>CP139501.1:178025039-178522539 GCA_021014915.2 Artemisia tridentata subsp. tridentata | reverse complement strand
TTTAGGCTTATAAATGAAAAGATGAGATGTTTGACAATACCTTAATGATTCTCTTGCCTGATAACATATTAAGACACCTCACGAAAGGAATATGAAGTATGATTCACTCAACACTCATTTGTAGTGATTGAAAATATAATATAATCACACTCATTGCGCAGATATAATCCAAATATTACCATAGGCTTGTACAAGAAACAAAACTCAACCGACATGGCGTAAGCACCAAATGTAAACATCTAAGAGGACTTTTATTCGGGTTTAAGGTTTCAAGGGTTATATGAGACTATTGTGTCACTATCTCATGTAAAACATAATAGCTCGCTAACAACGAAGTCTCGAATTATTAAATAACGGATGGTCACTAAGGATAACCTTAGCTCGCTAACAACGCTATCTCATTCCTCAAGAAATCGGATGGTCACCACATGTCATTACACTTGATAACTTCACAAAGTCAAAAGGGGTAAGGATAAGACATGGGATATATATATATATTTGGTTTTAATATTGAAAAACTTTACAAATAGCCAAAGTCTACAACCAAGTGCTACTAGCTACATCACCACTTTCCTTTGAAATTGAGATTCTTCCTTGATATCATACATTCATAGCTCATTGGCTATCCATGTCATCAAACAACGACGATGACTTATTCTTTTTTCTTTTTTTTTTCTTTTTTTTTTTTTTTTTTTTCATACCAATATATAATCCATGAGATTATCATGGAGTTCGCAACTTTCTCATTTTCAAGGATTCCCACATAACAACCATCTTTCCAAGTAGCTAGTAACCAACCAAGACTTGACTAAGGGTAAGGTTAAGGCTAAAGGTGAGAAATATTTTTATATTTTTCTGGTGTAACAAAATGAAAAGACTGGCTCGGAGGGTGAACTAATGGAATCTAGCACTAAAAATGAGTGCTAACAAATGGGTCTATGGAAGTAGTTAACTAACCAATGTGGCTAGCTAATATATATCAATATGTGTAAAATGGAAGGCCATTTGGTTTAATTCCTAAGGTAGCCTCTTATCACGCGAATACATTTATATCACACGAATGTGATCTCACTACGGTCTGGTAATGATTTGCATGTACAAGTTCTAGAATAAATAAGATCACTGGCACACTCATAGCAAAAAGATTAGAGCATAAAAGATATATGCTATATAAGAATAGGTTCAAATCCTCACATATTAGTTGAATGGGTTATGGTTGTGCTGTCAATGTTATCAATCCAAAAAAAAATGGATTGCAATGCCAATCAGGACACATCTCAAATTTTCAAAAATTACATGTTTTATTAGTGGATTAATCTAGTTATTCTTTATCAATTATTCTCAACGTGCGAAAACAACTAGATAAAAGGGGCAAACAGTTTAAAGTTGGCTCAAATTTTTAGAAAAAATTTAAAAATCTAGATCATTTCCTATTTCCTCCCCCCCCCCCACACTTAAGTTTGACATTGTCCTCAATGTTAAGAACGATAAATCATAAAAATAGGGAAATGAAACATAAGAGAAATGATATTGCCTGAGCTTAAGTAATAGGAGGATTTCATTTGATTTCAAGATCAAGCATCCTAACCTGCATAATCATCAAAACAAAAAAACACAAAAATGCAAAATATTTTTTGGTATTTTATTATTAATAATATTAAGGCCCCCACATTTATGGTGAAACCATCGGGGCATAAAAAACAAACACACGGGTTGCCTCCCGAGAAGCGCTAAATTTATTAATGAGTCATCAACCCGACTCATTCTTTCTTACTTTGGTGGTTTATCTTTAGGATTCTTTCCTAATTTCTTTGGAATATACACCACATTTCCCTTTACTATTCCTTTTCCAGTTTTATCAATATCATGCAACTTTGCGGTGTTACACGTTCTAGGTAGAACATCCCAGATGTAACCAGTTTCCGCAGCCCATTGTATTACTTTTTTATAATCGGCTGGAAAAGGTGCCATGAAGGGAATAGCAGTATATTTCTTTTTATCGAGCATTTCAAGTGGAATTTCCTCACTTGACATTTCATTTAATTTCTCCTCATCATGGTATAGTTTAATTCGATGTCCATTAACAATGAAAGTTCCACCCTTCTTATCATATAGTTCAACATATCCGGATGGAAAACCATGTTTTACCACGAATGGACCAAACCATTTGGTTCTGAGTTTAGGAGCTTTGAATTTATACTTTGAATTGAAAAAAAGAACTTTGTCTCCAGCCTTGAATTCTTTACAGATTCTTAGCTTCCTATCATGATAAGCTTTTGTTCGAGCTTTGTATAATTTTGAATTTTCATATGCTTGGAGTCTCAATTCATCGAGTTCATGTAATTGTAAAAATCATTTTTCTCCAGCGATTTTTAAATCAGGATTACATTGCCTCAATGCCCAGTAAGCACAATTGTAACACCCCAAAAATCAGGTCCAGCGGAAGCATATATGTCACTGGGGTGCTACTCAATTGGTATCACAACACATGGTACAAGGAACGGTTTTACCTCAACCGTTTATCATAAATTCTTTTCCAAAAAGAGTTAAATTTACATTTTTCAAAAGTAGTGCGAAAATATAGGCCCATAAATAAATAAAGCGGTCCCAAATATAAATATCAGAGTCGTCTATGACCATGCCCCTTGCCAAGCGCCTTCAGAAATAAGCTATCACATTAAACCTGAAAATACATGCTAAAAGGGTCAGCTTACGCTGGTGAGTTCACAGGTTTTAGTTTAAAACAAAATGGTTGAACCAAAAGTTTTCGAGTTAAAATCATTGTTCACAACATGTCAAGTTCCACGTAGGCTCACGCTGCCTAAATCACAGTTCCAAAACAAATTCGCAAGCAATAGCATAGACAAAATATCTCAACCATAATCAATCACACAGATACTACACACATATAGTGACGCGCCAACTGAGCCTCAGATGTTCCTCATACTCATAACCAATATCACGTGGGGAGCTACCCCGATAGATCTATCAACACGTAGGCTCTCAACAGAGAGTTAACAGTTACACCAACTGAACCTATAACACGTAGGCTCTCAACAGAGAGTTAACAGTTACATCAACTGAACCTATAACACGTAGGCTCTCAACAGAGAGTTAACAGTGACGTCGTCATGTACTCACAAAACAAACATGTCACAGCATATAATCACATCATCACACGTATATGTCCAAAATCATGTAACACAGTAGTTCACAGTATGAAAACGTTTGCAAAGCATTGAGTTTAGTGAAAAACAACGAGCATGTATTCTCCCCCAAAACAGTTATAAAACAAGTAAAAGTAGGGGCCATGAACTCACCTTAGTCACAGCAATGCAAAGATCACAACTGACACGACTGGCATCTAGAGCATATCACAACGGTCTCAAGACATATGGCACGACAGTACACGGAGGTACAAGCACAGCGGTACACAACGGTCTAGGATCGGCACAACCTAATACGTATACGATATCTCAAAATACATCTCTCAAAATAATAAAGTCTATAAAAGACAACGTGTCGTAGTTTTCGTGGATTACTCAATTTCAAAACTTATCAAAAGTTTAGTTTCAACGTTTCGTGTGGTGTGGTAAGAAAACATAGACTCGACAGACAACTCATGCCAAAGAGAAAGGACATCAACAAACTCGAGAGAATACTGACGAGAACTCAAACCAAGGAAGACAACCTAGAAGTTAAAGACAAACACCTCAAATAGAATATTTTGTACGTTTTGACATTTACCCCGTTATCCCAAATAACTTGTATAAAGCATAATCGTTTTATAATAAAAATTAGTTTGACTAATAAAAATTAGTTTTTCTCAAGTCATCGAGACTTGGGTTAATCAAATATGAAATTTCAATATTTAACAAGTTTATGTCTCTCAATTATTCTCGTAAATATTAGTTTTGGTTTTATTGAAGATTTTGTGTCTGTTCCGAGTTTAATATATTAAAGTCATTTCGATTTTAATATATTATACCGTCTCGAGTCTCAAAATGTTCAATAAGTCCGCTAACTAATATCGTAAGTCCGATAACGATCCATGATTTTCCAAACGTCCAAGTATAATAATCAAAATCCATATTCAAATTCAAATAACGATTTCAAATATAAACCGAAACGTACAAATGTATAGACAACAAAACTCATTAGTTAAATATACGTTTGGTCACAATAAATTATATCAAACATGCCTTTAATATTTTAACCAAACACTCCCTTTTAATTCGTGGTGGGCTTGGCCCAAAACTAAACCAAACTCACCTTGTGGTAACAAAATCAAACGCACCCTTTTTGATGAAAATTGAAAACACGAAATGACAAATTGGTTAGAACCAAAGCCCAAATCTACCATGAAATTAATCAACCAAAAATTTGATCCGAGTCCAAAACCGAGACTCAAAACAGTCGATAACTAAAATTAGTTTACCATGCCGAGACCATGGGGGTCTCGGCTGTGAATCTCGTGTCGTACCCAACATGACCAAACGGACTCCCACATTTCTCGGCTCAAACCAATGCGACCAAGACAACCCAAAAACCAACCGATCTAAAGCTAGACTCACGAATGGTCAAACAACACCATAATCAGTTATATCATCAACTCGAGACCAAATCAAGAGAAATAAATAAATCAAAACAAGCATACTCGAATCGACAACAACATATCACTAACACTATTTTCAGTTAAGTCTTACCACACAAAACCATTTATCTCAAAGTTTAAATCCGATTTTTAAATCATAAAACTGATAGCAAGTTTTATCCGTTTAACACCCACGAAAACTGATGACAAAAATAAGAATCGGTTTCAAGAATATAAAAGAAATAAATAACCAATGTTTCTCGGTTTACCAAGTCGCGAAGGAGAAGAGAACTAAGCGGCGGAGATGGTGGCGTAGCAGCAAGGGTGGCGCGTGGTTACGATGGTGACTGAAGAAGGCGCGTGAGCCATATAGAGATGGCGAGGATATAACTAGGGTTATTTTGGTGGTGGTGGTGTAGTAGGGTGAGTGGCGGTGGCGGCCTAATTGGCCGGAATTGGAGAGGTGCGGCGGCTGCTGGGAAGAGATAAGGGGTTTTAATAACCCTAAATTCTATTTTAGTGTTATATGTATAGAGGTAGGGTTATTGAATATATAAAACCTAGGGACTAAAGCTGTAATTAACATAAGTTTAGAGGCGGCAGGAAATTTTAATCCAGGGACCCATCCTGTCATTTTAATAATCTTCCTTGAATTAAGGCTCGGGGCTCGTTCAGACTAGCAAATGACCGATTTATGACACGGGAATTTCACCACTGCGCTCAGAATAATTTTTCCGATAAAAACGACTATTCATACGCCTCGTTTCTCACGAATAATAAAATAATCAAAACAAATCGTCGGTTGTGCCAGTACGCGTTGTGTACGAATTTCACGTTTCGCGAGATAACTTCTCGTTTTAGAATCAAAAGAGTTCAGGAAGGATCCGTTTATGAGAAACAGGGAAAGTCTCGAATAAAAATATATTCGGAAAATTACGGGTGGTTACAGTCTCACCTCCTTAACGGAATCGCGACCTCGCGATTCAATTCCAGTTACTCGTTACAGTTGAAAAGAGATGAGTACATACACACGAGGATTCGTCGTCACGTTCTCACGTGAATTTAGGACCTTTTCACGAGCTTCGACAAGCTTTGTCAATTAGGGATGTGACTTTACTAAAGTCATTTGATTTCACGGTTCATGATTTCGATAGGTTTCTCAACAAGGTTTAAACATTCATCAAATCTAGATCTCTCCTGGAGGAGTAGTGGTTGCCTCATCAGCAAGTCACTTCTTCACGATGTACATAAAAATGTTGCGATCACTGCTGAGTCCTGACGGTAGCTCGAATCTGTGCGCTACCGGTCGAACTCTATCAAGGATTTCAAAAGGATCAATACATTGAGAATTAAGCTTTTCACGTTTACTAAACGTATCACACCTTCTCGTGGTGGAGTTTTGAGCATAATCGAGGCTTTAACTGGGAATTCAAGAGATTTACGTCATTTGTCCGCATAACTGTTCTGACGATTCGTGAGCAGTTTGCAATTCGGTTCTGATCTGAACGATCTTCTCGGTAGTCTCGTGAACAAGTTCAGGGTCAGTAAGTTGGGTATTCCCCAACTTCTACCCATCAAGTCGGCGATCGGCACTTGCGACCATAAGGTGCCTCGAACGGTGCCGTTGGAATACTAGAGTCGTAAGTATCGTTATAAGAGGATTTGGCCAACAGGAGGTGTCGATACCAACTATTGCCAAATTACGCAGGAACACAACATGTCCTCTAACACTTGAATGATTTTTCCACTTTGGCCATCAGTCTGGAGATGATACACAGTATTCATCTCCAAATCTGTTCTCATGGCTCTTTGGAGTGATTGCCGGGAATTTGATGTGAAACAGATATCCTGATCAGAGAATGGTAAGAATCGACACTCTATGCCGTGAAGTGATTTTCGATGAGTATTGACGAGCAAGTTTGCCAATACTGTAGTTTCATTGATTAGAGAAGGTGAGTAGATTAGGTAGGATTATCAACAATAACTCTGGTAGCAGCGCTAGATTTACCTCCAAGGTTTTGTTTATGATGTAATTAATTATCTGGTAAGGAGGTAGCAAGGATCACTGGTACTTCCGAGGGAAGAGTGAAAAGTCAGGTGGTTGTCCTAAGGAATCGCGGTTTCAGTTACTCCTTAGAGTCTTAAGATTTCTGTTGGGTGTGAAATTTCTTCCAAATAGAGAGTTTAGCGAGTTCAGAGTGTAATTCTGAGAAAAGAAGTTGATTGCCACAAACAATCAGTTGGTTGAATCGATAGTGTACAAGGTACTCAAACCGGAAGGTACAACATTGATTGAACAGCTTCGATTGAACAATCTCGGTTGGAAAAATGAATATCATCGATTGAGCACAAGGCTTAGAGTAGCGGCGACTGTAACAAGGCCACAACAAAACGAGGTCGGATAACAAATCCAAATCCAGGATGACGTCCAAAATCATAAAATCAAACAACTCGAACTAAATCAGAATCAAAACCAATCCAAACATAGTCGATATCGAATCCAAACGTAGCCAGAATCAAATCCAAACGAGGCAAAAAAATTAAATCCAGACGTAGCCAAAATCAAACATAAGCGTAGATAAAATCAAATCCAAACGTGGCCAAAATCAATTCCAAACGTAGTCAAAATTCAAAACTAAACATGGTCGAAATCGAATCTAAACGTTCCAGTAAGCTCGGATGGCTTATAGCGCTCTTAAGAGGTTACAAATAAGTAACTCGGATCTAACTCGACCCGATGCAAAATACGGCCAGACGGCGGCAAACAGGATTTCCATATAATGGAGACGTATAGCGATGCCAAGGGCATTACGGTTCACGCGGTGTTGTGATGCCAGTGTGTAGTGTGTGTGGAAGTAAAATTCCATGTCCGTGTACACACACGAAACTGTATCATTTTGATGAACTCAAATAAGTACATTTTATTACCATCATTTATCCTATTTATTTGACTTGTTTTATTATATTATATATGAGAATTGATACGTTAATGTTTACTTTTGTAATTCTCAGGTAAAAACAAGTATTATGTGAAACTTGGCGATTTTGGACTAATTATGGAGCAAAACAAGCAAGATGTTAAGAGTCTACTGAAATGTACAAGATCAAGATCATTCTGCTCCAGATGCGCCGCAACACACTTCGTACATACGGCACATTACTATCAAGATTTCACAAGTGACGATCCAAGACAGCGAAGGACATGCGCCGCATAGATAAATGGAGTTACGCCGCATCTTAAGGCGGTGTACGAATATTCCTGAATATATTAATCTTGGACCCCACGCGAAGTTAAGTCAATGCGCCACATCTACTTATCCTATGCGCCGCATCTAACCCTCAGACAGAAACTATAAATACCCCAAGGCCAGACGAATTTCGAGAGCCTAGTTTTAAAAAGAAGACCGAAGACCACAAAACCCTAAGGCCGAATTCAGACGTGTTAGCAGCACAAGACACACCCTAAACAAAGATACAAGAGCTGTAAGAAGGTCTTGCATGTATTCAATTCATTAAGTAGTTTTCTAAACCCTAACGCCATACGACGCATCTGTTTTAACAGATACGGCGTATTTATTATTTAAATTAAAAACAGTTTTTTTTCGAATTTTTAAACAGATACAACGCATCGATTTTTATCGATACGGCACATCTTCTGAATCAAAAATCTTGTATTTTGAAACGTAACGAAAATACGGCGCATTAACTTTTGTTAATACGACGCATTTAATTTTAATAAATATAATCGATTTTTGATAAATTAAAACTGATACGGCGCATTCTAAAATTCTAAGCGGCATATCTATTTTCTGAATAAAAGTCTGATTAAATTTTAACGATTATAAGATACGGCGTATCCAACTTCTCGAATACGGCGCATCGTCTGCAGATATCAGTTATTTTTATTCTTTATATCCGTTTCTAAATTCATTAATTTCTCTTCTAGCGAACAAATCCTACTGACGATTTTACCTATGATGACAGGTTTTGCTATGGAAGACATGTCAGTGAACGGATATCTTGTTAAGGAACTCTTGCTTTCGGATTCATTCGAAGTGGAAGTTTTTGAAGATATCAACTTCAATGTGCTCATGATTGATGTCGATTTATTCTCTTGGGAGACCCCTCTTGAAGCTACTTATAAGGAATTCAAATGCTTATGCAATATTGAAGATGGGATATTCTCTTATGATTACTAATGAGCTACACTGAAGATGAATTGTTACTCTTATGGCCCATCATTGAATCTAAAGGATTAACTTGGACTACTATCGAAGAAAAAGATGGGAAATTCCAAATTGAATACATGAACTCAGCAAATGCAGTCAACAAATCGAGCAACAAAAGCTATGAAGTCCAACCTTTACAAACTTCTTATATGCCTTATTCCGAACAGTATTGGGGATTAGATAAAAGCTATCTGGATAACGAAAGAATGTATGCTGAATCGGAGATACTATTTCATGGAAAGTTGGTAAGGTTGATGGATATCTCTTTAGAAGAGTGGCTTGAACTTAAATACGGTGATCCCGAATTTGCTCCTATGAATGAAGTCAAACGGATTGTGACCTCATGGTTGACACGAAGTTTTAAAGGACAATTTAATGAGTTCATGGAGATAAGAAGGAACATGATTGGTAACACTAGCTTTGACGTTAACCACGATCCTAACAATGTTGATTTTTCAAATTGGTTAGCTAGTAAGTTCAATAACCATAAGAGCATGGACCGTGCTACTAAAGATGTGTTATGGGTATATTGGATGAGAGGGGAAGATGAGGAAGTAGAGAGCAACAATGGAACGTCAGATGACAATTCAACAATCAAGGAAGGCATTGAAGAATTATTCAGCATCGACATTGATGTGTTCAATTATGATACACCTTTGTGCAAACAATTCAAAGAATTTAATTACCTTCTTCAAATCGACGCTGATGTGCTAACTGGAGATCTACCAGGATTCAAAACTTATGATGATTTCAAAAACACCTGGTACTACGAATGGAATGACCAAATACCATGGGTATGGGATAAACCATGGGAATTTGAGCATATTAATCACACTTGTAACACTTTCCATTTCAAGGATGGAAGTAGTGAATGGCCAACCTGTGATTGGAAGAATGATGGAACCTGTAATGGGGGAAGTATAATTGGAATGAAATGGGTTGGAAACGATGTATACTTTGAAGACGATGATTGGTATGAAAAAGTTGAAGACTGCCCACGTAAAGCAGAGGCTTTGCAAGAAAAAGGTAGAATCAACTACTTAAAAGAACTTAAGGGAGCATCGGACACTACTTTCTGGGAATGGGTGCATGGACAATTTGATGATTACACAACGCTTAGTCAACGCTTACAATGGGAATTGAAAAGAGAGTGGGATGAGATTCAAGATTATTATCAATCCTTTAACGTGGTTAATTATGATCCCTATGATAATAACGATGAGTCGCGAGGAGAATTGATTGATGAACTTGATGACTATTTGAATAAGGATCCTTATTCCAAGTTTGTTGATAAAGACGAAGAAGAATTCATCAAGAGAAAGTGTCGACTACTTGGGATCCCTTATAATGAACCACCCATGATAATTTCTGAAAAATTTAAAGTCATCAAATACTCTTTGGGACCTGATGAGGAATATGTTGCGACAAAGACCAAAAAATATATTAGATTATGTCGAACGGAAGAAAAATGTTGCGGAGCTATACGGGAATATCTTTCAGATGAAAGATGAAGGATGGCACGTAACAAGAACAAAATAAAGAGCTGAACGTGAGTCTAACTTGAAGACTCTGGAATAAAGACAAGTGCTGACCGGGAGACAACCCGGGGAATTTTACTTTTCTGTTCTGTGTCGAGTCAGTCAGACCTGCAGAAGATACGGTGCATCTCAATCCTAAGATGCGACGCATCTCCTGCACTGGTCATATCTTATTTAATTTTCTGCATTTTTATTTTTGACTTTAAAACTTTCTGTCAGTATTTTAATGCGGCGCATCCCTGGTTAAGGATGCGACGCATCTTTTATTCTGATTCGTATTTATTCCAGGCTTGATACGGCGTATCTTCTTCCATAAGATACGGCGTATCGACTGACCTGATGATTTTCATTTTAATTTTTTATATTTTATTTTTACTAACTACTAATGTATTATGCAAGTTTGAACTTTCTTAACTCAGGTGTGTTAAAGTCTGAATGGTATTATAGATTCCTGCATTTCTGTGGATACATCAAATATGAAGCTTAAACGTTCTCATCCACAAGATAGTTGATTTTTGCTCTTATACAAATGGAGGATCATACCGAGCAAATCTCAGGGGAGTTTTTCTGTTCTAATTCTTTTATTTTCCAGTTTTTAACCTTTGTAACAAACAACGAGGACGTTGTTTAACTTAAGTGGGGGGATTGGAGAATTAGAACACTTACTTGTCCTAAACTTTTTCAAAAATATGCTTAAAATGCGCTTAATATATCAAAATTTAAAATTTTTAGCATGTTTTTGTTTAAAGTCTAAATTACATAGCTGCACACATAACATTATTTCCAAAAATTGTGAACTTTTCAAAATTCACAAATCTATGAGTGTGCCGGTGACTTGTAAACTTTAGAACTTGGCTTGTATACTATTCGAGACCACCATAATAAGTATTATCTTTATAATTGGAATGACTTGTCTAAATTGGTAAATTTCTAGGATTACACCCAAATAGCCTTTATATGTTATGTGATATTAACTAACTACACTGGTTAGTTAACCCCCGTATAAACCCTTTTGTTACTCTCACTTTTAGAGTAAGATACCCCTAGAAAAACACATCGGAGCCATTCCTTTCATTTCTTACACCTTTGTTATAATGTTTCGTTACACCCTTACACCTTAGCCTACCCTGTAGATTAAAATCCGTGGTTGGTTAATTGCTTTAGGCAAAGTGTGTTTCCTTACATTACCTGTGTTCGCGTGCGTAATTCATTATCTTTGGTTGAGTCAGGAAATTGCACAATGCAATTAGTATGAAAGTAAATATTGTATATCTTTGAGTTTATTTTTCGTGTGTTTACTACTTTCGCTATTACAGTTATTTCTGAAAGTATGAAAAGTATGGAAAAATTATCCGGAAAGAAAGTGATAGAAAAGTTGTGAAATTTTACACATTTCATTGATCAAAAAAAAAAAAAAAAAAAAAAAAAAAAAATCGAAAAAAATAGAAAAGAAAAAGAAAAATGAAAAGTTGGAAGTTTGTTTTAACCAACTTATGTAAAGTTTTGTATTAAGTGGTCGATATCACCACTAATTGTTGTATATTATATTTATGGATTGAATGGGAGTTGGCCGTTATGGGAACGCCAACTAAGGTTATTCTTTGATTGAGATCTTGTTGAGTATAATTCATGTCTACCTAAAGCGTGTGTTTCAAGTGTTAAAGTGTGAGTTATTCAATGATATGAGTCTTATTCATGGGATGGTTGGGAAAGTAATTTACCACACTTAGGATTTTAATTTATCTGTTTTGTTGTTTTTCATTTTACACCAATTTGTATCCCAAATATTATCCATACCCTATATTATTCTTTATCCAAACCTTTGATTTATTGAGATTAGGGATTTGAGCAATCTTAAGTATCGTAGTCGTGGATTCGGCTATGTATTTAGACCCCACCAAAGTTAACAAATGCGCCGCATTATTACTATGCCCGCATTTTTAACCTCAACGAAATATAAAACCCCCAAGGCCACCCGAATTGGGGAATATTTTAAAAAAGAGACCGAAGACCAAAACCAAAAGGCGAATTCAGCGGTTTAGCGCACAAGAACCCCCAAAAAAAGATAAAAAGGCTGTAAGAAGGTCTGATGTTTAATTTTTAAAGTTTTTTTTTTATTGTTTAGAAAACCCCTTTAATTCATCAGGATTGTGGGGTTGTGCCCGGAAAAGGGCCCCCCTAAAATTTGTTTTCCTTTAATTTAAAAGTTTATATGTTGATGTCTTTGGTGACTTTATTAGTGCATTGAAAACCTCTGTGTTAGCTGAGCTTTGTTGGGTCGCCTGCCTTCCCGCCTATTTCAGGAAACGTTTAAATAAAATAGGATAGCTAAGTAACATTAAGGGTTTACTCGCCGATAAGATTAACCAACGAAAAAGGGTTAATTTTTACATTTCTTATAAAACTAGCAAAAAACAAGTGAAAACTATTTAAATATCAGGACGGGCTCTTATTTCCAAGTATTATCTGTATGTGTGCTATGCTGTTGTGCTTATTGTTTAGTTTTATTTTTTTAATTTAACAAACGTGCCATCTCTCAGGTAAAACCCCCTTGGTTAGATTGGGAAATTTTAATTTTAAAAATTAAAATACTGATTTGAATAACTAGTAATGTTCCATCTTAGGATCGCACTTTTTACTTATTTAATACTGCCGGGGTTCCTGCTCGTTAAAAGTGTGGTTATTGATTTGTCGGCAAAAAATAAATTTAAAAATTTTGATTACGCAAAAAAACCCAACGACACACGCGCCACAATTTTGGACCCTTTGGGGGTATAAAAATTGAGAATCCCGCCACTCCATTCAAAAAAAAAATGAACATTTTTCGTTTCTACCTGGTTTTTGAAAATTCCCTTTTTGGAAAGTGATCAGGAAAGAAATGTTCCCTTTTAAATATAGTACACATTTACCCAGGTTCTGTTTTGGAATCGCCAGTTTATAGATATGTCCGTTACATTTTTTTAAAACCCAGACAATTACAAAAAATTATTTTTAAATTGTAAGGAAATGGTAATTATAAAAATTTAGGGTTTATAAATATGGAAATTTTATAAAACCTAAAAACGGGGAAAAAAAAATTCAAGGAGGAAATCCAAAAAGTATTAATAACATTACCAATTTAAGATTTTGACTTTTTAAATTTAAATTTAAACTGTTCTTTTTAATCCTCAAAAAACAAGTAGGACACTTGGCGGAAATTTGACTAAAATTTTTTCAAAAAGGGTTAATCATGAAATTTAAACCATTTCCAAACCTTCTGATCCAATTTGCCCCCAAAACAGGTAAAGCGGAACTACAGTCACGGGTGTACCCCAAGACACAAACAGGGCAAGGGAAAAGGTTTTACCCTTTAACCGTTACATAAATTATTTCAAAAAGAGTTAAAATTACTTTTTCAAATTTCTATGGCCCATTAAAAAAAAGCGGAAAATATAAATACAAGGCAGCCCGCCCCTTTAAAAGCGTTTTAAAAAAAGACCAAAACCAAAAAACCAAAAAGGGCCGTTCGCGGTGGTTCCGTTTTAGAAAACAAAATTTAACAAAAAGGTTTTCATTAAAATCATGTTCAACATTAAAGTTAGTAGGTAGGTCCTTACATTCCCAAAACAAATTGAAGCAATCATGACAAAAATTTTAAAACCTAATCTCCAAATTTAAAACCCCTATAGTGGGCGGGCCCAATGGAAATGTCCTCTCATAAAATTCCGGGGGGAGCTTCCCGAAAATTTAAAGGGGCCTAAAAAGAGAGTTTAAGTTAAAACTAAACCAATAAGTAGGCCCAAACGGGGTTTTTAACATTCATCAACTGAATAAAAAAAGTGGACAAGATTAAATTTGAAGCTATTTTTTTCCAAAAAAAAACTGTACGGGTTAACTCTCAAGTTATTTTAAAAATCATACCAGTATTTTCACAGTAAAAACTTTGAAAAGCTTAGTTTGTAAAAACAAACAAGTTTTTAAACGTTTAAAAACAGTAAAAGTAGGGGCGAACAACCTTATCAACTGAAGAACCCCAAGAAGTGTTTAGAGTTCCTAAAAAAACCGACAAAAGCTAACCACGAAATCAAAAAAAACACCATAATCGGAAAAAAAATTTGAGCAATTTCGGAAAAAAATTTTTAAATCAAACAAATACCGTTTTCGAAACAAAATATCAAAAACCCCCATTTTTCAGTAAGCTTCCCACCCTTTTTATTAAAGTTAACCCCGGTTTTTTAAAATAAAAAACTGATACAAGTTTTCCTTTTTACACCACGAAAAAACAAAATTAAAAATCTTTAAGAATTAAAAGAAATAAAAACCCATGTTTGGTTTCCAAGGGAAGGGAAGGAAAATGGCGGGGAATTCGGCAGCAGCATCCAAACGGGGAAAACCCCCAATTAAAACAAACCAAGGGTTATTTTTGGTTTTTATATAATCGTTCCAAACTCCTTTATCCGGAATTGGGAGGAGAGGGTGCGGCGGGTGCTAAGGGGAATAGGGGTTTAAAAACCCTTTTAAATTCATTTTAAATTTTAAAAAAGGTTAAGAAAATAAACCCTGGGAAAAAACCTTAATGAACCAAGTTAAGGGGAGGTTTTTAATCAAGGGCCCAAATTCATTTTAGTAATCATTTTAAAAGGCCGGGTTTTTCAATAAAATGCCATTTTAACCGGGAATTTCCCCTGCCCCCTCAAATAATTTTCATAAAAAAAAAATTTCATCCCTTGCCCAGTAAAAAAATAAAAATAAATGCTTGTGATTAGGTTTTAAAATTTACGTTTGGAAAATTTCGTTTAAAATCAAAAAGTTTTCCAGGAAAGGTCCGTTTTAAAACGGGGAAACTCGAAAAAATTACAAAATTATTTTCAACTTAAATTTTCAAAGGTAAATTGCCCCAATTTTTTTCCTTTTATAACCTATACGGGGGTACCAATAGATTCTTTCAAACCCTGGGTCACGAGTTTTTTGCAAAACGGGAACCTTTAAAAATGTTTTTTAAAATTTTTTTTTTTAAAGTTCTTTTTTCAATTTACCAAATGGGGTGGTTACGGAGAAACGTGGGGCCCCAAAATTTTCAACTTTTTCCATATATTCAAAAAAGGTTCCTCTGTCCTTATCAAAGTTTGGAACCGAATGAAAAAAGCTTTTTCAAAAATTTAAAAACCAGACGGGGGTAAATTTCTTTCCCCCCAGGAAAACTAAACGAAAACGGGGATTTTTCAATTAAAAATTTAAAAAAACCCCATAAGTAACCCCAAATACAAATAAAAAAAGGTTTTTTTGGTGGCACCTTAGGGAAAAGATTACCAAAATTTTTGGCAAAAATAAATTATCACGTGTTTTTGTATTCTTTTAAAAATTTTTCCAAAAAAATGTAAAAATTTTTAGGGTGGTGGTGGTAAAGCCTCCGGGGGCCGGAGACTTCAAAAATTTTCGATTTTGGAAATACCCCAATTTTCAAACCAGGGGACATTTTGAATAAAAAACCACCCCAAAAAATATTTTTTTTCCAAAAAATTTAAACCCGTGCAAAAAACCCTTTTTTTAAATATTCCCTAAAAAATATTTATAATAAAAATGGTTTTTCCCTTTCAATCCAAAGATTTTCAAATAATTCAATTCGTTTTTCCCAAATTTCCTCAAAATTTATTTTTTAATTAAAAGATTTTTTCTGGTTTCATTTTTTTAATTAAATTTTTTCATAAAATTATGGATAAATTTTTTCTCTTTTTTGCAACAATTTTTCGAAAGTCGTAAACTTTGTTTTAAAACAGATAAAAAAAAACTTCAATTTCAAAAAAAAGCAAATTTCTTTTTCAGCCCTATAGTTTTTTGGGCACTATTTTTTCTACAAATATATAACAAATTTTTAATTGTGTCCCTTTGCCCACAAAATCACTTGCTTGGGTTTAAAAAACAACGACCTTGGTGAAACCAATAAATTTGGTGAAAAGTTACTTGTTTTTAATTTTCAATCTTGAGACCCCAAAATAAATCAAAACTAATCTTTTTCAGCAATTGTCGGAGGAATTTTTGAAAAAACCAAGAAGCGGAAAAACCCCCATGCCCAAAAAAACCAACCCGTTTAAAAGTGTGGGGTGGTAAACAAACAAATTTTTGTTTTCAACTTCGACCTTTAAAAAATCTTGTACCAGGAAAAAATTTTTCCCCAAAAAACATTTTTCCCCAAAATTAATCAGTAAAATTTTTAAATTTTTTCAACATTTTTCCGGGGGGAACCAAACCAAATGATTCCCAAAAAAACTGAAAAAATATAGAAAAAATTCCATGGGGTTTAAGAATCGAAAAAAGAATCGCCTTGAAAAGTTGCTTGGTGCGTTAAAAACCAAAAGGCTAGCCATAAGAATGGCGGGAACCAGTTAATTGGTTTTTTTTGGGGACCGGATAATTGGAATTAAAGCCGGGGGAAAATCCCGGGAAGCAAAAGTTTTTTCCCCCAAAATCTTTAACTTGATTTTAAGGGAAAGGAAAATGATTTTCTTGGATTTTTAAAATTTTTTTAACAAGAAAACCCCCAGGATATTTTTAGGAACTTTTCTTCTTTTATTACGCATTGTTCCCCTTTTTTGGGAAAACGTAACAGGATCACCCTGGCTATTAAATGGGAAAAACCGCCCCAAAATGTTTTTCCTAATATTCCCTTCAAATTTGGTTGGGGTTTCTTTCATTTTTTGAAAACTGTTTAAAATCAGTTCAAGAATTTTATGGCAAAAGTTGGACTTTTTCCCGGAAATAGGTTTTCCAGCAAAAATTTTTTTATTTTTTATATTTAAGCAAAAGTGCCCCATTTTTTTGGGGTTCTTTTAAGCCCTAAACCCGATTTTTTGACAAACCCAAATGTTCCTTTTGTTTTTAAGGATTTTTAAAGAAATTGGGGGTTTTTTTTGGACATTTTTTGAGATAAAAAGTAAAGAAACAAAATTCCCAACTTTAAAAGTCATTGAGGAAAAAGGAGCTCCTCGGCTACGGCTTGGAAAAAGAGGGGAAAAATGAAAATCCAAAAATACCGAAAAAATTTTTTTGGAATTCTGCCTCCCCTTTAAATATAAGGCCTACGTTTAAGTTAAAAGGCGGTAAACCCCAAATTGTGGGGGCAACCCTTACGGGCCAGAGGGGATTTTGGAGGATTAAAAATGGGGGCCAAAAACCAAACCTTTTTGGGGCGGGGTGCGGTCATTTCCTCCGTGGGCCCCCCCCAAAAATTTTTTAAATTTTAAGTTTTACAAAATTTTTATCATGGGGCAATTTGGAGGGAAACCCAAAAAAATTTTTAGCATTTTTAAGGGTTTTTTAACCCCTTGGATTCCCCAGTTAAATTTTGAAAAAAGAACAATTTTCATTAAATATGTCTAGTTTGTTGTTTTATATTTATTTTGTTTTTAATTAAATGTGGCAATTTTCTGGTTTTGTTTGATTAATGAAACCTAACTATTGTTTAAGTTTTTGGTTTGTTTGTTTAAAAAAGAATTTTTGGGATGTTTTTTTTTACATGTTTTAAAAAAACGGGAACCTTTCGAATGCAAAACCTAAGAAAATTCTCGTACAAGGGTTTTTTGGTTTATTTTAAAAGGCGAATTTGGCCCCATGTTAAACCCCTTGCCCTAAGGGGGGAAAAGTTAAACTTGTGAGGGGAAGTCACGCCACCCCCAATTGGTATTAAGGTCATTTAAAAAATTTTAATCAACTAATCTTTTAGGAAAAAATGTTTTTTAAGGGAAATCTAAGAAACAAATTCTTAATAAACCCCGCCCTTTTTTTTTTTCGATTAAAAATTTAAATTTAGTTATTGGGGGTTGGTAATAGCAACTAATTTCCCCCTTTCCTTCAAACCCGAATTTTCGCTTCCCCTTAAAAAAAAAAATTTTCAAAAAAGAACTTTTTGCCTTTAAGTTTTTTTTAAAATTAAGGACACAAAATTTCCCCTAGAAACAATAATCCCCCTTATTCCAACATATCTACATGGTAGTCACTGTGGGGGGTTTAAAGCCCTCTCGAGATTCGAAGGAAAACGTTGAAGGTCGAAAAAAGAAAAATTTTTGGGGCCGTCCGGGGAAAAATTTTGTTTGTTGAATTTTTTATTTTTTTAGGTTTAAAATGATTCCCTTTTGTGGATTTTTATTTTTCTTTTTATAAAGATTTCTTTAGCTTCTTTTTCTTTTCCCCTTTGTTTGTCCCATTTTTTTGCCCATGCGGGAAAAATTCCCATTGACATTCAATAGGAAATTATTTACCGGATAGATTTTCCTTTTTAATTTTTTTAAGTGTCTTAATTTTTACAAGGGGAATGGGTTAAAGTTTTTTTAGTTTGATGAATTTTTGGATGGTTTTTCAAAAAAATCTTGTTTGGTTTAACCCAAAAGACCCTTTGGGGGAAAGCCCCTAACTAAAAAATTTATTTAAAATAATTAATGGGTTCTTTTCATAAACTTGAGGAAAATTAAAAGGAAGATTTGGGAACAGAGATATTAAAGAAAAAAGCCCATTTTTTAAAAAATGCGGAAAATTTTCAGGCCAAGATGAACCCTTTAGGCTTGAAAAGTAATCATGACGGGGAAATTTTTAAATGGAATTAGAACTTTAATGGCTAAGGGATTTGAGAACGGAAAAAATTTTTGGGTTTAACTACCAAAAAATGGGATTTTTGAATAAAAAGGGGGGGTAATCAAAAACCCCTACAAAGTACCCACAAGTCCTACCATATTTGAGGCAAACAGGTGAACTTACCCAAGAAGTAGAAAGGGGGACTTGGAATCCCGAAAGAGGTAGAACCCTTAACCAAAACAATGGGTTTAAAAAGTTTGAAAATGCTTATATTTTTCAAAAAACCCTTTTTTTTAGTTTGGGGTTTTTTTTTGATGAACCGGTAAAAAAACCCGTTCCCAATTTCCTCCTTTATGTAATTTAAAAAATTGAAAAAGGGGCCCGTTAAAAATTTATGGTTTTTTTAGCTGAGGTTTTTAGACTTAAGCCTTTAGGGGGGGAAGCTTCAGGGGAGTGAAACCAACCCCCACATATTAATCACCTTATGATTTAAACAAAAAAAGGTTTTAAAATTTATTAGGAAAGAGGACCAACTAAAAACCCCATTTTTAAAGTAACCCTTTTTTAAGAAATTTAAATTAAATTTGCCAAATTGAATAGGTGGTTTAGTAAAGGGGCAAAACCCCCTTGAGTTTTAATTTTTCCCCACAAAAATCTTTCCTCACTGGGTATTAGAGTGGTTTTTATCCTACACCCCATTCCCAAAAGGAAGGGGGGGAAAACCTCCCTATTTCTTAAAATAAGGAAACCCGGTTGACTCGAACCCAAAAAAACCTTTCTTTAGGGGCAACCCCAAGCTTTTTTTGTTTGGGGTGTTATTTATTTGTTTTTATTTTATTTCTTCCATGATTTTTTTTTATTTTATTTTTCTTTTAAACTAAATTTTCTTATTTTTTTTCTTGTCTAATTAAAAAATTTTAAAAAGTAATTTTAAGGGAAATCCAAAATTTTTTTATTAAAAAATAAAGAAAAAAATTTAAAATTTAAAAAACTTTTAGAATTGTTTGATCAAATGTTTTTAAGTTTTGTTTAAAAGGAAAATTTAAATTTTGGATATTTTTTTAAATTTTCCGGGCTTAAATAAAAATTTTGTCAGATAAATTTTTTGACCCCAGGAACAAGGGGGGAAAAAATTTTCTGAAATTTTTAAAGTTTTTTTTTTTTCTAAATCATAAAAATTTTTAAAACCCAAATTTTAAAAAAGGAATTGCAAAAAACCCTAGTTTTATTTTAATGATTTTCCGCCTTGATGATTTTGTGTTTTTTTTCGGTTTTAACGGTTATTTTGGAAAGGGAAAGGGGGAAATTTCTACTTTTGGGTTCATTTTTGGAGTTTATTTTTTGGAAGAAGGGACAAAACCATTTTCCCCCCTTTTTCCACCAAAAGAACTGGGGAATTTGATTTTTGTTAAAAAAAAAATGCAATTAAAAACTTATTTATATTCTTTCTTTATTTTTTTTTAAGCAAAAAAAGGAATTTTCTTTTTAAAAAATTAAATTTGGGAATTTTAAAACCTTTTTACCTTCCATTTTAACCGAATTACAAGTTTGACTTTTTTTAAAAAAGGAAAAATTTTTTTAATTTTAAAAAATTTTCCTTACATCACATACCATAAAATTTTGATAATCTTTGGTTAATTTTGCAAGATAATAGGACATTTGAAAATTTGGATGATTTGGTATTCCCATTAAAAAATTTGGAAGAGGAAAAAAAACCTTAGCTTCACATCCCACTCCCCTGGCATCCCTGTGGGGATCGTATCGTAACTGAAACATTTTCCTTAAATAGGGTGATCAGGCTCTCTCAACCAAAAACAACCCCTTTACACCCATAATACTTTTTTTTTATATTTGTTTATTTATTTTCATTTTGTAAAAAATCAAGATTCGGAAACTAAAATTAAAAACCTTTATTTGTTTTAACGTTATATTGTATTAGTTTAAAAATCATATCTTTTTTTGAAAGGGATGGGGAATCAAAACTTAAAAAAAATTTGGGGATGTTTAGTTAAAGCCCGACATCAAATATTTTGCGGTTAAAGAAAAGGGGATAGTTTTTTTAAAATTTGAAAAAAAGGTTTTGCTTGTGGGGGGAAAAGGAAAAAACGCGGTAAATTTTTCCTGAAAGGGTTTTTCTTAGGAAATAAACTCTCATAAAATCGGGGATTGGATAAAAAAGGGAAAACCCTTTAGGAACCCTTTTAAAAACAGGTTGTTTTTTGTTTTCCCTCTTTTTATCTTTTTTTACTTGTGTGATTATTTTTTGGATTTGTTTCCCTTTAAAATTCATTTCCAAAGAAAAAAAACTTAACTCTTTTAAAACCCCCCATCAGTTTTGATTCATTTTTTACTTATTCTTTTACATCTTGTAATTTGAAAAATGGGGAAAAAAAATGTTCATCTTAAGTGTAAGGGGGGGTAAAGTACGATACCTTAGAGAATGTTATTACGTTTGTTTTTTGTTTGTTTAATGGTAGATGTGAAAAAAACTAGAGAAATACCTTTTAAAGGAAATTTTTAGTGCCAAATTTAAATTTTTTAAACATAAGGAGTGAAACTTTATCTTAAGAGCGTCTCATGGATAGGAGTTATATGCTAGCAAAAAACCACCATATAAATTTTCCACCCCAAATATGTGGGTTTCCCCCCTAGAATGGTAGGAAAAAGCATTTATGCTATAGTGTGTACCGGTAGCACTTAGATTCTAGAATTGCGTTAGGCCCTTTTCTGGGGGCCAAAATGAGACTACATTGTGTTTTGATTTACTACATGATAAGATGCTTTAAATTAAACCCTTTTGTTTTACACCTGTGTTTTTTTTTAAAATTTCATTGGTCTTGGTCAATTTATTCTCCCACCCCCTTTTTGCTTTGTACCTTTTTTTAGTACAATACCCTATACCCCCCCTCAGGCCATCTTTTCGTTTAATTTTTAAACTTTTTTATTTAAAAGGAAGAATTTTTTAAACCCCCCCCTTTAAAAGTACCCCCAACGCCTTAGCCCCCTTTGTATGTAATTTTTAGTGCATTATTTTAAAATTTGTTAAACCCCGTTAAAATCTAATTGTTTAAAAGGGTTTTGCTAAGTCGAGTCACCCTTGACATATTTTTTGGGACATTGGGCCAGGGAAAAGTATGTGAATGGATTTGGGGGAAAAACAACATTTTTCCCCCCATTGTGCAAAAATTTTTAAAGTACCCCCAAGGTTTCGATTATTTTAATTCGAGCATTAGAATAGTTAATTGAAAAGTTATGAAAAAAGTTAAGGAAAGGGGAATGCAACCCCCCTACATGTTTTATTTGGATGGTAGTGCAAGTGGAAAAAAAAATCAGAAAATAAAAAAAAAAAGAGAAAAGAAAAGAAAAAAAAACTTTCGGACTACCACCCCTTTTCATTTTTTGTTTTTTTTTATTTTTTTGTTTTTTTTTTTTGCTTAAGTGGTTAGCCTTGGCTTGCAACGCCATATTAAGAATTAACAAGTTTTTAAAATGCCACCAGAAAAAATTTTCCCTATCCAAAAAATGGTTTATCATATCCCAAACCCCTAATTAAACCCCTTAAAAAGCCCCTTTGATAGTTTATCTTAGGTCTTACCCCTAGGGGAGGGGGTTTTTTGCCCTTTTCCCAAGCCTTGGTAATTTTTTTGCTATAAAGGGTAGTGAGAGATTTATTCATTTTTCATTTATGAGATATATTTTTTTAACCTGGAGATGTGAGATCTAAACATACTTGTAGGTGTATTTTAAAAACTCCGTGCTTATTTGATTAAAGGGAAAAGCTATTTGTTGTAATTCTTTTATTTTTAGCGTTAAATGACCCCAACTTGTTTTTTTGTTAGAATAAAAGGCATTTTGTTTGAGGAAAGCAAATTCGTGTAAGGGTATTTGATAAGCAAAAGTGTACCGCTTTTGGGGGGTTTTAAAAGCCAAAAACGTTTTTATTTGTAAATTTTGCTAAATCGCCCTTTTTGTTTTTTTAGGTTTTTTGGGGAGAAAAAATTTGGGAAAAAGGAAGCATTTTGGACTTTTTGGAGCAAAAAGTGAGAAAACGACAAAGTCTCCAAAGCTCCCGGAAAAGTACACGTGACAGCGAAGGATTGCCCCTGAGGGCGTCACGGTTTGGGGAAAAAAGAGGTGGATATGACAAATACCAACGCGCCAGAAAGTTTTACAATGGAATTCTGACGGCGCCCACCCTTTAAGGTACAAGGCCGTCAGGGTTTAAGTTAAAGAGAGCGGCGTCAAGCAAAATTTGTGACGGCGTAACCCTTGACCCCCAGAGGGGTTTTTTTGGGGATTAAAGGGGAGGGCTTTGGAAGCCCACCCGGGAACCAAGCCGGGCGAGGTGACGGCGTCACCCTAAAAGGACGCCGTCACCAAATTTTATTTTTTTGCAATTTTTAGTCTATTTGCAACTTTGTGGGGAAAAACCCCAAAAAATTTTCTGCCTTTTTTAAGGGTTTTTTATACCCTTGGATTCCATGTTTTTAAAAGAAAGTAATCAATTAATCATCAATTTGTCTATTTGTTGTTTGATTATATCTTTTTCGTCTTTTAATTAACATCTACTAGTTTATCTTGTGTTTGTTTAGATCTATAAAACCCTAATATTGATTAATTGGTTGGTGTGTTTTTAAATTTGTATTGGATGTTTGTTTACGATTTTAGGTTTAAAAAAAATGGCAAACCTCCTATACGGAAACTTGTTTAAACGTTTAAAAAACATAAACCATGGTAAAAGGTTTTTATGTTGATTTTATTGCATGACGAATTCTAGTATCCCATTTTTGGAGTTCTACCCGGCTCAATGGGTGAATGGAGCTTGTAGAGTTTGGGGAAGTACGACGCCCCCCACGTTGGTTTTAAGGATACCCCCGTCTCCCCCCAATTAAATACACATAATAAACCCCGTAAAAATAGTTAGGGAGGGGAAACTAAGTAAAACATTTCTCCCCATTAATTTTCCAGACCTTTTTATTTTCATTATTTTTTTTTATTTCAATTGTATTTTTTTTGGGTTATTTTGACTAGAAACTAATTCCGCCCCCTCCTTAAAAACCCGAGATTTTATTGCTTTATAAAAAAAAAAAAAAAAAAAAAGAATTTCCCCCCCTTTTGACCTATTAGAGTAGTTTTTTCAATCAACGACATATTCCCTAGAGAACGATCAACCCCCGGTACTTGCCACACATTACTAATGTCGGGTACACGCCGGGTGGGGTTGCAAACCTCTCGGACCCCTCGAGGGGGAAAAAACCTTTAAAAGGTCGCAAAACCCGATCAAGTTAGAAATATCGTTTTTTTCGGGTTTAAAGTTTTGAAGATATGACAACGGGAAAGAAGAGTTTCCCTTTTCCCAAAAATTTGCATATTCCAATGATGGGGAAAGGTTTCAAAACTAGTTTACGGCTTTTTAAATTTGAGGTTGAAATTCTCATATCATTATTGAATTTTAAACTCTTCCCAAAGTTAGTATTTTTTTCCCTCCAAAATTTTTCTTTCGGTGTAATCGCAAAAATTTTCAGCAAATTCCTATGAGATCTTCAAAACTGATTTGTCCAGATGTTTTATAGTCTTAATTCTTTCATAAAGAAAATCATCGAATGTTTTTCTGTTATTCACGATACAAACAAGCTTAACAAGTGCATCATTAGCATGGAAAAACTTCTGTTGAAAATTTTGAAAAAAAAATTTTTTCACCCCCAACTAAAAGGTTGAGTTCTTTGTTTTTTACTGATGATAGTTCTCAGTTTTAGGAAGGTTTTCCTAAATTAATGGAACTTTGCTATCTTCTTCCATCTAAGGGACAAAAATCAAAGGAAAAAAAAATTTTAAACTTGAAAAAGCATATTTCAGCTACTCCAAAAGGAACTGGTAGTAGGGTTTGGAAATCGTATATCATTCTTGTTGGTTCAATGTTTTGTTTGAAAGTTTCGCATACAACGAGTAGGGGATAAGATTGATCTTGACCAGATGGGCTAAAGCATAAAAGTGATTAAATTTTCCCCAAGGTACTGGAATAAAAAAAAATTCCGGGATCAGAGTTTTTTTGGGTAATTATTTTCATTATTGCAGAACAATTTTCATTTAAAAAGAGCGGAAATTTTTTCCCCATTTTGCTTTTATTATTAAAATTCTTTCAAAAACTTCCCGTAATTGGGTTTTCCAGCAAAACTAAACAAGGGGAACGTTTTTTTTTAAACTTCTTTTAGAAAATCAATGAACTTTCCATTTGTTCTTCCTTTTTTTCCTCCTCAACGTTGGGGTATGAATTTTTGGGTTTATATGGTTTGAGTGTTTGGGTAGGTTTTTAACTGGGGTAAAAAATGTTCTTTTCTTTAGATTCCTCTTCTACTTTATCCCCACTATCATTTTGGACAACAGGAGTTTTTTTGGGTTGGGTTGGGGGGTGGTCTAAGATTGACCACTAGAGTTAAAAATAGCATTACATGCTCATTTCTTGTTTGAGGGGCGTAATTTCCAATGATTGGGTTTTTGGGTTGTTTGAGTATTTCTTGGCAAGACCGGGGGTGGTCTTGCGCGAGTTACAGAAGACGACCAAATTTTGGGCTCAAGATCTGGTAAAGTTGAGATTTTTTTGACCTTGTTCAACCCTTTCTTTTAAACAAAAAGAATTATTTTTTTATGAAGTTCGTTTTTTTTTTAGCATGCACAAAATTAGCATGGTTTTTTCGAAAATTTGTTCTTTGTTTTTTTTGTTTCACGAGAACGATTTTTTTCTGAAAGATGTTTGACGGTTTTATCACGAGTTTGGGAACGATTTCATCCCTTGGTGGACGTCGCCAATCTCGGAATTTCTACCCTAGTAGTTTCCCCGTTTCCTCCTCCCCCGATATCCCCCCCGAAAAATAATTTGCTTCTGCTTTGGGACCTCCCATGGGGTTTATCCACACTGGATGAGGAGTGATTTCCACACAAGAGAATCCCTCCGAATTTCTTTAATTTCTTTTTGGAACTTTTTAAATTTTGGGAATCAATTTTGAGGTAAAATCTTTCATATATCCCCAAAATTTTTGGGGAAATTTTTATTTTTGCTTTCCCCAAATTTTCAACCCTTTTTTTTGTTGAGGTTTTTTTTTGGCATCTTTTGCAATCAAGCTTAAAGGGTACACGGTTTTAGTAAATTGTAAGCAATTTGGAGGCTTAAAAGGAAAAATTTCCCCCGGGGATCAAGTATGCCCTTGTTTGGGATTAGGCCCTGGTAAAAGATTTTGGGTAAATTTTTTAACTTTACAATCCATGCCCATGACAAACGGAGATGTTTTTCATTGAAGCCAAGCTTCAACAAGATTTTCTCCCTTTTTTTGAGTAAACCCCGAATTTCCCTAAGAGTCGATCAAACTGGTTGGTGGAAAGAAAGTCAAAACGCTTTCTCATTTGGTCCCAAATTGTAATCACTCCGGGGCTTAATTCTTAAACCAAATTTTCGTTTCCGATGAGAGCGATGGAAAAAGTTTAAGTCGGATTGAATTTGGATCGGGAGTTCCCTAAAGAAACATGTCAAAATTTCAAGGAAAAAACGGGAATTGTTTATGTGGATCAGATTTAACTCTACCATCAAATTGGTTTTTTTATCTAGAGGATGTGACCCTTTTTTGTAAAATTTTCTCCTAGATTCACGGAATAAATTTGGGTTTGGGGGTGGGGCTAACCCCATTTGGTACCCCACGGGTTGTGCCCGCCCCTTTGGGAAAAGGAATTTCTTGAAAAAAATTTTAACGATTGGAAACTTCGGAAGGTTTTCAAATGGTGGGTTTTTGGTTTTTGGTTTTTTTGATCGGGGAAAAATGGGTTTTCTTTTACGAAAAAAAACTTCGAGATTTGACAAGGTGAAATTATTCTTCGTTAGAAGAACGATGGTCAACCGAGAAAAAAGAGCCTATCGAAAAGGATTTAAAAAACTAATTTTTTTTTTTTTTTATGATAGGCCCGGGGGTTTGGAATTTATGGCCGACGGGTTTTGGGGAAATTCGAAAAGAAAATTTTTGACAGAAAGATTATACCGCCGTTTTGATTTTTACGGCGGTTTTGGATTTGAAAAAAAATTATTTTTTTTTTACGTGATACCGGGGGGTTTTGGATTTTTTAGCCGCGGGTTTTTGGGCGAACAGTAAAATTTTCCCCCCCGGTTTTGATTTATCCGGCGGTATGGGTAAAAATTTTGGGAAAAAAATTTTTTTTTTGAGAAACCTAAAGAATACGCTAAAAAGCAACAAAAAAGTAAGATTAAAACTAATGAAAAATAAGCAAAAATCACTCAAAAAAGATTCTCCCCGGCAGCGGCGCCAAAAACTTTAGTTTTCAGGGATAACCCCTTGGGCCAAGTTTTAAAAAATTTTAAAAAAATTTACCAATGATTAAAAAAAACACTACGGCAAATTACCGTCCTATGTAGTAGAAATGGTTGAGGTAAGCCGAGGTCGTTCCTAGGTTTGTTTTGTTTGTGGATGTGAATTTTTGTAAAAAAATGCAATCCCAATTAAACAAACTAATTAGCAAGCAAATAAAGATGATGAAAAATTTAATAATTAAAAATTCATTGCCTAGACTAGTTTGCACAAATTTCCCTTTTCATGTTTTTGACATTTGGGTTCCCTTTGATTAGTCAACAAAATTTAAAGGTGTTTTAATTCGATTGTGGTGTCTAACATATTGTTTCAAATACTTTCAATCCTCGTCAAGATTTGGGTTATAAAACAAAATTTTAAAATTGATCAACCAAGTTAACACAATAATTCCCCCATTTACTTTTTTCCCAAAAAAAATTGACAACCCACTTTTAGCTTTCCCAATTTTAAAAAAAGTTTTTATGAATGGTCAATACATAAGGTAAAGCCCATAGACAAAATTTACAATAACTTTTAAAAAATGCTTTTTAAACCCCTACATCATTAGAAATTACCCAAACTTAATAACTCTTTGTGGGAAAAATTAAGATAGCACAACTGTTTAGTGTTAATTTTTTTTTTGGTTAGAACCAAAAAGTCAATCAATCAAATGAATAATAAATCAAACTCATCTAGGCAAGTGCATAACATTTGCCACTCATGGTTTAAAAAAAGTAAAAACCTAAGAAATTGACAATATAAACTGATTGAAAGCTTTCAAAATGTTTAAGATGATTACAGTAATGAGAAACTTTTGAAAATGTTTAAAATGTCCTTGCGAATTGAAGTTTTGATTGGAAAAAGTTTTAGTTCCTTTTCCTCGTTTTCCCCTCCCTTGGTCGCCCCCAAATGTAAAGAGAAAATAGTAAGAATTTTTTTTTAGTTTTTGTATCTTCATTTTTTTTTTTTATTTTTTTCTTTTTCCCTTATTGGGAGATTACCCTTTGCCCAAAAAGAAAACAACTTGGGTCCAAGTGTCAAATGAGCAAAAACTTTTGTGATTGAAATAATGATTGGCCCTTGGTGTTAATGGTGCTTTTAAAAAAGAGTTTTTGCAACTCTTACAATTTTTTGATACCTCAGGTAGAAAATGTGACCGGGTATGGTGGTGACACGCGACTATACCTCGGCATGAATTCTTATACCTCAGGGGAGACCCCCTTCTTTTAAACCCTTGGGGTTTGAAACTTAAACCTTTGGGGTTTTTACCCAAACTTCACATAAAATTTTCAACTCAGGAAACATATAATTCCCACTTTTAACACACTTCTTGGCACTTATTCATGACTTCTTTCCCCTTTTTTTTGAAATTGAACATTTAAACATTAGCATGAATCTTTGTTTTGAACGGGAAAAATTCACTTCGCGCATATTTATGATTTTGTCGATTTTCTTCATCTTTTTTCTATTCCCTTTGACATAGTTGTACCGAAATAAAACATCTTTTGCCCTTTTAAGGTAAAATGTTCATAAATACAACCAAATAACATGCATAAACAAAGTAACGCTATAAAAAACATGTTCAAATGAGCGTTATCAATCAAACGCCAAAACAATCCCCATATAAACAAAATTAGTGCAACTTCAACTTTTCATCAATTGTTTGCACTTCATTATCAAAATGCTAATCTAAGGATCTCGCTCTCATCAATAAAATCATCGTCGTCTTTAACAGGAATGTTGGTGGTGAGCCTCAACTAACGTTGATTCACCCCTCGATATTTAAGGTTTCAAGTTCAAAAACTTTAAATTAGCAGCGTTTGGGAAAACGGTGAGTTGTTTCCATGTATCCCCTCATCATCGTCTTCTACCACGATGACATCCCCCGGGTTTTGTTGTGATTTACTTTTTGGAGACCTTCCATGGGGTGGTCTCTGGCAGGATTTCAAGGTAGAAACTTGTTTTTTCTTGTGTGCGGAATGTAAGGTTGACTTCAAACGCTAGCTACATGCCAAAATTTTTGTCGTTTTTTCTAAAAGGTAAAAAGTTGGACTTACGGTTTTTGTTGCTTAAAATCGAACCACTTTAAATCGAAACAACACAACTTTGAACTGGGAATTACGAACTCCAGAATTTTTTAGCTGACCAAAATACATTTCTCCCCCCCTTCTCACCCGGTGAAAAATTCCATGTTTTAAATTGTACGTTTTATTCACGGTTTTTTACGACAAAACCCCACCCAGACCGCAAGGTTGATGAGATTTGGGGTCGGTGGGCCAAAGCCAAAGAATAAAAGTGGGGTACAGTTGGGTCATCGGCTATGTAAAGTTTTTGGATCTATGAAAAAAAAATAAGAATAAAAGGAAAATGAGTAATAGCGTTATTTTAAAAAGGGAAAAAATACATAAGTTTACCTTGTCTAAAAACCCGTCGGAAATGCTTGTTGCATGCATACAGGAAAAATTCCCCGAAAATGTTTTTGTATTAGAATAAATCGAAAATAATTGGGAAAAAAAAAATTTCAAAAAATAAACGCAACCTCTCGAACTGCCCTGAGTGTCGATCTCAGGACGTTGTGAAGTACATACCCTATCACTCTTTCATTTTTGGAGACCCAACCCACAAAGTCTTTTACTGAAATTGGGACTAGTGTGGAACACCTGGAAAAACACTTGTTGGGTAGGAAGGTCTGAGTGAGGGGACGATTAAATTTTGTCCCAAAAACCCCGAAAAAACGAGAAAAGAAAGTTAATGCTTCATTGCAACATAACCCTCCGTATTGAACCCCCCCGGCTTAGCTTTATTTCGGACATAGTTTTTAAGCTTTTCTGTATCTTTCAAATGGATACATCCCCCCGAATGAAAAAGGGCCCCCCCTTCAAAAGCCCCTTTTAGGTAAATGCATAACCCCAAATGAAAATTTAAGTCAAAAAAAAAGGGGGATATTTTCTCGGACTGACAAAATATTGATCAAATGGGGTTTCCAACCATGTCTTTCACCCTCAAATTCGGGGCCAAAATTTTCTTAAAGAAGAAACAAAGCTCGATCAAAAGGGGGTATAAGTTGTGCGTCCAAGTTTAATTTTGAAGTCCATAAGGAAGTAACCGTTGCTCATATTGAAGTTGAGATTCATGCCCGTTATATTGTTATCATCTTTTGGTACTTTTGATTGAACTTGTCCGAACCATTGGTAGTTTAACTGTTTTGATGTATTGACAGAAGAGTTTTCTTTTATCGGGGTGAAGGGTATTAGATGAGGGTTCGGCACTTACCCTTTTGTTTGTTTCCGAGCCACAACCCCTTCGAATGCCCAGAGCTTTCAAATTTGTTTTGCCCTTTGGGTTTTTGTCTTTGATTTTTATTTTTAACAAGGGGTTCAAGATACCTCCAACACATTTTTTTCGATTGCATGAATCTAAATTGTGTGGGAGGAAAGAAAAGACCATATTTAAGACCCTACAAGTAGACGTTTTAATCCGTTAAGCTCACTGTATGATTACGTTTTTTCTTCCCACCCCCATAATGGATGTTTCCCCCGGGACAGTGTGGGGAATGTCCAAGTTGAGTCAAGATATCAGCCCCGGTACTTTTTTAGGAGGATCTTATAACGATTTCCACATTTAAGTCGTCAGTCCTCCTCATTTTGGTTTTTTTTTTTAAAGGGGAATTTTCATACCAATAATTGTTTTGTTACAAAGCGAGGGAGTGTCCTATTTGATGGAGGGAAAAACGTATAAACCTTGCCCTTCCAAACCAAAACTTTCACAGGGAAAATAAGATGGTCCATAAACAAACCCCCTTCCATTAATACCTTAATCCCAACAAAAACCCGGGTTTTTTCCATAATTCCCCGGTCTCAACAAAGGGGCTTCAAGTAAACATCGTCCTCCCGGGGGTTTAAAAGGGCCAGGAAAAAAAAGTAGAAAAAAAAGTTTTTCTCTAACCCCGGGGGGCAAGTTTTTAGTTTTAATAAAAACCACGGCCCTCTATAAGTCTGACTAAAATTCGAACGGATTAAAACCATCAAGTCCAACCCTAAAAGAACGTTTTCTTGGGTTTCTATACAAACCAAAATTGATTGTCTAATTCGCCAAATTTAAATAACCGGGTGTTTGCAATTTGTTTGGCTTTTGTAGGTGCCGTTATGTTTTGGTGGAAAAGTTGTAAAAAACTTTGTGTTAGGAATGATTGAAAAAAAAGCAAATTTTAATTCTTCCCTGTGTTTCTTGTTTTATTACTTTTTCAAGGAAAACTAAAACTTCCATCACCCCACCGATTTTTAAAACAACAAAATTTTCACAACTTTATCGACCTTACCCAACCCGATTTTTAAATGCCCCAAAAAATAAAAAACAATTGACCCCCGAAAACCTCCGAAAAATTTAGCTTTTGTTTTGAAGACACTTTTCCTTCCCTGCCTTAATCGTAAAATTTGCCTAAAATCAAAATTTGCATAAATCCACCCCGGGGAAGAGCCCTTTAAACTTCAGTAACCTCTACTCCCAGCATAAGGTTTCCTCCCTTGGGCCTTTCTTTCCGCTTTTTTCCCTGAGTCGAAATTATTTAAAATACCCCGAATATATTTTATATTAAATTTGGGGAAAACAAGTTTTTGGACCACCTGTCCTTTTCCACGTTTTTGTGTTTTTGGCGGAATCGGTTCATTTTTTTCCTTTTTTTATAAGTTGGAAAAAAAATTGGCCTATGGGTTTTTAAACCCGGGAAACCCTTTAAACATTACAAAACCGAAATGGAAATTTTATTTTCCGAACTTCAAAAAAAACGGTTTAAAATCCAAAACCAAAAAAAATCAAAATTTTTTTTTTAACCACGATGCTCAAAATTGGTTCAACCTTTAAAATTTTAAAATGAAAAATTAAGATGCTGGTTTATTATAAAATTAATTTGTTAGAGTTTTTTTTGTTTATACGAACTATGGGGCCTCCCCCCCCCTCTTTTGATTGTCCATAAAAAATTTAATATTTAATTTGAGAAAAAAATTAATTTCCCCCCCCAACCCCAATTTCATTTAAAATATTGTAAGAAAAAAGGGGAAACCTGTGAAATATTTAAATATAAATCGTTATGCATAATATTAAATGAAAAAACTTAAAAAGGAATCCCCAAAAAGGGGAAATTTAAATTAATTTTCTATTTATTTAAAAGGGGGGGTTTTCTATGGAAAGAAATTGAAAAAGGGGATTTCCCCAAATTAATACTAAAATCCTAAAACATTCACAAAAAGTTAAAAACCAAATGCCATTCAAATATAACCAAAATATTGCAGAACCCAGGATTAATAGAAAATAAAACCAAAATTGCCGAAAAGTCTAAAAAGGGTAATGAAATTTTACCGAAAAAGATTAAGTTACCCTAAGCAAGTTTAAAATTGAGAATTTTTTAGTGCATAAAAACATAAAACATCCAACAATAAAGTTTTCTTTTCTATATATAAATAATCCAAAAATTACAAAGAAAAAAAGTCCAAAAAATAATTTAAACCAAAATTAAACCAGCAATTATTATCATGGTTCTGTTCAACACATTTCCCTTAAAGTAAAATTTAATAATCTCACAGCCTCAAAATTTAATTGTTGATTTAAACACAATAATTCTTAAACAACAATTTTAACCCGGTTTTTTATGGGCCTATTCCTTTTCTCAAGTTTTAAACCCAAGGGAATAACAAACTTAAGGGTTTTTTTTAAAATCTAACTAACAAACCAAATCATCAATTTTCAAAAATAAATAAAAAAAATAAAAATTTAAACAAAGCAAAAATGAAAAACAAACGGGTAGTAACCAAAAAACCCAAACGTTTTGTTCCCTTTTGGGTTTTTCCGGGTTTGTTTACCGGGGGGTTCCGGGCATATTTTGGTTTTTTTTCAGTCGGGTAAAAAAAAAGGGAATTTTATATAGGTTTTTTTCAAATTTTTAAAAGGAAAAATTTTTTAAGCGAAATGTCGTCATCAAAATTTTTAAAAAAATAAAAAAGGACAAAATTTTCCCCCTTTCAGCCCCCTTGCCCCTTTGGCGTGGAAATGTTTGGGAGTTAAAAAAAAAAAAAAAAAAAAAAAAAAAAAAAAAAAAAAATTTTCTTGCAAAAATTTTACTTTAATTTACATAGAAATAAAAAAAAAAAAACAAAAATTTAAAAATCCCTTGTATTAAAAAAATGGGGAAAAAGGGAAAAATTAAAAAAAGGGGGTTAGGAAAATTTAAAAATAAAAGTGGTGGGGGAGAATGGTTTTGCAAAAGGTGGCATTGGTAATTTAAAAAATTTTTGGAGACTGTGGTTTTTAACGCGGGTAAAATGGTTGTGGTGGGGAATGTGGTGGGGGGTGGGATTTTTTACCGGGAAACAATAATTTTGGAAAAAAAATTTTGGAATTCTAAGTTTTGACAGATCTACTTTATGATTTTTTCCCCTTTTAAAAAAATTTCCGAAACCCGTCCCCTCAAAAAAAAAAACTTTGCTCTTTGCCTTGGGGATAAAATGAATTATTTTGGGGGGTTTAAAAAAAATAACCATTCCTTTTTGATATAAAAAAAGTTTTTTCAAAAAATACTTTTTTTTTTTAAATTAAAATTAAAACTTTCAATTTTAAAAATTTAAAAATTATTTAAAATTAAAATTTGATTTAAAATTAAAAACTTTTTTTTAAAATAAAAAAATAATTTTAGTCCGGATTGGTTCTGGGTTGCCCCTTTAAAACATTGAGTAAAATTGGGCCCTCACCTTTTTGAATTGAATAAATTTTGCCTTTAAAAATTTTAAAAAGAAATTAAAAACTTTTTTTTTTCAAATGTTTAAAAAAATGAGATATATTTTTTTACAGAGTTTAAACATTGTCCAATGTTGGTTTACCACGAGAGTTAAACGTTTTCCAAAATGAATGGGCTTCCAATTTAACAAATATCAGTTTTTAAACTCGGTCATAAAAAAGTTCCAGTTTCTTGTTCTAGTTTTTTAAAACAAAAACCCCCATTTTTGGCCTTGTTTATTTGCTTTCAATTGTTTCATTATTGCCAGTTGTTTCGTTTTCTTGCGAGTTTTTTTGTTTATATGGTTTTTAAAAAGGTGTTTTAAAATATCAAATATTGGTTGTCCCAAATGTTAAACAATGTAGAATTATAGCCGTGCCCAAAAAAAAAATTCCGTTTATTTTTCTGTTTGAAAGATGCAAATTTTCCCTAACAAGAGGATTTTTTTCATATTTCTTCGAGGTTTTCCCCTTTCGCGGGGTTTTTTCTTTTTTGCGAGTTGTTTCCCTTTTTTTGATATGGGTACACGAGAATGTTTTAAAAGAAACCAATAAAATTTGGGTTTGGGAATTTTTAAAGAATACCAATTTTGGGGTAACTGATGTTTTAAAATTTAAAAATTATCCGAAACCCAGTAATTCACACCACGTAACAAAAAATTAGAAAATTTTCCCCCCCAAAATTTCCCACCAAAATTGCCCCAAAAAATTTTCCCCCAACTGTTTTATATAAAATTTTTCCCAAAACTTTTACCCTTATATCAAAACCCCTTAACCCCAAACCCCAACAAACTGTTCTTTTAAAAAAGGGGAAATTTGGCTTTTTCTTGTCCGGTAAACAAGACGTAATTCTCGAGGGTGATAAAATTTCTCCCTTGGGAACTTCAGGTGTCCTTTACAAAGGGAAAAATTAATTTCTTTTTTGTGTGTTTTTTTAAATAAAAGGGTTTTTAAAAATAATATTTTTTCAAAAAGGGTGGGACAAAGGGATTTGGTGCATTTTTTTATGGAAGGAAAAGATCCCAAAAAAACCGGCTGAGCAAATAGATGTGAGTAACATTTATGTCACAAGTATTGATAAAGCGCGCCAAACCACAATTTTTGCTTACAACCCCACAAAAGGGTCTGATCTCCTTCAGAAGTGTCTGTTGGTTTATGATTACAGGGGTACGGCAAAGATCAATGCAGGCCCTTATATCCCAACTGACTTGTCATGAGTGGCACTCTTGGTCATATACATTAAAGACTGGTTCTTTTTACCAAAAATGTGGGATATGTGTGCTTGCATCCCACTAGGGTCACAAAGGATAACACATGCACGAATCAAATGCTTCATGTAGTGAGTAGATTAATGTCTCTCGACCATTCTCAGTAAACTCAAGAACCATATGATCATGAATTCATGGAAGGAGTAAATATATTGATACAAACCAGGTTCACACTGGGTCGGGTCAAGTTGGGTCAAATCAAACCCACTCTTTAGTGGAAGTTGGAGAAAAAGTAATTCAAAGGGACAACCCATGAAATCAGGAGAAAATGGGGGAGAAGTGCATAACTGTCTCTACCAACCTTTAGTTTAAATGTTCATGTTCCTGCATATTTTCTGATTGTCTTATGTTTTGTTTATCTAAGTTAGCAAACTCATGTTTGTAATAGGAGAGTAGCCTATCTCGAATCAGGCCAACTATCTTGTTCTCTTTATTTCAATCAATATAATTTTCTGGGTTCTATCATTTGGTTCCATTGCCGGGAAATTCGGATGGCGCTTACAACCCGGAATTCGGTTATCGATTCCCAGTTATCAGCCATTGTGGCACGATTAGACGCCATCTTAGCATCCATGAAGGATGATATTGCAGCAATAAAGACTCAGATGATCAAAGACGGCAGTTATTGTGAAAAAGCATATGAGGATCGGAAAGACACGGTGGCGGAGGATAGTTTAAGGGCCGGCAAAAGAGGTGAGATGGTCAACTCTGATAACCAGAAAAGTCATCATCAGATTTTAGAAATTAAATCCGATAAACCTAATGCCATGAGTTTGGCCCTTGAATTTGAGTCCACAGTAGGCCATACACAGCCCAACAGAAACCCAGTGGCAATACCTGCCTTCAAACCTAACTCATCAGCTGTTACTCGGTCATCACAATCCTCAGCACAATCCACCCCTAAAATCCCTCCACGCATATATGATTCTGAGAAGCAGGGGCAATTCCTAACATGCAAACTGTTGGAATCGAGGGAAGAGGAAGGGAATATCGACTCTGAACATCTACTTCCGATTGAAGGGGACACACATAATAAGGAAAAAAATGCTGAAATCAAACGTGCTATCAAACGGTCATCTAAGTGGGGTCCAAATGCAAGGCCTTCACAATCCGCTTTAGTTTATGGATGGGTCTATGAAGCAGGTCAGCCTACAATTGAATGGTTGATCGCTTGGCACAACTATCGGATTTTCGACTTGAGGACAAGCCGTCTCTTGGGGCCGGATGTACTGATACAAACCAGGTTCACACTGGGTCGGGTCAAGTTGGGTCAAATCAAACCCACTCTTTAGTGGAAGTTGGAGAAAAAGTAATTCAAAGGGACAACCCATGAAATCAGGAGAAAATGGGGGAGAAGTGCATAACTGTCTCTACCAACCTTTAGTTTAAATGTTCATGTTCCTGCATATTTTCTGATTGTCTTATGTTTTGTTTATCTAAATTAGCAAACTCATGTTTGTAATAGGAGAGTAGCCTATCTCGAATCAGGCCAACTATCTTGTTCTCTTTATTTCAATCAATATAATTTTCTGGGTTCTATCATATATCTTGCAGGGTGAATAAGTTTTCTAATCAACCACCTTAAGAAAGTTAACTTTCAAGCAATATGGGACTTGCACTATTGCATACTAAGTCAACACAGCAGTTGGTGATAATCAAAGCTAATTTCAGATGCAAGTTTTATAATAGCAATAGTTGCCCAAAGTATCCTTATGGTATCACTTGCCTGGCAATGCTGTTGGAACATAGGAAAGACAACCTCATCCTTTACAATAATTTCTGCATGCTTTCTTGTCAGAACCACCCACTGAAAACAGGTAATGAAAGTAACACACAGGTTATTAACATGGGAATTCAAATTAGCGAAAATTACGTCAGAGCCCATATATACACATGTGTGTCTTGCAGAGCCCATCTTTTGAAGCGTTTACAAAATTGCCCATGGTGCTCGCGTATGAAAATGTCCGATCTACCCGGTGTACACGTGTACGGTGTATATTAAAACACGATCACCACCACAGCCACCAGAGAGTTCACCACCACCACATAGTCACGTCACCACCACTTAACAACCACGTCACCACAGCCACCCCTGTGACCACAGCCACACAACCACGTAACCACCAAAGAAACCCGCCGCTGTCAGCACCACCACAACACCACCAACAATTTTTTTTCACCACCACCACCACTTAAACACCACTAAAACACATAAACTAAAAACTCATACTTAACTTTGATCTGTGAAAAAAAATGCGAGCATTACCGGTCAAATACTACAATTCTTATGAATTGTCGTTTCAAAAATTGAATCTCGTAAGCTTTTTCAGGGATTGCTCTTTCCCGAGGTGGTGGTTGCGTAGGTCGAACACAGATATACGCGAGCACCTTTAGGGTTTTGTTTGGTTTTGATCGTGTTTTAATATACACCGTACACGTGTACACCGGGTAGATCAGACATTTTCATACGCGAGCACCATGGGCAATTTTGTAAACGCTTCAAAAGATGGGCTTTGCAAGATACACATGTGTATATACCGGCTCTGACGTAATTTTCACTTCAAATTACCATCATATAAATAGAGTGATTCTATGCCGCACCAAGTGGGCTAGTTTTTTTAGGCAGTAGTTTTACCTGGGATCCTTTCCTCCAGTGATTTACATTTATAACTGGATCCATTTTGGGATTGTAGCGGCCTTCCTTTGTATCGGCAAAGCTGTTAATTATAAGTTCTTGGTAAAATCAACAACTGGTAGGATTTTGAATAGTGATGATACTTGCAAATTAGCAATCAAGAATTTCATAATAAAGAATTAGCTGAAAATGCAACCTAAGCATAACTACAACCTGTCCACGAAGCTAGTCGATGTTGACATTATGTAATCGTATGTGTAGCTGAAGTTGTACAAAGGAATGCAGCTGAAAGAAGATTAAAAAGCCCTTAGTGTCATCGACTTGTTATTATAACCATAATATCTCTATGCAAATGAGTATTAAATTACAGCAAACATGAAACTTTCCATATTAAAGAGGACTCATGTGAAACATAGTTTTTTAAATTCTTTAGACAGATGAAATTTCACCTGTCTGAAACGAAAGCAAAACGTTCATTAGAAGGATCCATGAGTGCGTGTCGAAGTAAAATAATCTCAGCTTGTATCATGGTTGCTTCTCCCCAATATATCTACAAAGAGGCATATAAGTTACATATTAGCAGGCACTAAGATTAGGGTACACTTTGAAGCCCCTCAAATTAGCCAAGAGATACAAACAGATTAAAATAAGAAATTTGCATTGATTTAAGGGGATAGGGAAGAATAACCTGTATGCTATTATTAACTTGACGGTCCCAAAAATAACGAGATCTTGTAGTCAATCTGTTAAGTAGAAAACCAGGCCTAGAATGAACGTAAATTGAAAATCGATTTTCATTATCTCCCTGCAGAAGAACCAAAATTTCATAGATGAAAAAATTAAGAACATAAATATACTTACAACCACATTTTATATAGTATTTGTAGTGACCCCAAAGCCAAAAGCAATGGACTACTCGGATACCCTTCAGGCTCACTTAAAACTATGGTGGAAGGGTACTAGTAGCCCACTATCTTATACTTATAAGTGGCTCAAACGTCTTATCTCAATCTTAAGGTCTAGGAAATATTTTATGCACAAGCGTTGATCTACTAAATCTTAGAATTTGTGTTATTTAGCATTCGTGAGATAAAATACTAACTCCCTACAATACCCTTGAATAATCACAACGTAACTTAATCTCATGGACCAAAAGCAACTAACACCAATAGCTTGTGTCAATAAAGTACATGAAAATACGTCATATTTGCTGGTAAATTAACAAACAAATCATATCCTACACAATTTTCAATAAGCTTATGTGAACAAATCTGCAATTAATCCAATCGAGACAAACCTCTTCGTCATCATACTAAAAATAGAAATCATATATGCGAACATACCCCCAAGTTGAAATCAATTTCTAATTCCAACATCCATACCACCTAGTCGCAAACAATTCCACATAGTTTCCGCATACAAACAAACAAACGCCAATACAACACACAATTATCCGTATCCAAGAAAAAACTAATACACTCCATCACTTCACACTCTACATATCTATTCTCTTTCATGTAAGCCAAACAATCTTATAAATAACGCACTCGAGCCAGGTAAATCACTATCTCTGCACAATTATGGACTATAAATCTAGGACAGGTGGGCCCTAATCATTGCAGTTTACAGGATTCGAACTTAAAGTAAGTCAAGATTAATTCAAAGTCATTACATAATACATAAAAGTAGTCACCTGTGTTTACAGCTTTAATCCAATTGAGACAAACCCGCCATCATCATTCTAAAAATAGAAACTCTATGCACAAGCCCGTGTTTACAATTATATCCTTATTTCTAACAACAATTCCACATACAAAGAAAGTCACAAACACCTATACAACAAGCCAATTTTGGCAACCTAGCAACAGACCACCCCGCAAAGACGACGGGCCCATGTAGTTACAGTTTACGGCATTCAAACTTAAAAGTAATTCAAACATTGATTCAATTTCATTACATACATACAATTCAATACATTCAAATAACAAACATATGAAATTAGTAACTACCTGAAAGAATTGATCCCAAACAAGGTCCAACGGAAGGCGATTTCGGGCCAAAAACAAAAAAGCAATCTTAGGTTTCTGAACAAACAAAGGCAAACCACCAATACCAATTCTACTAATAGTAGTACTAAACTGTGCTTCCATTAATATAAAAGTGGAAAAACACAAAAACATTAATACAAACATCTTTGTCTTCCATTTATGTCTAAGTAGCAGTAATTTTGGTGATATTGGCTTACGTTTCATCTAATAAAAACAAACTTTAGTTACTAAAAATGCATTCAATGGTTTTCAAGGTTATTGGGATCTAGTGGAAATGAGAGCGTGTTTGGAAATGAGTTTTATGGTTGACGAAGAAGACATTAATGGCGACCTGTTACCGATCCGGAAAGTTTGGGTGCTTAAAGACTTGTTTTGTCAGTGGGTGCCTGCCTGCTTTTTGGTGGAGTATAATTGTTTCATTATATTATTAGTGGCGGGTTTACTGTGCGTATTAGGGCCTATTATTAGAGAATGGCCTATGATTTGGTTAAAGATTTCTTTTTGTGACAAGTTTTTTGTTTTTTTATATTTCTGCGTGTGACTTATTAAATTTTATATTTTCTGTTTTGCACTTTCAGGTTTATAGTTTTTTTATATAAATAAAATTATAACAATAAAAAATAAAAAATGAAAAAAAGGGGGTGTGTGAATAATAAGTTTTGGGGGGTGGGGATAGGCGCCACGTTATAGAATTGGCTCCCAAAACTATCATTTCATTTGGGGGGCTCACGGGGTGCCACATCAATTTAATAAACCTCCACAACTAACCTTTTATCACAACTAAGCTCAACTTATTAATTTGGGGCCACCATTACAACTTTATTTTTTTATTCAAATTTTAAAATAAACTAAGTTCATTTCATTCAATTAAAATTATAAATTAACACGTACAAAACACAATAAAAATACAAATTAACACATTAAAAAAATAATAAATAAAAAAAAACACAAAAAACAAAAAAACTTTAAATTGTAACCCATTTATTTGTACCGATCCAACCCACACTATAAAGCCCATTTCCACCCAAGTTAAAAAAGAAAAATAAATTAAATAAAATAAAATAAAATAAATAAATAAATAAATAAGGTGCTGCACAATCAATCCCAAACACTACACACACCCTTTATTACACACACAAAAACACCAACTGAGTTATAGATCGAAAGAAGAAAAAAAAAAAAAAAAAAAAAAAAGACAAAACCTTGCCCAACGATTAGATCTGACAAAAGGACGATTTTTTGCCTCGCCGTGCAGACGACGAGGCTCCTAGTGGCGAGGGAAGAGGAAGTTCCACGGTGTCGTGGCGAGGCATCCACGATGGACTAGCGAAGGATAAGTTTGTCCACACCTTGTGCTCTTATAAGCTAATAATGATAATTATTAGATTATTCTAATACTACTGTACTAGTACTACTTTCTGTTTTCAATTATAAAGTGTATTTTATTTTAACTTTTAGGTGAGTGTTGATAACCGCCGATACTGATCGACTTAAACTAGATTCAGTGGCGTCTGTTTAAGTTTATATATGGGTTTACGATCTTATTTGATTTAAGCTTATATTACATAAGCTTTAATCTTTTGGTTTTTGTGACTTTTGGGCTTATATAAGCTTATTATGTTATAATAAACTTATATAAGCTCGAAAGTGTCGAAATAAGCCATAAAATTAGGGCTTATATGTAATATAAGCCGAAATCAAATAAGCCTGTAAGCCCCCTCTTACATACAAGCTTAAACAAGCACCCTCTTACATACAAGCTTAAACAAGCACCCTAACCCGTTTGGGTTGTAAATAGGTATGAAATCGGAATTGAAATTGGTATAAGTTTGAAAGATAGTGGGATAAAGGATAAAGATAATTAAATATAGTCAATTTGTTTTTATTTAGGGGTGTGAAACATATATATCACTTGTTTAAACTACTTACCAAACAACTTACACGTATTTCACTCTCATTCCCCAATGACAAATACCCCTAACCAAACGGGCCATATATTGTTTGATATTTTAACTTATTATCGAAAAAATGTATTGGTAGCTCATAGTCAAACTTTTTAGTTATAATCTTCCATGTGTGTATAGTGTGTATCTAAGTCAGCCTTGTTCGAGCTGGTATTTTAAATTCTTTTGTGATTTTGCGTTTTGTTCGAGTAAATGGTTGTTATTAGAAGCTCTTTTTCGCACTTACAGCTTAATTAAACATACTTAGGGTGTGTTTGATTACCACTTAATGAGATGATTAAGCACTAATTAGTAAAACTTATTCGGTCAGAATGTTTGATTTAAATATAATTAGTCACTGGATCATAAATAAGACGCTAACCGAATCAGGTTGACAAGGTATACAAAATCACTCAGCAGGCTATACAATCTCTCAAATGCCCTTTGATATTTCATGTCTCTCTTCCACGTGGTATCATCTCCCATTTATTCAATTCGGAAACAATTAAAATTTTATGTTTAGAATACTTTATACTTTTAGAATATATATATATATATATATATATATATATATATATATATATATATATATATATATATATATATATATATTTCAATAATATGGAATTGGGCCGAGTAGCTGGTTATGCATACTCGATGGTTTACGTATGATATTTAAGATGCAATATTGAAATGGGTAAACTTATATTATTAATTTTATTAGCAAATTTATCCTTTGTATACTTAAGTTATAAAAATTACGAGTAACATTATTTTCACACAACATATATTATTAAATCAGATCGAAGGTTAAAACGGTCTTTTTTATCTTATTCAGAAGAGTCACTCGTAAACTTATCAAACAGTTATTTGCATTAAGAATAATATTCGATCAGCACATTTGAATTATACAGAACCTTAAATTCATTCAATGCTAAATTATTCAATTTTATCAAACAGCCTCTTAATAGGTGACACTATAATCTTACATGAACTAAATAGGAGTTATCACCAAAGTATAACAATTCTCATTATTGGTTTACCGAGATCTATATAATTTCTTTCTTTCTTTTTTTCCATAAAAGAAGGATGATATTTATTTCTCGTGTACGTTATTAGACACAAATTATAGAAACTCTAATAAAGGAAATATTAAAATGAATAAACTTCTACGTTAACTATCAACAGAGGCTTCGTTATTGATATGAATCAATTTGCGTTAAATAAATTTATCATTGTTTCAAAACAAGTTACAATAATTATTTATTTATTTATTTATTTATTTCTACAAAAGGAATAATCTTTGGACTTTGGAGAATTAAGATATTACAGTATTAATTTGAAGGTAAATATGTCATTAGTCTGAAATATAAAGAATCTAAGGTAACACCAAGAACTTAAAAAAGTGATTAAATTTTCCCAACATGTGTGTTATTTTATTATATCTTGGGACCATTCAAAACGTCTACTACGACATTGTTTATTTTATAACCTACAGTAATTAAAAGAAAAAACATTCTATTACTTACCGTTAGAAATTTACATACTATCAAAAAGTGGGACCTTAAAATAATAAAATGTTTGTCGATTTTTCCGAGTTAGTTTTTTATTCGTGATTGATTTGGTAGCTTATTAACTTTGTATGTTTTATGTTACATGTTACGAATTATATTATAAGTTTTTCAATCAAAACCTTGGACAGTGATCTTACTCTATGTTCTCGACTTTATTTTTTGTGTTCTCGAGTTTATTTTTTGGAGTGAAAGGGAAATGTTTGAGATGGTAATTAAAAAAATTGTGTTCTTCAGATTTTTTAGGAGAGGAGAAGAAAATAAAAAATAATAAATTACACCAAAATTACTCTCCTAATCTTCTTTCCAAATTGAGATGAAATGGAGTGAAGTTGATTTTAAAGACTTTTTTTTCCTTACATCCTCCTCTCTTTTCTTTTTTCTTCTAGGAGCATAAGATAAAAAAATCATTTCTTATTCCTCTCCTCTTTACTTCTCTCTTTTTTTCCCTCTCCATCTATCTTCTTTCCGTTTTATACTCGGGAACATAATGCTTTGTCAATGTGTGGATTGGATGTGACATAGATTCGTAATTGTTAACTTGTATCATCTTAGACTCCCTCCGTCCCAATTTTATTGTCCCATTTTTTCATTTCGGGCGTCTCAAAATTATTGTCTCATACCAAAAATGGAAAGTAAATAAATAGTGGAGTTTGGTAAAGTTTACTATATTACCCTTGGTTGAAATTAATATTACAAACTTGAATAAAGTATTAATTAATTGGTTAAGGGTAAACTTGTCATTTGGCAAAAAAGTAAGAGAGATAAAGTAGTGATAGTGATGTTTTTCTAAAAGAATGTGCTTTTTGTTATGGGACAATAATTTTAGGACGGAGGGAGTATCTTAGAGTGAGGAACTTAAGTGACATTTATGCGTGACTTAGTTACATGGTTGAATATATACAAGCGAGTGGTATAGTCATGTTAGGTGCAAAAGGTTAATAATCGGTAACTCGAACCGGCTCACAATCGGTTGTCTTTCCATAATGTGGGGGCATACATGACTCATTCAACGATTGTGATTATGAGGTGTCAAATATTGAACCTTTGATCTTGTGCTTATTAGGTGTAAAGATGTCTAATCCATTACCAACTGAGCTACATGTCATTGGCGGTATCGTCATATGATTATGTGAATACAAGTTAAGTCAATATATATTTAGATTGATCACGTAATTACCTTTTTCCTTTTCTTGTTAATAATGACATTTTTTTTTTTTTTTTGAACGGCGGATATTATTGAAGAAAACTAGCAAGGAGCTAGAAATTACAAAGATACAAGATGAGGGTTTTTAAGCCAATCTACCCAACTAAAAGAAACCTTACATACATGCTTACACCAAAGAAAAGAACGAGCCACCACCTCATCGAAAATAATCGCCTTCGAGGGACGAACCGAACCAAAGATGCTCTTGTTAAGAAAGTTCCAAATGTACCACCACATGACACAACAAACTCCTTCAAGCATCTTTTTATGTTTAGAATGAAGACGGATATTCAAAAGCCACTCTAGCCATTCCTCATAAGAAGAAACCTCTATAACGTTTATACCCCACCAAAACAAAATCTTACGGAAAATCTCTCTAGCTATATGACAAGTAAAGAGAATATGGCTAGTCGATTCCACTTCCTTATCACACATAGGACATAAGATTGACTCGATCTCCATACCTCTTTTAGAAATGTTCAATCTAGTAGGTAAGCTGTCCAACCTAACTTTCCAAGCATGGATATTGACTTTGATAGGCACGACATGTATCCAACGAGTCTTAGAAGAAACCACTAGTAAAAATCTTTCATCAAGCACCTTCCTAACAGAAACAACCAAAAATTCTCCACAGCCTTCTAAAGGTCACACCCACCTGTCCTTCATGTCGACAAGATAGGCTCCTTCCATATTCTTCAAAAGCTGTGTGAATTGAGATTCTTTAAAACCACCTCTTGGAGCTCTACGAAACGAGGTTTACATATAAGCATGAGACATCTTCGAGGCCACAGTAACATTCTTGCGAGTCTCCAATGCGTACATTCTAGGATAACGCGATTTGAGAGTGTTGTCGCCCCTCCATGCATCCTCCCAGAAAAGCGTGTCTCCCTCGTTACCCATTTTTTTGTGAATAAAACCCATCAAATCAATGCCCTGATTATGAAGTTGATGCACCTCTCTAACAATATCCAACCATATGGACGGATGATGATTTTTTTCATAGTTTACCAAGTTTACCATCTTTGCCATGTATCCCTTTAATGACCTTGGTCCATAGAGATGATTGTTGAGTACGGAAACGCCACACCCATTTAAACAAAAGAGTTCTATTTAATGAGTAGAAACTTGACACTCCAAGACCTACATTTTCGTTAGACGCCAACACTTTACTCCATTTAACCCATATCTGCTTATTTCCATTGTGCTCTACGCCATTAAAAAGGTGACATCTGATAGATTCCAATTTATGAAGAACCTTCGATGGAACTTTGAATAATGACATATGATATATAGGTAAGGAACCAAGAACATATTTGAGAAGAGTTAGCCTTCCCCCGATAGCTAGAGTCTTCATCTTCCATTTAGATAAGCGAGCTAAAATATTGTTAGTGCAAATATTACGATATTTAATCTAAACAGTTTCGTTTGTTTTGATTAATGACAAACATGTAACTTGATACATAACGTAAAATGTACAAGTTACTTGTTATCTTATATTGTCTCAACATACATTCAACACCTCTCGACTTTTCGAGTCCTCGTATGATACAACACAGGTTCGTACATGTTTGTTATGTGGCATTAAGATCAAACCCTTAACAAACCATTTAGAATGTTTAAAATACGGTTAGGTCATTAAGTATTTTAAAAGGTTGACCATTCTACTTAGAACCTCATTTCACATTTTGCATCTACAAGTACTTTTACTTGTACATCATGTTTCCTAAGATTAAATGGATAAGTACAGTTTATGTGTCAAACAAACATGGTACATCTTGGTAAACATATATTAGTTAAACTAGTATATACATATTACATTCATATATACATTTACATCATTTACATTTTAATTCTTAAAATGGAAATATGTACATGACATCATTGCATACATCATATGAATATCTTTAGGATATCTTGAAGATTTAGAGAATATCATGGAAAGATCTTCAAGCAAAGAATTGGATTTGATAATATCTTGGCAATATTTGGAAAGATTTTGAAAGATATGCTGTCAGGCTCTGGCGGAACCAAAACCCATAAGGGACGGACCCCTGGATTTGGATCCGCCAAATCCGTGGGTTGGTTTTACAGTTTACCTATAAATAGTAGCCCACTGTTTACCCATTGTTTAACCCACTTGAATATACATTCTCTCTACCCTTTTGCATACATTTAGATCAGTAGTAAACCATGTAGAAACATACATTAATCACCCTTATCATCATGATCATAATGTTACTAACTTTCATTATGTTGTAAGCATACTCTGAAATGATCCTGTGAAGCAAGCTCAGAGATCGTGAGTCATCATCCACAACAAGTATAGCATATCTCCTGATCTACCTAAAGGCTTGGAGATCTTGAAGTCATCATCCACCATAGCATACCAACATATGAAGATTCAAGGGCACTTGACATCCTCATTGTTTAAAGACTTCTTATTCAAGAAGTTCATGTAGAGTCCACATGCATGCATATATGAAGATCCATCACAACAAGTTTAGGGAGCTTGTGATCTTCGTTCATTGAAGGCTTCTGATGAAGCGAAAAGTGTACCGCTTTTAGGGGGTCATTTAAGCCCTAAATCGTATTTATTTGATCAAATATTGCCCTAAATCGTTCCTTTTGTCATTTTAGGTACTTTGGAGGAGAAATCTGGAAAAGGAAGCATTTTGGACGTTTTTGGAGAAAAAAAAGTGAAGAAAACGGCAAAGTCTCAAAATTGTGCTGGAAAGTACCTTTGACGGCGTCAGGATTTGTTCTTGACGGCGTCATGGCTTGGCAAAAGTGGTGGATATGAAAATTACTCATGATAAGCCAGAGAAATTTGCATGGGAATTCTGACGGCGTCACCCTTTGGAGTGATCAAGGTCGTCACGACTTAATTTAAAGAGGGACGGCGTCACGCCTAATTCTGACGGCGTCAAGCCTTGATAAGCCAGAACAGATTTTTGAGAGCTAAAGAGGGACGGCGTCAAGAAGGCCATCCGGGAACCCTAAAAGCGGCGAGGTGACGGCGTCACACTCCATAACGTGACGCCGTCAGATCTGAAAGTCTATATATAGTTTTGCAATTTTTTGTCATTAGGGTGAAACTTATTGTGGAACTTTGTGTGTAAGAACCCTAAGACGATTTTAGCAGCTTTTTCAAGGCTTTTTGCCTTGAGATCTTCCATGTTACATTGAAGATAAGTTATCAATTAATCATTCAATATGTCTATGTGTTGTTTGATTCTATCTTGTTCTTGTCTTTTGTTTAACATGCTAGGCTAGATTTTCTTTGTGTTTGCTTAGATCTAATGAAACCTAGCTATTGATTATTGGTTATTAGTGTGTTATTAGTTGTATTGGATGATTGTTCATCTATGTTAGGCTTAAGAAAACTGGCTAACTTCCTATTCGGTAACTTGCTTGAACGTCTTAAGAGACATGAACAAATGCGTACTAAGGTTTTTATGGTTGTATTTAATGCACAAGCGAATTCTAGTGATCCCATGTTAGGAGCTTCCTAGCCGGCTCGACATAGGAGTGAAGTAGGAGCTTGTAGAGTTGGGGAAGTACGTACGCCACCCCACAATTGGTATTAAGGAATACACCCGTCATCCACGCAATTAATACACACTAATCAACCGGTAAAAGATAGTTAGGGAGTAAGGAAATCTAAGTAAACACATTTCTCTCCACATAAGTTTTACCACCTTTTCATTTTCTGTTATTTATTTTATTTGCATTCGTAGTAAATTGGGTTAGTTGACTAGCAACTAATTCCGCCCACTCTTTCAAACCCGAGATTTTACTTGCTTTCATAAAAATATAAAAACATAAAAAAGAATCTTCCCTCACCCTTAGACCTATTAGAATAGTTTTTCATACCTAACGAACACTATTCCCTGTGGAGAACGATCAATCCCCCGTACTTACCACTACACTATACTAAATCGGTCAGGTACACTGCCTGGTGGGGTTGTAAGCCTCTTGAGATCCCTCGAGAGGTAAAACCTGTTGTAAGGTTGCAAAACCACGCATTAAGTTTTTGGCGCCGTTGCCGGGGAATAGTTATTGTTTAGGTTGAATTTTTTTTATTTTGTAGGTCTACTCACTAGATTCCTTTCTAGTGAGATTTTTATTTTATTTTTTTTCTAGATTTTCTTTAGTCTATCTTTTTCTGCTCTATCCACTGCTCAAATCTTCCTTGGCCATCATGGTAAACGAAGATCTCTCCAATCTCAGAATCACCAGGAGTCGTAGTTCACTAAGCGACCTTATTTCACCCTACGCAGAACCTGATAGGGAAATGCGAAGATTAAGGCGACTCTTTGCAACACCCGAACCATCTGGCATTGCCATCGACTTTGATGATGCCCTCCCCGAGGAAGAATCCAATCATCATTCTACACCTCCTAGCCCTCAACCCGATCACGATATGGAGGTTCCCGAAATCCCAATCCCTAAATGTCTCAAGGACTACTCTTCTCCCACCCCACGTGGTTTTTTCCAATGCTATCGTTTTTCCAAATGAACGCACGGATGGGGTCTTGCGTGCAACCGATATTTGGCTGGTCCAAAGTGTATGCAAGTTTCATGGATTGAAAACTGAAGATCCAATCCAACACATCAAGGACTTCCTGAAAATAGTGGATACCCTCCATACGGACGGAGCCACTAGAGATACCTCCCGGCTGCGATTCTTTCCCTTCACCCTTTATGAAAAAGTCGGAGACTGGTATAACCAACTTCCCTCCGAATCTATTTTCACATGGGAACAGCTTGTCTCAAAATTCTATGAGAAATTCTTTCCATTAGGAAGAACTTCAACGTTAAGAGACGAAATCTTCCGCTTCCATATTGGACCAGCTGAACCCATTCACGAATCCTGGATCAGATTTAAAGATCTGATTAGACAAGTCCCTCATCATGGCATTGAACTCTGGCTTCTTATCCAAATCTTTTATGACAGTGTCCCTAAAAGCGACCAATTTGGCATTAATAATTCGGTAAAAGGAAAAATAGCCAACCTAAGCGCTGAGGAAGGATGGGATAGAATTGAGGAATACGCAAGTGGTCAAGACGATACCTGGGATGAACCCGATTCGATCATGAGCATTTCCAAGATCATGAAAGAGCCTCCTTTTGCTAGCCGGTTGAGTAGAATGAATGATCAAGTCTCTTATTTAGACAAGTCACAACCAACTAAACGGTTGTCAAACCCATACTTGATCTGCGACCAATGTGGTGGCCCGCATGAAGTGGAGGAATGCGGGGATGATACCACCACCGAACAAGCATGCTTGTCAAGCCACGACATCCTCGATGATCCCTCACTCTTGACTTTCTACCAAAACAATGATTTCACCCCTTGGGGAAATCTTGTGAGAGAAGATGGAGGAGGAGAATATCCTGACTATAAGGTTAGGAGCACTTTTGAGGATGATCTTGGGCATTTCACGTTTGAAAAGAATCTGCAACTAAATGGTCTCGACAACCTTATCAATAGCCAACAAACCGACATGAGGGCCAAATTCGCAGAACTCAACGCCACTCTCGACGGCCTTGACGAACCTCAAAGAGATCCCTTACTCGCCATCACCACTCGTGCTGAAACAACTACTAAGGATCCACCTTACCCAGCTCAACAATCTAACGTCATGGAACCCAAAACCCCTCATGAAGAGAAAGATAATGTGAACGATGAGAATCCCGAACAAACCCCTCCGGTAACTCCCTCTCCACCTACTCCAACCAAACAGCCCATTAAAGTCCCATACCCGTCCCGTCTCAAGAATCAAAAGGTCGAAAATGATAATAAAAGATTCTTGTCATATTTGAAGAATTCGGTCGTCACCATACCCCTTCTTGATGCATGTTACCATATGCCCAAATATAGTGCATACTTCAAGAAGTTGCTAACCAACAGAAAAGGGCTCGAGGGTCTTGTAACCTTAGGAGAAGAATGTTCTGTGGTGACTCATCGAGGGCTGCCAAAGAAGGTGGACGATCCAGGTAGTTTCACCTTGCCCTGCTCAATAGGATCTCTTTCAGTCAAGAATGCTTTAGCCGACTTAGGAGCAAGTATCAATCTTATGCCGCATTCCATGTTCCTCAAATTAGGGTATTCTGGATTGAAACCTACCCGTATGAACATCCAACTAGCCGATAGATCAGTCAAATACCCCTTAGGAATATGTGAGAATGTGTTGGTTAAGGTAGGGAAGTTCAAATTTCCAGTTGACTTCGTCATCTTAGAAATGGAAGAAGATGACCTAGTGCCCATCATTCTGGGGAGGCCATTCCTTGCAACTGCTCGTGCTGTTATTGATGTTCACGACGGCAAACTGACCTTACGAGTGGGGGCCGATAGCTTAACCTTCGACATCAAGGACACAATGAATCTTTCTCTTGAAGCAGATAATCAGCTGTATTTCATCGAAGAAATCGATGAACTATCCGACGATTGACAATTGTATAGATGAACAGATGGAAGCTGGTTGGTTGCGAGATGAAGCTTTCTTACCCATCTTAGAGGAGGAGAAGACTATGGATGTAAACGCAGTCTCCTTCTATCCCAGACAAGAAATCGAACAGCTTGAGCTTCGTAAACCCGAGAACAAACTTAAACCCTCCATCATCGAGCCACCTGCGGTAGAACTCAAGGAACTCCCAAACAACCTTGAATATGCTTTCCTCCAAGGGGAAGATCAACTTCCGGTAATCATAAGCTCTTCCTTGAAAAGTGAACAAAAGGATAAACTCTTAGGAGTTTTAAAAAAAATATAAAGGAGTTATAGCATGGAGTGTAGCCGACATCAAGGGGATTGACTCTACTTTTTGCACGCATAAAATCCTCATGGAGGAGGATTATAAACCCACCGTGCAACCCCAAAGGCGAGTAAACCCCAACATTAAGGAAGTCATAAAAAAGGAAGTCATTAAGCTCCTAGATGCAGGGCTAATTTACCCAATTTCCGACAGTCCATGGGTAAGTCCTGTACAGGTTGTACCAAAAAAGGGAGGAATGACGGTAGTAAAGAACGATAAGGATGAGTTAGTGCCTCAACGAATTGTAACTGGATGGCGTGTGTGCATCGATTATAGGAAGTTGAATGATGCAACCCGAAAAGATCATTTCCCTCTCCCATTTATCGACCAAATGTTGGAAAGGTTAGCAGGGCATGAGTACTACTGCTTCCTAGATGGGTTCTCAGGGTATTTCCAAATCCCTATCGCTCCTGAGGACCAAGAAAAGACTACGTTTACATGCCCTTATGGCACTTTCGCCTATAAACGAATGCCCTTTGGACTATGTAACGCCCCCGCCACTTTCCAGCGTTGCATGACGGCAATCTTCCATGAGTTAATGGAAGACAGCATGGAGGTCTTCATGGATGATTTTTCGGTCTTTGGAAACTCTTTTGATCGCTGTCTTGCTAACCTTGAGAAAATGCTCAACCGTTGTGAGGAGACTAACCTGGTACTAAACTGGGAAAAGTGCCACTTTATGGTAAAAGAAGGGATTGTGCCAGGGCACAAAATTTCAGGAAGCGGAATTGAAGTAGACCGGGCAAAAATTGAAGCTATATCCAAACTTCCCTATCCAACAACTGTCAAGGCAATCCGTAGTTTTTTGGGTCATGCTGGCTTCTATAGGAGATTCATTAAAGATTTCTCAAAGGTAGCTAAACCAATGACTCAGTTGCTCATGAAGGATGCCCCGTTCGACTTCTCTCAAGAGTGCAAGGATGCATTCGATCAATTGAAGCAGGAACTTACCCAAGCCCCAATTATGGTCACCCCTAACTGGGAGTTACCCTTTGAAATCATGTGCGATGCTAACGATTATGCTGTTGGAGCAGTATTAGGCCAAAGGCTTAACAAACACTTTCAGCCAATATACTACGCTAGCAAAACCATGAATCCTGCTCAAGAAAACTACACTACCACTGAAAAGGAATTACTGGCCGTGGTATTTGCTTTTGATAAGTTTCGCCAGTATCTTGTCCTTTCTAAAACGGTTGTTTTTACGGATCATTCAGCTATTCGATATCTTTTCGCTAAACAGGATGCTAAACCACGGTTACTTCGTTGGATCCTACTATTGCAAGAGTTCGATGTTGAGATTTGTGATAAGAAAGGAGCAGAGAATCTTGCGGCTGATCATCTCTCTCGTCTCGATAACCCCAGCCTTGCTGAATCTGACAAGAGTGAGATTCGGGAGTCATTTCCTGAAGAGCAGCTCATGTCAATAAACGATTCTAAACCTTGGTATGCGGATTATGCTAACTACCTGGCAAGTAGAGTCATTCCTGAGCATATGAGCAGGCATGAAAAAAGGAGGTTCTTCAATCAATTAAAGTACTACTTTTGGGATGAACCTTTCTTGTTCCGAAGATGTCCGGATCAGGTAATCAGGCGTTGTGTTTCAGAAAAGGAGGCTGTCAGAATTATGAAAGAATGTCATGCAGGTCCATCGGGAGGACATCATGGAATGAACACTACTGCACGAAAGGTCTTCGACGCAGGATTCTATTGGCCTACAATATTTCATGATGTGAAGGGTATGATACAGACTTGTGACGCGTGTCAAAGAGCTGGGAATATCTCTAGGAGGGATGAAGCCCCACAGAATTATATACAAGTTTGCGAGGTTTTCGATGTTTGGGGAATTGATTTCATGGGACCCTTCCCATCTTCAGGAGGGAATGAATACATCTTAGTGGCCATTGATTATGTCTCGAAATGGGTGGAAGCACAAGCCCTTAGGACTAACGACGCTAGGGTAGTCATTCATTTCTTAAAAAAATTGTTCGCTAGGTTCGGAATTCCGAAGGCTCTTATTAGCGACAGGGGAACCCATTTTTGCAATTCGCAAATGGAGAAAGTTATGAAAAGATATGGAGTCTCTCACCGATTCTCCACCGCTTATCATCCTCAAACCAACGGTCAAGTCGAAAACACTAATAGAGCCATAAAGAGAATATTAGAGAAAACGGTCAATCAAAACAGAAAAGATTGGTCTTTTAAGCTCGATGAAGCTTTGTGGGCATTTCGAACCGCTTATAAGACACCAATCGGGACAACCCCGTTCCGTTTGGTATATGGCAAGGCATGCCACCTTCCAGTAGAACTGGAACACAAGGCATATTGGGCACTTAAGGCTTGTAATTTGGATTATACGGTTGCGGGAACAAATAGATTCTTACAGCTCCAAGAACTCGATGAATTGAGATTAGAGGCTTATGAATCTTCCATTACATACAAAGAAAGGGCAAAAAGATGGCATGACCAACGGATTAAGAGACCCAAGGAGTTTTCGGAAGGAGACAAGGTATTATTATATAATTCTCGCTTAAGGCTATTTCCGGGAAAACTTAAATCTAGATGGTATGGACCTTTTACCGTAAGGAGCTCCTCCAAAACCGGAGCCGTTGTGTTGATTGACGACGAAGATAGAGAATTCACTGTGAATATACAACGAGTCAAGCATTATCAAGAGAATGGTAATGAAATGATCAATGAGGAAGACATAACTTTTGATGAAGAAGTCACGTAATGTACGTGACTTTGAGTCTAGCTACAAGACTCGTTAATAAAGAAAAGCGCTTCTTGGGAGGCAACCCAAGCTTTATTTGCTTTGTGTGTTTATTTATTTGTTTGTTTGATTTTATTTGTTTCCGTATGTGTGTTTGAATTTTATTATTATTGATTCATGTTCAAAACTAACTTGTGAAAATGCTTTATTTTGTTTTTAACTTCGTCTTAACTACATATAAAGGTATTTTGCAAAAGTTAAGTGTAAGGGAAATCTAAATCGGTTTATTAGAACAAATGAACATGAATCATAATAATAATAAATTAACATACATATTAGTATTTGTTTGAGTCAAATGCTTGTATCGAGTCATAATGATGTTTTGCAGGATTTCCAGGAAGTAAGGTATAGGTTTTTCCAAAATTTTTCCGGAAACGTAACATGAGAATTCTGTCAGATTATTTCTGACGGCGTCAGGCTTTACAACCTGACGGCGTCAGGTTTAATTTTCTGAAAATTTTTGAAAGTTTTGTTTTCATAAAAAAGTTTTTATTAAATCTCTAACTTATAATCTCCAGGAATCTGCAAAATTATCATTCCACAAGCATTATATCCTTATATATAGAGTTTATCCCGCCGATGTTATGCAGGTTTTCGTGTTTGTTTTCTCAGGTTTAACAGGTTATTTTGGACAAGGAAATGTTTGTTGAATCAAGCTTTTGGTGATGCATTAGTCTTGGAGCTTTTACATTCTCTTGGAAGAAGATTTAACCATGTTACTTCATTATCCACCGAGCGAATCAGGGGAGTATTTGATTTCATTCTTTTACTTTATGCTTTTACATCTTGTTATTTGAACATTGGGGACAATGTTCATCTTAAGTGTAAGGGGGGGTAAAAGTACGATTAGAGAATGCTATTACACTTGATTTTTGTTTGTTTGATAGTTGATGTGTAATAAAACTGAGATAAATACCTGTTAGGGCAATTTTAGTGCCAAATTTAAAATTTTTTACAACATTTAGGAGTGAAACTTTGATCTTAATGAGCGTCTCACGGATAAGAGTTATATGACTAGCACAAAAACCGCACCACTAAAAAATTTTCCAACCCCAAATATGTGAGGTTCGCCCCTAGAATTGGTAGGAAAAGCATTTATGCTATGATGTGTGTGCCGGTAGCACTTAGATTCTAGAACTTGCGTTAGGACCATTCCGAGGCCACAAGTGAGACTACATTCGTGTAGTTAGATTTACTACATGATAAGAGGCATTAGGATTAACCCATTGTTTTACACCTGTGTTTTTGTTATAATTACATTGGCTACATTGGTCAAGTAATTCTCCCACACCCTTTGCGTTGTACTCATTTTTAGTACACGATACCCCTAGTACACCCCTCAGAGCCTATCTTTTCGTTTCTAACTTTAAGCATTTTACTTAAAGGAAGAATTTGTTACACCCCACTAAAATGTACACCCAAATCGCCTTAGCCTACCTTGTATGCACTCATTTTTAGTGCATTATTGTGACAACATTTGTTTAAAACCCAAGTTAATTATCTAGTTGATTACATGGTTGCTAAGTCGAGTCATATCCTTGTACATATTGTTTTGGGACGATTGGGACTCATGGGTAAAGTACTAGTGTAATGGAGTAATGGGGAAGAACATCATTTATTACCCCCATATGTGCTAAATATTTTAAAAGTACTCCAAGTGTTTTGATTATCTTAATTCGAGTCATTAGAATAGTTATTTGTAAAGTTATATAAAAGTTCAAGTGTAAGGGGAATGCAACGCCCCTATGATGTATTATTTTGGATGGTAGGGCAAGAGTGTATGAAGAAAAAAAAAATCGAAAAATCAAGAAAAATACAAAAAAAAAATGAGAAAAAGAAAAGTAGAAAAAAAAACATACGGACTACCATCCCGTTTTATTTTATGTTTATTTTATGTTTTTGTTATTTTGTTTTTAGCTTAAGATCGAGTCGAGTCTTGGCTTAGCAACATTGTATAGTATATGTAATTGATCAAGATCTTTAACTCGCCACCAGTAAAATATCCTTTATCCAACAAAACCGTGTTTTCCTTTTCCCTACACCTAACGTTATAACCCATGTAAAAGCCCTCTTTGATAGTTTATCTTAGGTGCTTACGCCTAGTGGAGGAGGTTTTTGATCCTTTCCCAAGCCTATGGTAATCTATTTGCTATGACAGGTAGTGAGAGATATTATCCGTTTTCATTTATGAGATTTATTTTGATGACACTTGAGAGATGTGAGTATCTAAACACTACTTGTGAGGTGCTAGTTTGTAATCTCCGTGCTTATTATGATTAAAGTGGAACGATTAATTGTTGCAATTACTTTTATATTAGCGTTAAATGACCCCTAACTTGTATTTTGATTAGAATAAAAGCGCATTTGCTTGAGGACAAGCAAATCTCAAGTGTAAGGGTATTTGATGAAGCGAAAAGTGTACCGCTTTTAGGGGGTCATTTAAGCCCTAAATCGTATTTATTTGATCAAATATTGCCCTAAATCGTTCCTTTTGTCATTTTAGGTACTTTGGAGGAGAAATCTGGAAAAGGAAGCATTTTGGACGTTTTTGGAGCAAAAAAAGTGAAGAAAACGGCAAAGTCTCAAAATTGTGCTGGAAAGTACCTTTGACGGCGTCAGGATTTGTTCTTGACGGCGTCATGGCTTGGCAAAAGTGGTGGATATGAAAATTACTCATGATAAGCCAGAGAAATTTGCATGGGAATTCTGACGGCGTCACCCTTTGGAGTGATCAAGGTCGTCACGACTTAATTTAAAGAGGGACGGCGTCACGCCTAATTCTGACGGCGTCAAGCCTTGATAAGCCAGAACGGATTTTTGAGAGCTAAAGAGGGACGGCGTCAAGAAGGCCATCCGGGAACCCTAAAAGCGGCGAGGTGACGGCGTCACACTCCATAACGTGACGCCGTCAGATCTGAAAGTCTATATATAGTTTTGTAATATTTTGTCATTAGGGTGGAACTTATTGTGGAACTTTGTGTGTAAGAACCCTAAGACGATTTTAGCAGCTTTTTCAAGGCTTTTTGCCTTGAGATCTTCCATGTTACATTGAAGATAAGTTATCAATTAATCATTCAATATGTCTATGTGTTGTTTGATTCTATCTTGTTCTTGTCTTTTGTTTAACATGCTAGGCTAGATTTTCTTTGTGTTTGCTTAGATCTAATGAAACCTAGCTATTGATTATTGGTTATTAGTGTGTTATTAGTTGTATTGGATGATTGTTCATCTATGTTAGGCTTAAGAAAACTGGCTAACTTCCTATTCGGTAACTTGCTTGAACGTCTTAAGAAACATGAACAAATGCGTACTAAGGTTTTTATGGTTGTATTTAATGCACAAGCGAATTCTAGTGATCCCATGTTAGGAGCTTCCTAGCCGGCTCGACATAGGAGTGAAGTAGGAGCTTGTAGAGTTGGGGAAGTACGTACGCCACCCCACGAATGGTATTAAGGAATACACCCGTCATCCACGCAATTAATACACACTAATCAACCGGTAAAAGATAGTTAGGGAGTAAGGAAATCTAAGTAAACACATTTCTCTCCACATAAGTTTTACCACATTTTCATTTTCTGTTATTTTATTTTATTTGCATTCGTAGTAACTTGGGTTAGTTGACTAGCAACTAATTCCGCCCACTCCTTCAAACCCGAGATTTTACTTGCTTTCATAAAATTATAAAAAAAACATAAAAAGAATCTTCTTCAACCTTTAGACCTATTAGAGTAGTTTTTCATACCTAACTGATGCGTGGGTTTTGCAACCTTACAACAGGTTTTACCTCTCAAGGGATCTCGAGAGGCTTACAACCCCACCAGGCAGTGTACCTGACCGATGTAGTATAGTGTAGTGGTAAGTACGGGGGATTGATCGTTCTCCACAGGGAATAGTGTTCGTTAGGTGTGAAAGGCTACTCTAATTAGGTCTAAGGGTTGAGGAAGATTCTTTTTATGTTTTTATATAATTTATAAAAGCAAGTAAAATCTCGGGTTTTGAAGGAGTGGGCGGAATTAGTTGCTAGTCAACTAACCCAAATTACTACAAATGCAAATAAAATAAAATAACAAAAATGAAAAGTGGTGAGAAACTTATGTGTAGAGAAATGTGTTTACTTAGATTTCCTTACTCCCTAACTATCTTTTACCGGTTAATTAGTGTGTATTAGTCGCGTGGATGACGGGTGTATTCCTTAATACCATTCGTGGGGTGGCGTACTTACTTCCCCAAACTCTACAAGCTCCTACTTCACTCCTATGTCGAGCCGGCTAGGAAGCTCCTAACATGGGATCACTAGAATTCGCTTGTGCATTAAATACAACCATAAAAACCTTTAGTACGCGTTTGGTTCATGTTTCTTAAGACGTTCAAGCAAGTTACCGAATAGGAAGTTAGCCAGTTTTCTTAAGCCTAACATAGATAAACAATCATCCAATACAACTAACAACACACTAACAACCAATAATCAATAGCTAGGTTTCATTAGATCTAAGCAAACACAAGATAAAATTAGCCTAACATGTTAAACAAAAGACAAGCATAAGATAGAATCAAACAACACATAGACATATTGAATGATTAATGGATAACTTATCTTTCAATGAAACATGGAAGATCTCAAGGCAAAAAGCCCTGAAAAAGTAGCTAAAATCGTCTTAGGGTTTTATCCCAAAATTCCACACACTAAGCTCTCCCCTTTAATGACAAAAAATTAGAAAACTATATATAGACTTTGACATCTGACGGCGTCACCTTATGCATTGTGACGCCGTCACCTCGCCGCTTTTAGGGTTCCCGGATGACCATCTTGACGCCGTCCCTCTTTAGCTCTTCAAAAATCCATTCTGGCTTATCAAGGCTTGACGCCGTCGGATCATGAACGTGACGCCGTCCCCTTATGATTTAAGCCGTGACGCCCTTGATTTAGTTAAAGCGTGACGCCGTCAGAATTCTCATGCAAACTCACTGGCCCGTCATGAGTAAATTTCACATCCAACTTTTCTTGCCAAGGCATGACGCCGTCCCATGTTAATTGTGACGCCGTCAAGAGTAACTTTTAGCCGATTCTTGAGACTTTGCCGTTTTCTTCACTTTAATGCTCCAAAAACGTCCAAAATGCCTCCTTTTCCAGATTTCTCCTCAAAAGTACCTAAAATGACAAAAGGAACGATTTAGGGCAATATTTGATCAAATAAATACGATTTCGGGCTTAAATGACCCCTTAAAAGCGGTACACTTTTCGCCTCATCAAATACCCTTACACTTGAGATTTGCTTGTCCTCAAGCAAATGCGCTTTTATTCTAATCAAAATACAAGTTAGGGGTCATTTAATGCAAACATAAAAGTAATTACAACAAATAATCGTTCCACTTCAATCATAATAAGCACGGAGATTACATACTAGCACCTCACAAGTAGTGTTTAGATACTCACATCTCTCAAGTGTCATCAAAATAAATCTCATAAATGAAAACGGAAAATATCTCTCACTACCTGTCATAGCAAATAGATTACCATAGGCTTGGGAAAGGATCGAAAACCTCCTCCACTAGGCGTAAGCACCTAAGATAAACTATCAAAGAGGGCTTTTAAATGGGTTATAACGTTAGGTGTAGGGAAAAGGAAAACACGGTTTTGTTGGATAAAGGATATTTTACTGCTGGCGAGTTAAAGATCTTGATCAATTACATGTACTATACAATGTTGCTAAGCCAAGACTAGACTCGATCTTAAGCTAATGAAAGAAAATAACAAAACATAAACATAAAATAAACATAAAATGAAACGGGATGGTAGTCCGTATGTTTTTTCTACTTTTCTTTTTCTCATTTTTTTTGTATTTTTCTTGATTTTTTTTTTTTTTTTTTTTTTTTTTTTTTTTTTTTTTTTTTTTTTTTTTTTTTTTGTTGCATACACTTTTACCCTACCATCCAAAATAATACATCATAGGGGCGTTGCATCCCCTTACACTTGAACTTTTACATAACTTTACAAATAACTATTCTAATGACTCGAATTAAGATAATTGAAAAACTTGGAGTACTTTTAAAACATTTAGCACATATGGGGGTAATAAATGATGTTCTTCCCCATTACTCCATTACACTAGTACTTTACCCACGAGTCCCAATCGTCCCAAAACAATATGTACAAGGATATGACTCGACTTAGCAACCATGCAATCAACTAGATAATTAACTTGGGTTTAAACAAATGTTGTCACAATAATGCACTAAAGATGAGTGCATACAAGGTAGGCTAAGGCGATTTGGGTGTACATTTAAGTGGGGTGTAACAAATTCTTCCTTTAAGTAAAATGCTTAAAGGTCGAAACGAAAAGATAGGCTCTGAGGGGTGTACTAGGGGTATCGTGTACTAAAAATGAGTACAACGCAAAGGGTGTGGGAGAATTACTTGACCAATGTAGCCAATGTAATTATAACAAAAACACAGGTGTAAAACAATGGGTTAATCCTAATGCCTCTTATCATGTAGTAAATCTAACTACACGAATGTAGTCTCACTTGTGGCCTCGGAATGGTCCTAACGCAAGTTCTAGAATCTAAGTGCTACCGGTACTCACATCATAGCATAAATGCTTTTCCTACCAATTCTAGGGGCGAACCTCACATATTTGGGGGTGGAAAATTTTTTAGTGGTACGGTTTTGTGGCTAGTCATATAACTCCTATCCGTGAGACGCTCATTAAGATCAAAGTTTCACTCCTATATGTTGTAAAAAATTTTAAATTTGGCACTAAAATTACCTTAACAAGTATTTCTCTCAGTTTTATTACACATCTACCATCAAACAAACAAAAATCAAGCGCAATTGTATTCTCAAAAATCGTACTTTTACCCTCCCCTTACACTTAAGATGAACATTGTCCCCAATGTTCAAATGACAAATGTAAAAGCATAAAGTAAAAGAATGAAATCAAATACTCCCCTGATTCGCTCGTTGGATAATGAAATTACACGGTTAAATCTTCCTCCAAAGAGAATGTTGAAGCTCCATGACTAATGCATTGCCATAAGCTTGATTCAAAACATTTCCTTGTCCAAAATAACCTGTTGAACCTGAGAAAACAAACACGAAAACCTGCATAACATCGGCGGGATAAAATCTATATATAAGGATATAATGCTTGTGGAATGATAACTTTGCAGATTCCTGGAGATTATAAGTTGGAGATTTTAATAAAAACTTTTTATGAAAACAAAATTTTCAAAAATTTCTGGAAATTAAATCTGACGCCGTCAGGTTATAACCCCTGACGCCGTCAGAAATGACCTGACAAAAATTTTCATTTTAAGTTTCCGGAAAATTTCTGGAAAAACCTTTACCTTACTTCCTGGAAATTCTGCAAAACATCATTATGACTCGATACAAGCATTTGACTCAAACAAATACTAATATGTATGTTAATTTATTATTATTATGATTCATGTTCATTTGTGTTCTAATAAACCGATTTAGATTTCCCTTACACTTATCTTTTGCAAAATACCTTTATATGTAGTTAAGACGAAGTTAAAAACAAAATAAAGCATTTTCACAATTTACTTTTGAACATGAATCAATACTAATAAAAATTAAACACACATACGGAAACAAATAAAAATAAACAAACAAACAAATAAACACACAAAGCAAATAAAGCAAATAACGCTTGGGTTGCCTCCCAAGAAGCGCTTGTTTTTGTTCGAGTCATGAGCCTGACTCTACCCTTATTTAATGGAAAAAGGAGAGGTTTTCCCTACACTTAGGATTAAGTGCGGGTGATAGTAGCGATACATACCAGCTCGGTAGGAGTATGCCACGTGAGGAAAGAGTGGTGGATGAATTATATGCTCAAAGGGGTGTGCTCCTTTCATCATAACCTTGCCTAGTTCACTTTGGTCAATGGGTGAATTAAAGTTTTCTCCTAAAAAGGGATCATTTTCTAACAACTTCAAGAGACTCCTAGTTGGGAATCCATCTTGACCCAATAGACCCGGTTTAAACCCATAATGTTTCTTATGATCAATCATGAATGGGTGATGTAGACATGTAAGGTCATTTTTCACTCCTATATTGTCTTCCTCACTACAAGGCTTAATGTCTACTACCTTAAACTTAAGACTACCCGGACTATATGTTTTGATGGGTGGATCGGGACCTAATTCAATTCCTAAATTTTCATCCAAGGATGGGAGATTAGGTAACGGTTTTGGTTGAGGCTCCGGCTCATCAAAACTAGGAACTTCCATAGAACTAAAAGAAAGGTTGTGATCACTAAAAGCATTCAAACCTATTTCTTCTAGTTGTGTTTGGTCAAAGGGCTCTACCTCTATTGGGGTTCCTATAGTCTCCTCAACTTCTTCCGGGTAAGTCACGGGCGGTGTGTGTGCCTCAATTGATGGTAGGACTTGTGGGGCACTTGGTGGGCTTATGTTACTTACCTCATCATTCCTTACGTCAAGCTCACCTATATCCTCATCATGCGTTTTAGTGGGATCTAACCCTAACATTTTCCCAAGTATCTCAAGTGCTTCTCTAGGCATTTCAACTTCTATGTCCAAATCATACGGATCATCCTCAATATTCTGACTGCTATATTCAAACTGTCTAAAAGATTCATCATGTGTTTCTTGAGATTCGACGTCATCAATCACAAAACCTAGGTCTTTTTGATCAATGTGATCATGCTCGGCTAGATCCTCCATCACATCAAGATCACCTAAGTGTTCACCCTGTATTATGGTAGTGCCTAACCATGACATGCAGCTAGGTGGCTCAACTCTAACCATCTCAGAATCTTGGTTTGACTCTAAGTCCATGTCCTTGGAAACTAGGTCTTTTTGCTCATACGAATCCATCAATTCGTTCCACTTATGGGTCATCGTTAGGAAGCTTTCCTCAAAATTCATCCAAAGGGTCTTACTAAAAGGAATTGATCCAGATAATGATTGTCTAAGAGAAGTATCACATGCATAGAATTCATTAAACCCATCTAACCTTACCCCCAACTTTATTTGGATATCACAAAGATCACGAAACAATTCATAGGAATGATAGGAAACAAATCTCTTGGTGAAGTATAATTGTTCATCTATTGTCAATGATCTAAATGGAATTTCATCCGCCATAGTGACAAATGAAAATGGTTTTACAAACAAAGGGCACAAAGAAAAAGATAGACTAAAGAAAACCTAGAAAAATAAAATAAAAATCTCACTAGAAAGGAATCTAGTGAGTAGACCTAATAGAAATAAAAAATTCAACCTAAACAATAACTATTCCCCGGCAACGGCGCCAAAAACTTGATGCGTGGGTTTTGCAACCTTACAACAGGTTTTACCTCTCGAGGGATCTCAAGAGGCTTACAACCCCACCAGGCAGTGTACCTGACCGATGTAGTATAGTGTAGTGGTAAGTACGGGGGATTGATCGTTCTCCACAGGGAATAGTGTTCGTTAGGTGTGAAAGGCTACTCTAATTAGGTCTAAGGGTTGAGGAAGATTCTTTTTATGTTTTTATATTTTATAAAAGCAAGTAAAATCTCGGGTTTTGAAGGAGTGGGCGGAATTAGTTGCTAGTCAACTAACCCAAATTACTACAAATGCAAATAAAATAAAATAACAAAAATGAAAAGTGGTGAGAAACTTATGTGTAGAGAAATGTGTTTACTTAGATTTCCTTACTCCCTAACTATCTTTTACCGGTTAATTAGTGTGTATTAGTCGCGTGGATGACGGGTGTATTCCTTAATACCATTCGTGGGGTGGCGTACTTACTTCCCCAAACTCTACAAGCTCCTACTTCACTCCTATGTCGAGCCGGCTAGGAAGCTCCTAACATGGGATCACTAGAATTCGCTTGTGCATTAAATACAACCATAAAAACCTTTAGTACGCGTTTGGTTCATGTTTCTTAAGACGTTCAAGCAAGTTACCGAATAGGAAGTTAGCCAGTTTTCTTAAGCCTAACATAGATAAACAATCATCCAATACAACTAACAACACACTAACAACCAATAATCAATAGCTAGGTTTCATTAGATCTAAGCAAACACAAGATAAAATTAGCCTAACATGTTAAACAAAAGACAAGCATAAGATAGAATCAAACAACACATAGACATATTGAATGATTAATGGATAACTTATCTTTCAATGAAACATGGAAGATCTCAAGGCAAAAAGCCCTGAAAAAGTAGCTAAAATCGTCTTAGGGTTTTATCCCAAAATTCCACACACTAAGCTCTCCCCTTTAATGACAAAAAATTAGAAAACTATATATAGACTTTGACATCTGACGGCGTCACCTTATGCATTGTGACGCCGTCACCTCGCCGCTTTTAGGGTTCCCGGATGACCATCTTGACGCCGTCCCTCTTTAGCTCTTCAAAAATCCATTCTGGCTTATCAAGGCTTGACGCCGTCGGATCATGAACGTGACGCCGTCCCCTTATGATTTAAGCCGTGACGCCCTTGATTTAGTTAAAGCGTGACGCCGTCAGAATTCTCATGCAAACTCACTGGCCCGTCATGAGTAAATTTCACATCCAACTTTTCTTGCCAAGGCATGACGCCGTCCCATGTTAATTGTGACGCCGTCAAGAGTAACTTTTAGCCGATTCTTGAGACTTTGCCGTTTTCTTCACTTTAATGCTCCAAAAACGTCCAAAATGCCTCCTTTTCCAGATTTCTCCTCAAAAGTACCTAAAATGACAAAAGGAACGATTTAGGGCAATATTTGATCAAATAAATACGATTTAAGGCTTAAATGACCCCTTAAAAGCGGTACACTTTTCGCCTCATCACTAACGAACACTATTCCCTGTGGAGAACGATCAATCCCCCGTACTTACCACTACACTATACTACATCGGTCAGGTACACTACCTGGTGGGGTTGTAAGCCTCTTGAGATCTCTCGAGAGGTAAAACCTGTTGTAAGGTTGCAAAACCACGCATCAGCTTCCTATCAATGGAAGTTCATTTAGATTAGCCATTCATATCCAGTGGACATTTATGTCATGGATCATTATTGTAAACATCATTGCATCACAATCTATTCACCGAACTAGATTAGATGGTTTATGTGTTTGTGCCATAAAACACAAGGTTTTTATGTTGGGCCATAAAACATAGCGGGAGTGGTTGTACCCTTTTAAAAAAAACTCGACATCTAGCTTAGTGTCGAAAAAATTATAAGCGACGTCAGGTTGGTTCTACCTCGAACTAGAACCCGGTATTTAGCTTTGTACCGGAAAAAGTGTAAGCGACGATTGTAAGGTTTTCTCCGCCGAAAAGGGAGCTTGTTGATCTAGTGAAGTAACTCTCGAGTTGGGTACTCGGGGAGTGGAGTAGGGCGGAGAGGAGCTCCGTGACCGAACCACTATAAATCATCGTGTTCGGTTTGCGCTTTCTTTTACTTACTACTTAACTTTTATGTTTGCATTATATGATTGCTTGTGTTGTGACTTGTTGATAATACTTGTGTGATAACTTGACTTAATATATGCTAGTCATAAACTATACTTAACATATTTCATATTACAACAAGCTTAATCGGAAATTTGATACAACAAGTTTTAAGTATTTAAAACGGGAACGTATTCACCCCCCCCCCCTCTACGTTTTCACAATTGGTATCAGAGCCTCGTGGCTCTTATTTTCAAAACAAATGGTTTTTAAAATGGAGTAAGATCTATGTATCAAATTACCATTGAAGCGGAATGTGAAAAACTATAAGGGGGTTGAATAGTTTTTACCGTTTTAAACTTTTCTTCGCTTTGTATACTTAACGTGATTTCAAAGTAAAGCAAACAATCAAGCAATATATAAATCAAGTAAGGAAAGAAATGATCAAACCATACAAAACGGATGTTTATAGTGGTTCGGCTATAAGGACTCTCTTCCTTGCCCTACTCCACTCCTCGAGCCTCTAACTCGAGAGTTTTTCTTCACTATGAAAAAAGCTCCCTTCTAGGCGGAGAAAACATTTACACGTCACTTACTCTTTATCCGGTACTAAGCTAAACACCGAGTTCTTTACAAGGGTACAACTACTCCCATTTGTTCTTTAACAAGGGTACAACCACTCCAGTTGGTTCTTTAAACAAGGGTACAACCACTCCCCACACTCTATGTGTTTTGAGGACTAAAACACTAACCGAACTCTACTGAATGAATAGTATAGACAATGATGTGTGAAGACTAACAAATCACACAGTATCTAACTATTAAGACTTACAACAGTGTGTTGAAGCTTGTATGTTTGATCTTCTTTGCTACAAAAGAGAGATCACTAAGAATGAAATGAATGAATGTAATGGGTTAGTAATGTACAAATGAATGAATATATAATTTAAGCTATATGAGTGATGAGTGTGCTTGAATGATCAGCTTGCTATTTATAGGCAAAACTGAGCAGACAAACCACGGATTTGGCGGAACCAAAATCTGGGGTCCGCCAGTTATATGGTTTGGTTCCGCGGGAACATGCCAGCTAAGATATTCCCAAATCTTTCCATATTTTGTCAAGTCTTGTCAAGATCTTACAAAGTCAACTCTTTAGCTTCAAGATCTTTCCAAAATATATTGTAAAGTCAACTAAGATTTCCTAATGAGGTATGCCATGATGTCATGTGTATTTCCATTTTTAAGAAATAAAAATAAACATGTAAATGTATATATGTATGCAATGTGTAATTCCTAGTGATCATGTGATATGTAAATGTGTTTAAAAAGCTTTTTACTAAAATGTAGAAGACTTTAACTTATATTTATGCTTTGCTAAAGATAAACCTTACAATTGTCATTAACAAAATAAAGCAAAGATCGTAAAATATAAATAATGTTTTTAGGACGATATTTGTATTAACACGGAATATAATATGAAAAATGTTTCGCTAAGTATACTTAGAAATTTTGTTGTTAAATGTTACTTTGTATACAAGTTTGAAGATGTCTTTGAAAAATCAAAAGAAAATATTTCTCAAAAGAATTAAGTGTCAAATTATGTGCTTAAAGCAAATTTACGAAAAATACGGTTTTGAAAGGAGCGTTTGGGATAACTTTAGTTGAAAAATCCCTTCGTAAATGATTTGATAAGTCACCTAAGTAGAAATGATACTAAAATAGGAGATATTCATATATGTAAAAGAAACTAATCAAGCTTGATGTACATCGTTATGTTTAAACACAAAGTGACGAAAAGTATCTTTTCTTTTATGCTATGCTATATGAATACTTGTTTTGGTTATTTGCATACATGTTGTTTGCTTGTTGATAGTTGTGATTGTACTTGTTTATTTGTGATACATAAGTGTTTTGCCATGATATTTATTTGCTTGTTTATCAATTGCTTGTTTTATGTATAATAGGACATTTGCTAGATCTTGTGCAATAAGTTGATAAACCTTTTTTGTATTACTTATAGACTTAGATATTTTTGTATGTTATGTGAAAACCTTGCATAATTTACTTAGGAATGAGAACTAAGTGAGACTAGTTAAGTGTCTTGAAAATTGTTGTTTTGCACATAATCTCACCTAATGGTTCAAGTGTTGAAATGTTTCACTGCCTTAAAAGATTATATAATAGTATCTTTGAAAAAGTTGTTTGGTACAATGATTTATGAGCTATTATGAACTTTATGGGACGATAAGTTTGCTACAAGTCTATCATGTGAACTAATCGTGTCATGCAGGACGATAACATTTTGATATTATCAATTTTCTAATATTAAGCCACTGTTTGGCATAACTTCTATTTTTAGTATGTTCATTATCCTCTGATTGATCTATATGCTTACATGTGTTAACAACTGTTTTGTTGTTATTGCTCAATCAAAACTAATTAATTACACATGTTGTAGGAGAAACTACAGGATTTGAACAAGTTTCGGGGATTAAAAAATGCCCTCTGTTAAGAAATTTTGCTTGACGGAACAGACGAAACCAAATATAGGGATCCGTCTGTTCAAAGTTTTGGTGCTGCCAAAATTCACCCAACGGATCAGGCGGAACCAAAAATAGGGATCCTCCTGTGTTAACGTTTGGTTCCGCAGATCAACAGCTACATTTTTAAATCTTTCATTTAATCCCGCACTTTAGATCATTGATTCTTGCTATAAGGACACTTCTACTGATCTTCCATCACATTAGGATTATCTCAGCAACCTTAGACAAATAGGAATACAATTTCCCACAAAAACTTGAAAATTCAAAATTTCACTCAAGTTACCTTTCTCCAAAAAGGAAGGAACCCTGAAATTGGTTCCTTGTAATCCGTGGATCACTGAGTATTTGTGATCATTACACACATTCACTGTATCCTCCCGTCATTTACTCATCCATTAGCTTGATTTGTAAATTGACAACTTTCCAACAAATCCAGACTCATTGTTTGCAAAGATATCATAGATCATAAGTCCAACTTATGACTATAGATATTGTCCTGTATCCACATATGTTGTCTTACTTGGTTAACATGTCATCCTTCAAGACGATAAAGATTTATATCGAGCCATAACTCTCACGTAGGTTATAGATGTAATTATCAAGTCTTGTTATCCTTGAATGCTATCCAATCTCAACAAAGTAAGATTGACAACTTAAGTATTTCATCCGAAATATTTAAGTAAATTTGACTTACGAGTGTAGTCATTAAAAGTCATATCCGAAAGAAACAACACCCAAGTATTTTAATAACTTATGTTAAAACACTTATCCTATCACCTAAGTACACTTGTACTTTCACCATCATCTCATCACATTCACCTCTGTGATACATCTCATGTCCTAAGCCTCAAATCACATCACCCACTAGTTGTATCAATTAATGGATCACAAGAATTAGTCTCCATCCTTGTTGTCTTCAACATCTATGAAACCCAAGTACTCTCATAGTACAACAAACCCCTACAACACTACAATCCTTTCCATCATTTGAAACCATTGAGTGCATTGCTCAAAAAGCCCTGTGTCCAAACACTCGTACAGAATCAAATGCACGTTGAACAAACTCAACCATATTTTACCACCTATAGGATTAGAACCTTCACCATCAAATGAGCACGATGCTCACATTCATTGTTTATCAATTTCCACTAGGTTTATGTAACACCCACAAAATCGGGTCCAGCGGAAGCCTACATGTCGCTGGGGTGCTACTAAATTGGATCACAACACAAAATAAAGAGAACGGATTTACCTTATACATTTAGAAAAATTAGTTACATTATCATAGTAAACCAGTTTACAATATTTAATTTGATGCGAAAATAAGGCCCATATAAATAAACAATTGGTCCCAAATATATCAGAGTAGCCTATGACTGTGCCCTTGCCAAGCGTCTCCAACAATAGATTGTGTTGTAGTAAAGATCTACACCTGAGAATACACGCTAAAGGGTCAGCATAAAGCTGGTGAGTTCATAGGTTTAAGTAAACAAGTTATGCATGGACCACAAGATTTCAAAGACAATATGTTAAAACATGTTCATGAAAAAGATTACTGTTGCACTAAGCTCATGACACCGAAGCCTTAACAGTTAGTTCATATTATCACCCCAAACAGGTGCTTTGCCAAACACCTGTACGACATAAAATGAAATGCATCCGTTTGACAAGTTGGAGCGACCAACCCGGACGGGGGAGTTTACCCCTAATAGATCTATTCACAACATTCGCGCTTACAAAGTAATTAACGGTTCATGATTGTGGGGAATTTATGGAAAACGACAACAACTTAGGCAATCAATAAATGTTTAATGCACTTGTGTCCATATGTAAAAACAAGCAATGTATTCCCACCCCAAGTATTTCAAATCAAATAGTAAAACAAGTAAAAGTGGGGCTATGAAACTCACCTTAATAAAGCAAATCTTGGTTGATAAATTTGTAAACGGTGAATAAAGTCCGATAATCCTAACCGCGACCTAAATAATTCATATGTCTTAGGTTCGAAAACAAGGTCATGCACGCAAGTTCATACGCTGCTTTATCACTTGTACATGTTTGTTGTAGTATTTATCGTCAAAAATGTAGTTGCGTCAATGTGATCTTTTATTAAACAAAATAACCCTTTTTAGAAAACGTATCTTATTGATCTCGTGATTCAACTATAGTCGTCTTGTTAATAAGTATTTTGAAAACCTCTAACGCGCCTAACAAGTATACCTTATGTTCTACCACTTTTGTTTACGTTATTTTAGCCAAAATACACTCTAAAGTGTCCAAAATCCACATTATATTTTCCTAACAGCTTTCTGATAGCCAAAAATAATAAGTTGTCAAAAGTATATTGATGAAGCGAAAAGTGTACCGCTTTTAGGGGGTCATTTAAGCCCTAAATCGTATTTATTTGATCAAATATTGCCCTAAATCGTTCCTTTTGTCATTTTAGGTACTTTTGAGGAGAAATCTGGAAAAGGAAGCATTTTGGACGTTTTTGGAGCATAAAAGTGAAGAAAACGGCAAAGTCTCAAGAATCGGCTAAAAGTTACCTTTGACGGCGTCAGAATCAACTCTGGACGGCATCATGCCTTGGCAAGAAAAGTGGGATGTGAAATTTACTCATGACGGGCCAGTGAGTTAGCATGTGAATTCTGACGGCGTCACGCTTTAACTAAATCAAGGGCGTCACGGCTTAATTCATAAGGGGACGGCGTCACGTTCAAGAGGTGAGGGCGTCAAGCCTTGATAGGCCAGAACGGATTTTGGAGAATTAAAGAGGGACGGCGTCAAGATGGTCATCCGAGAACCCTAAAAGCGGCGAGGTGACGGCGTCACAATCCATAAGGTGACGCCGTCAGATGCAAAAGTCTATATATAGTTTTCTAATTTTTTGTCATTAAGAGAGAGCTTAGTGTGTGGAATTTTGGGATAAAACCCTAAGACGATTTTAGCTACTTTTTCAGGGCTTTTAGCCTTGAGATCTTCCATGTTTCATTGAAAGATAAGTTATCAATTAATCATTCAATATGTCTATGTGTTGTTTGATTCTATCTTATGCTTGTCTTTTGTTTAACATGTTAGGCTAATTTTATCTTGTGTTTGCTTAGATCTAATGAAACCTAGCTATTGATTATTGGTTGTTAGTGTGTTGTTAGTTGTATTGGATGATTGTTTATCTATGTTAGGCTTAAGAAAACTGGCTAACTTCCTATTCGGTAACTTGCTTGAACGTCTTAAGAAACATGAACCAAACGCGTACTAAAGGTTTTTATGGTTGTATTTAATGCACAAGCGAATTCTAGTGATCCCATGTTAGGAGCTTCCTAGCCGGCTCGACATAGGAGTGAAGTAGGAGCTTGTAGAGTTTGGGGAAGTAAGTACGCCACCCCACGAATGGTATTAAGGAATACACCCGTCATCCACGCAACTAATACACACTAATTAACCGGTAAAAGATAGTTAGGGAGTAAGGAAATCTAAGTAAACACATTTCTCTACACATAAGTTTCTCACCACTTTTCATTTTTGTTATTTTATTTTATTTGCATTTGTAGTAATTTGGGTTAGTTGACTAGCAACTAATTCCGCCCACTCCTTCAAACCCGAGATTTTACTTGCTTTCATAAAAAATATAAAAACATAAAAAGAATCTTCCTCGACCCTTAGACCTAATTAGAGTAGCCTTTCACACCTAACGAACACTATTCCCTGTGGAGAACGATCAATCCCCCGTACTTACCACTACACTATACTACATCGGTCAGGTACACTGCCTGGTGGGGTTGTAAGCCTCTTGAGATCCCTCGAGAGGTAAAACCTGTTGTAAGGTTACAAAACCACGCATCAAGTTTTTGGCGCCGCTGCCGGGGAATAGTTATTGTTTAGGTTGAATTTTTATTTCTATTAGGTCTACTCACTAGATTCCTTTCTAGTGAGATTTTTATTTTATTTTTCTAGGTTTTCTTTAGTCTATCTTTTTCTTTGTGTGTTTGTTCGTAATTTCCATTGACTCTTCCGTTCACCATTATGGAGTACGCGAATCCACCATACCACCAACCACAAAGGCCATTCTACCCTATTGACATCTCGAATTTCAAACAATATCGAGATGAACCCATATATGATGCATGGACTCGTTTTAGAAATTTACTCCGAAAATTCCCTCATCATAGTTTCGCTTTAGCATCCCTAACCCGAACCTTTTACTATCGTGTTGGCCAATATGACCAAATGCGCATTGAGGATTTTGCCAATGGGGACTTTAGGGAATTAAGTGCTGAAGAAGCATGGGATGCCATAGAAGATTGTGCCCAATATTATTATAGGGTAGACAACCCAACAAACGTTAGTACAAGTCAATTGAATATAAATTTCCTGGATCATGAAACAAGTTTGTTTGGGGATGAATACATTAGTGTTGAGATACCTAAGTGGTTGTCATGTAATGCCATAGTACAAAACAAACACTTAGGTGACCTTGATGTGACGGAGGATTTAGCCGAACATGATCACATTGATAAAAAAGACTTAGGTTTTGTGATCGATGACGATGAATCTCAAGAAACACATGATGAATCTTTTAGGCAATTTGAATATAGCAGTCAGAATACTGAGGATGATCCTTATGATTCGGACATAGAAGTTGAGATGCCTAGAGAAGCACTTGAGATACTTGGGAAAATGTTAGGGTTAGATCCTACTAAAACACATGATGAGGATATAGGTGATCTTGATAAGATGGACGATAGAGTAGAAAATCTAAGACCACCAAGTACCCCACAAGTCCTACCATCATTTGAGGCACATACACCGCCCGTGACTTACCCGAAAGAAGTAGAAGAGACTATAGGAACCCCAATAGAGGTAGAACCTTTGAACGAAACAAAACTAGAAGAAATAGGTTTGAATACTTGTAGTCATAACCTTTCTTTTAGTTCTATGGAAGTTCCTAGTTTTGATGAACCGGAGCCTAAACCAAAACCGTTACCTAATCTTCCATCCTTAGATGTGAACTTAGGAATTGAATTAGGTCCCGATCCACCCATCAAACCATGTAGTCCGGGTAATGTTAAGATTAAGGTAGTAGACATTAAGCCTTGTAGTGAGGAAGACAATATAGGAGTGAAAAATGACCTTACATGTCTACATCACCCATTCATGATTGATCACAAGAAACATTATGGGTTTAAACCGGGTCTATTGGGTCAAGATGGATTCCCAACTAGGAGTCTCTCGAAGTTGTTAGAAGATGATCCCTTTTTAGGAGGAAACTCAAAATCACCCATTGACCAAAGTGAACTAGGCAAGGTTATGTTGAAAGGAGCACACCCCTTTGAGAATATAATTCATCCACCACTCTTTCCTCACGTGGCATACTCCTACCGAGCTGGTGTGTATCGCTACTATCACCCGCACTTAATCCTAAGTGTAGGGAAAACCTCTCCTTTATCCATTAAATAAGGGTAGAGTCAGGCTCATGACTCGAACAAAAACAAGCGCTTCTTGGGAGGCAACCCAAGCTTTATTTGCTTTATTTGCTTTGTGTGTTTATTTATTTGTTTGTTTGATTTTATTTTCCGTATGTATGTTTAATTTTTATTCTTATTGATTCATGTTCAAAAGAAAATTGTGAAAATGCTTTATGTTGTTTTTAACTTCGTCTTAACTACATATAAAGGTATTTTGCAAAAGATAAGTGTAAGGGAAATCTAAATTGGTTTATTAGAACACATATGAACATGAATCGTAATAATAATAAATTAGCATACATATTAGTGTTTGTTTGAGTCAAATGCTTGTATCGAGTCATAATGATGTTTTGCAGGATTTCCAGGAAGTAAGGTAAAGGTTTTTCCAGAAATTTTCCGGAAACTTAAAATGAAAATTTTTGTCAGGTCATTTCTGACGGCGTCAGGGGTTATAACCTGACGGCGTCAGATTTAATTTCCAGAAATTTTTGAAAGTTTTGTTTTCATAAAAAGTTTTTATTAAAATCTCCAACTTATAATCTCCAGGAATCTGCAAAATTATCATTCCACAAGCATTATATCCTTATATATAGATTTTATCCCGCCGATGTTATGCAGGTTTTCGTGTTTGTTTTCTCAGGTTCAACAGGTTATTTTGGACAAGGAGATGTTTATGGAATCAAGCTTATGGCGATGCATTAGTCATGGAGCTTCAACATTACCTTGGAAGAAGATTTAACCGTGTAATTTCATTATCCAACGAGCGAATCAGGGGAGTATTTGATTTCATTCTTTTACTTTATGCTTTTACATCTTGTTATTTGAACATTGGGGACAATGTTCATCTTAAGTGTAAGGGGAGGGTAAAAGTACGATTTTAGAGAATGCTATTACGCTTGATTTTTGTTTGTTTAATAGTAGATGTGTAATAAAACTGAGAGAAATACTTGTTAAGGTAATTTTAGTGCCAAATTTAAATTTTTTTACAACATATAGGAGTGAAACTTTGATCTTAATGAGCGTCTCACGGATAGGAGTTATATGACTAGCACAAAAACCGTACCACTAAAAAAAATTTCCACCCCCAAATATGTGAGGTTCGCCCCTAGAATTGGTAGGAAAAGCATTTATGCTATGATGTGTGTACCGGTAGCACTTAGATTCTAGAACTTGCGTTAGGACCATTCCAAGGCCACAAGTGAGACTACATTCGTGTAGTTAGATTTACTACATGATAAGAGGCATTAGGATTAACCCATTGTTTTACACCTGTGTTTTTGTTACAATTACATTGGCTACATTGGTCAAGTAATTCTCCCACACCCTTTGCGTTGTACTCATTTTTAGTACACGATACCCCTAGTACACCCCTCAGAGCCTATCTTTTCGTTTCGACCTTTAAGCATTTTACTTAAAGGAAGAATTTGTTACACCCCACTAAAATGTACACCCAAATCGCCTTAGCCTACCTTGTATGCACTCATTTTTAGTGCATTATTGTGACAACATTTGTTTAAACCCAAGTTAATTATCTAGTTGATTACATGGTTGCTAAGTCGAGTCATATCCTTGTACATATTGTTTTGGGACGATTGGGACTCATGGGTAAAGTACTAGTGTAATGGAGTAATGGGGAAGAACATCATTTATTACCCCCATATGTGCTAAATGTTTTAAAAGTACTCCAAGTTTTTCAATTATCTTAATTCGAGTCATTAGATTAGTAATTGTAAAGTTATGTAAAAATTCAAGTGTAAGGGGAATGCAACGCCCCTTTGATGTATTATTTTGGATGGTAGGGCAAAAGTGTATGCAAAAAAAAAAAAAAAAAAAAAAAAAAAAAAAAAAAAAATCGAAAAATCAAGAAAAATACAAAAAAAATGAGAAAATGAAAAATAGAAAAAACATACGGACTACCATCCCGTTTTATTTTATGTTTGTTTTATGTTTTTGTTATTTTGTTATTTCGTTTCTAGCTTAAGATCGAGTCTAGTCTTGGCTTAGCAACATTGTATAGTACATGTAATTGACCAAGATTTTTAACTCGCCACCAGTAAAATATCCTTTATCCAACCAAACCGTGTTTTCCTTTTCCCTACACCTAACATTACAACCCATTTAAAAGCCCTCTTTGATAGTTTATCTTAGGTGCTTACGCCTAGTGGAGGAGGTTTTCGATCCTTTCCCAAGCCTATGGTAATCTATTTGCTATGACAGGTAGTGAGAGATATTTTCCGTTTTCATTTATGAGATTTATTTTGATGACACTTGAGAGATGTGAGTATCTAAACACTACTTGTGAGGTGCTAGTATGTAATCTCCGTGCTTATTATGATTGAAGTGGAACGATTATTTGTTGTAATTACTTTTATGTTTGCATTAAATGACCCCTAACTTGTATTTTGATTAGAATAAAAGCGCATTTGCTTGAGGACAAGCAAATCTCAAGTGTAAGGGTATTTGATGAAGCGAAAAGTGTACCGCTTTTAGGGGGTCATTTAAGCCCTAAATCGTATTTATTTGATCAAATATTGCCCTAAATCGTTCCTTTTGTCATTTTAGGTACTTTTGAGAAGAAATCTGGAAAAGGAAGCATTTTGGACGTTTTTGGAGCATATAAGTGAAGAAAACGGCAAAGTCTCAAGAATCGGCTAAAAGTTACCTTTGACGGCGTCAGAATCAACTCTGGACGGCGTCATGCCTTGGCAAGAAAAGTGGGATGTGAAATTTACTCATGACGGGCCAGTGAGTTAGCATGTGAATTCTGACGGCGTCACGCTTTAACTAAATCAAGGGCGTCACGGCTTAATTCATAAGGGGACGGCGTCACGTTCAAGAGGTGAGGGCGTCAAGCCTTGATAGGCCAGAACGGATTTTGGAGAATTAAAGAGGGACGGCGTCAAGATGGTCATCCGAGAACCCTAAAAGCGGCGAGGTGACGGCGTCACAATCCATAAGGTGACGCCGTCAGATGCAAAAGTCTATATATAGTTTTCTAATTTTTTGTCATTAAGAGAGAGCTTAGTGTGTGGAATTTTGGGATAAAACCCTAAGACGATTTTAGCTACTTTTTCAGGGCTTTTAGCCTTGAGATCTTCCATGTTTCATTGAAAGATAAGTTATCAATTAATCATTCAATATGTCTATGTGTTGTTTGATTCTATCTTATGCTTGTCTTTTGTTTAACATGTTAGGCTAATTTTATCTTGTGTTTGCTTAGATCTAATGAAACCTAGCTATTGATTATTGGTTGTTAGTGTGTTGTTAGTTGTATTGGATGATTGTTTATCTATGTTAGGCTTAAGAAAACTGGCTAACTTCCTATTCGGTAACTTGCTTGAACGTCTTAAGAAACATGAACCAAACGCGTACTAAAGGTTTTTATGGTTGTATTTAATGCACAAGCGAATTCTAGTGATCCCATGTTAGGAGCTTCCTAGCCGGCTCGACATAGGAGTGAAGTAGGAGCTTGTAGAGTTTGGGGAAGTAAGTACGCCACCCCACGAATGGTATTAAGGAATACACCCGTCATCCACGCAACTAATACACACTAATTAACCGGTAAAAGATAGTTAGGGAGTAAGGAAATCTAAGTAAACACATTTCTCTACACATAAGTTTCTCACCACTTTTCATTTTTGTTATTTTATTTTATTTGCATTTGTAGTAATTTGGGTTAGTTGACTAGCAACTAATTCCGCCCACTCCTTCAAACCCGAGATTTTACTTGCTTTCATAAAAAATATAAAAACATAAAAAGAATCTTCCTCGACCCTTAGACCTAATTAGAGTAGCCTTTCACACCTAACGAACACTATTCCCTGTGGAGAACGATCAATCCCCCGTACTTACCACTACACTATACTACATCGGTCAGGTACACTGCCTGGTGGGGTTGTAAGCCTCTTGAGATCCCTCGAGAGGTAAAACCTGTTGTAAGGTTACAAAACCACGCATCATATATGTCGTTGTAATCCTTTCTAGGCCATAACTTTCTCGTCGTAGCTCCGTTTCCTAAGTTTTATATATCCCCGGGTTCGTGTTTAAGTATACTAACATGTTTTTAGTGTCTCGGCTACTCAAGTTAACTTTTAACGTCAGTTTTTACCACTCAAAAATTCCCAACAGCATCTAACGTTTTCAGAAAATTTAGTTTTCGCCGCATAACTTAAAACTAACGTATCTTCTTCGTTATAAGCCCGTTTTAACTCATTCAAGCGGCTACGTTTTCGTTATTGAGTCTATTTCCTATATTTCTAGCCTAAACTTGTCACCAAGCTACTGAGTTTTCTGTGGAGGGTCGAATGGGACAGATTACTTTCTAAAAGTGTCTAAACATTTTTCCTAGCCTTCTAGTTATCAAAACCACTTAACAACAACTCCAAAAATAATCCTAGTTCATCCACCAATTTCCCAACATATTAATAATGATCTAACACTAAACTTAGCAATATTAAAGAGTTCCATTTTTTCATGAATGTAAATGATCATCAAGTGTAGCTAAGATTACAAGTTCACTAGTTTACATATATGATGTTTCTATCTTCACTTTCTTGTTTGAAATTTATACCAACTAGTTTACTCACAATAAAGATTTGTTTAAACCATAGTCATTAGTTAAGAGGTTTTTGTGGTTATAAGATTTTGTTAACATGTACAAAGTGATAAACTAAGTATATGCAACTTGAAATAGCATCAAGATTTAAAGAGTATGAAATTTATCAAGATCAAGATTACTTACTTAGGAAGATTAGTGTGATGAGAGGGTAATATCCTTGATTAACCCAAGATTAGTGTTTCCAAAACCCTTACTAAAGTATCCTAATGAAACTTGAACTAGCCAAATCAAGATCTCTTCTTCCCTTGCTCCCTCAAGTGTGTCGAATTGTATGTGCTAGATGAGAGGTGATATATATATTTTCTTTCTTTCTTGAACAAGCTAGTAACAAATACTTGAACACATATATATACTAAGGATTTTTCAAAGTTTGCATAGTGAGTCAAAAACATCATTTGGCTATGGTACTATGGTTGGGCCGATTGGGGTCTGGGGGGGGGGGGCATGATCTTGGTCAAGCCACCATTTTGTTTGTGGACTCCATGTTTTAAGCTTCATTGTTGGTAATTAATGTTATGAAATTTTGTCTAGTAATAATTACAAAACAAGAGAGAGAGAGAGAGAGAGAGAGAGGGGGGGGGGGGGCACAAGGTTAATTTTTGGAGTAGATGAGTCAATTTGGTACAAGAGTGTATATGTTGTATGTATTTGGTATTAGAAATAGGTATTGGTTGTTGGTTTGGTGATTAACGTAAGTTATACGTAATTAAACGTAAGAAATAAGGAAATTACTTTAGGCATAAGGAAATATTTTTGGAACTTTAGTAATAATTTATAAAGTATAAAAATGCGTTAGAAATAATCGTTGGGAGTATTGGGTATATCGGGTGTTAAATTTAAATTGTGAGTAGCGTTTGTTGAATTAACAACCGTAAGTGAATAAAGAAAAAGGAAATTGTTTTAGGGTTTAAAATTTTGAACCAGAGTAGGAGCAAGGTACTGGAATATTGTGGACTAAATATAGCCTAAGTCCTAGTGCACAAGGGGTTGTTCCTAGTTATACGTTTATTTAACTAAAAAGTTTTTCATAAAAGTGTTATTGTAAAATTTCAAAGTAATAAATTAGAGTTTGGAAATAAATATTGACATGGAAAATTACGGGTTGTTACAGTTTAAGTAGTACCACTTTCACAATTTATCAAAGTATTGGTAATACTTTGTCGTTAAATTTCTGCATAAGTTTCATTAAACCTTAAATCAACATTTTAACAACATATGTTAAAATGCAATCTCAATGACAACCTCATGCACTCCAAGTGACAATGATTCTTGAGGAGTATACATAGGAAACTCAAGTGAATTCCTCTTGCCTTCATCTAAGTAAATTTATGATAGATCTATCCAACTCAAACACTTTGAGTTCATATCTTCATTTAGGAAAACATAATGTTTCAGAAAACATTATGCCTAAGAAATCATATGTTTAGTTTTCAACTTGTTAAAAGGATAATATATATCCCATGCATCATTCTCTACTTGCAACATGAACGGTTGTGTTACAAGAAATTTCATTACACCTCATTGGGTTAATGATATTAAACAAACATCATAACCAAACCTTGCTCAAACCTTGTGCATATTCAATGTTAAAACTACACATCTCCAAAGTATACACAAGATCTATTAAAGTCGGTAACTTTACTTAGATTCTTGTTCCAAAGAGCTTTCTTGAGAACATTCCTTATTTAACATAGTCTATTATCACACACAAACACATTTCTTGGTCTTAGATGATCAAATCACTTACATAATACATACTTAAAATCAACATAAAAGATGTCATCCATTAGATCATACAATAACCTTGATTAAAATATGATTGACACATACTTGTGTAAAACATGACATCTTCATCACCTTAGTTTTAATAGATATAGTTAAGTCTCATTAAGTCAAGTATTGATGAATTATCATCTTTTATATACTTTAATAGGCAAAAATAGGAATTCCTATCTTTCTAACATGAGAATGACTACTGGAGAACCTATTGCACTAGAAACTCAATTTAACCTAACAGTTAAATTGCTTCCAGAAGAGAAGTTGGGTATGTGGAATCACCCGTAAAAATGGTTGTGTTTAGCCTGAATTGAGCACTGCTAGTAATAGACTCATACTCATTCTCCAACTTGAAAAATCTGTATTCCTATACTTGCCTAAAGTAAGTATTAAAATAAGATAATTTATCTTGTCTTAGGAATATTAATCAAACAAGTAGTAGATGTAACTTTTCTTTCTTTAGGTTATTAAAATCACTTGCATAACACATATATGTGTTGATTACATGCTTTTGTTTGATATGATTAAGTATCTTGAAATTATCACTTTTGAGTGATAGTCAAACGTGTAAACCTTGGAAAGGTTTTGTCTACATGGTTATATGTTTCGTGCAACTAGATGTTAACATGATTTGCATGATACTTGTTATATGATATTTCACAAGATTAACATATTTCTTGTTAAACTCATGATATGTCATTTTAATACATGATGTTGGATAGCCCTTGTCTTTAGTTGACATTTATTGAGTCTTTTCGTAGGATAGTCTAAATGATGCATGCTCCAAAATGTTATAATGGTTTGCATGTATTTGCCGTCTCACTTCTTTTGTGACTTTGTCACACTATTTGTTTGCTATGTGTGCACCTATAATATGTCTAAGTGCTTTTGAGATGATATACTTTTAAAAGTTTTTCTTTATCACATAGATCATTGTGTTAATTAATGAGTTAGTGTGCTTAAGTGTCTAAGCCTAACATCAAAACAATTTCACAATATAGTATCTCAAACAATGTCATGCTCTCCTTTAATATGATTATTTGTCTTGATATTATGTGGTAACTTTCTATCTAGTAGTCAAATATGGTGTTTTGTTGATTTCTATCATATTCTTACCTTTTGTCATTAACACTTTTTTCTTGTAGGTTGATAACAAATTATTTGTTATCTCAATTTGTTACGCCTATTTTTGCTTAATTGTAATTCCTTTATGGGACTCTTTCACTTGCATATAGTTTTTAAAGCTAATAGGATTAAGTTTCAGAGGCTTGGAATTTGTGTTTGCGTATCTGTCAATCGACCTCTTTCCAAATCTCATTATTGCTTTCGCTTTCCTAAAAACATCTTCATCATCTCTTAGTTATAATAATACACCTCCCATAAGGAAACCACATGCCTCGTCATGCGATCATCTCGCATTGATAGAGAAGAGCTACGTGACTTCAAGGATGAAGTTCTTTGTATGCTAACCAACATCCACAAAAATATTACTAAGCTCATCGCTTTACATTCATTCTTCATTCGGTGCATTACACATTATGTTGGACGTCCAGCGATTAAGGGGAGAGAAATTCATTCTCATAATTGTCTTTTTGCATTAAAAAACACTTACTCATGTCTCCTACACATAGGTTTACACCATTCATTTAAAATTAGCTCACAAAATCACAAGTGTTTCAAACCTTCTTAACCCACCATCACATGTTTGTACCAATACCTCGTCAAGTGAAAAACACATCATGTGTTTGACAACCTCTCAAACGAGAACCATAGTCTTCTTAGACTTTGACTAAGATTAATGGAACTAAATCCGTAGTTATAAGTAAATAGGTCTTAGCTCGAACTCTCGTTTGATCATAAACAACAAAATGTGACCAAGTCAAATTCTGGTCTCAAGGTACCCTGTGATAAGACGGACGGAACCAAATATTTGGTTCCGCCTACTCTGTAGGTACCTGATTCAACTTTTAACCATTTAAAACAAACAACCATCTCACAACCAACGAGTCTAGGATTTTTCTTTTTAACCTTAATCTCACAACTTCATTGTCTAGAACACTATCATAGGATCTCATCCTTTTCATTCTTGATACATATCAAGCATGTCATTGTTAGTGCAAACGATATATCAAAACCATCATTCTCAATACGTTGGTCCAACCAACACTCTCGCATCTTATGATGTCATTTTCATCCTCATACAGGTATCTAGTATTTCAAATCGTTGCATATGAAATTTCTATTTCCAAGTGATCATTGTCTTCACTTTCTCTTAATTTCGTTCAAGCATATATCATGACATGAGACATCATCTCTGGTAGATGATAATGTCAGTCAAAACCATGTTCACCTAGAATAGGTCATTTTGCATCAATCAGTAAACAAATTATGTTCTTGTTAACATCAAATGATATCGGTCAAATCATAACCACCACATTCCATCATCTCTTTCACTAATCATCACTCCCATAAGATTAGCGAAAAACCTACTAGTAAACCAACACCAACATAAGCATCACTCACTTTAACTTCAATTCATATCTTCCTCCTAGGCATTATTTTGTATAAGTTTATCATATTATATTCTTGTGATTGTAATTCTTATTAGAAGATTACACTTTATAGTGGATATATTGCATCATATTATTTGAGATGAAATATATTGCACTAATCCTTTCATTGTAGGTTCATCATCATATATGCTTTATCGTATATAGCATGCTCATCTAAGGATGAAATTTGCATCAATTATTTTCTTTCTTTTATTGATTTGGTGCTTCTTGACGTCCTCAAACCAGGAGGAATATCTATCAAGCACTCATATTGCATTGTCTATACACATTATTCATATATGACATATCTGTCTTAAGACATAGATTCTATTGCATTAATTTTTTTGTTTTGTTCGGTTCATCTTGACGCCCTAAAGCAAGGGGGAGCTTCCGTCAAACATTTATAGAATGCATCATATACACACATTGTTGTATATCACATACTCGTCCAAGGACAAATATTGCTTTACACTAACCTCTATTTTATAGCATTCTTCATCCTTGCATCATATACGTTGGTACCCTAACAAGGGGGAGTATTGACCAAGGGGGAGCAACCGTCAAGGGGGAGCATACACCTTTGTGCTTCGACAAAAAGGAGGAAATAGTCCAGTATAGCTTACCCACGTGCATCGTTTATTCATCATGCATCTCTCGTATAATTCTTATTTTGTTGCACTACACTAACCTTAATGTAGGTTAAGGATCTAAATTTGATCCTTGGATCCGCTACCAACCTAGGGGACGCAACAACCATAGGGGATTGGAGTAGACAACTTAACTTCACTAGGGATGATGCAAGCTCGCCTTTTTCGGAGAGAAATGAAGTTAACTCCAACGGACACACCCTTTTTGTTTCAACAAAAGGGGGAGAAAGGTGTAAACGGAGAAAGTAATGGAGGATAAGAGTATAAACGGAGAAGGTAATATAAAGGTAGTCTGCACAAGTAACTTTTTACATTTTACTTTCTATCACGTTTACATATTTTGTCATCATCAAAAAGGGGGAGATTGTTAGTGCAAATATTACGATATTTAATCTAAACAGTTTCGTTTGTTCTAATTGATGACAAACATGTAACTTGATACATAACGTAAAATGTACAAGTTACTTGTAATCTTATTTTGTCTCAACATGCATTCAACACCTCTCGACTTCTCGAGTCCTCGTATGATACAACACAGGTTCGTACATGTTTGTTATGTAGCATTATGATCAAACCCTTAACAAACCATTTAGAATGTTTAAAATACGGTTAGGTCATTAAGTATTTTAAAAGGTTAACCATTCTACTTAGAACCTCATTTCACATTTTGCATATACAAGTACTTTTACTTGTACATCATGTTTCCTAAGATTAATAGGATAAGTACACTTTAGGTGTCAAACTAACATGGTACATCTTGGTAAACATATATTAGTTAAGCTAGTATATACATATTACATTCATATATACATTTACATTATTTACATTTTAATTCTTAAAATGGAAATATGTACATGACATCATTGCATACATCATATGGATATCTTTAGGATATCTTGAAGATTTAGAGAATATCATGGAAAGATCTTCAAGCAAAGAATTGGATTTGGTAATATCTTGGCAAGATTTGGAAAGATTTTGAAAGATATGCTGTCAGGCTCTGGCGGAACCAAAACCCATAAGGGACGGACCCCTGGACTCCAAATCCGTGGGTTGGTTTTACAGTTTGCCTATAAATAGTAGCCCATTGTTTACCCATTGTTTAACCCACTTGAACATACATTCTCTCTACCCTTTTGCATACATTTAGATCAGTAGTAAACCATGTAGAAACATACATTAATCACCCTTATCATCATGATCATAATGTTACTAACTTTCATTATGTTGTAAGCATACTCTGAAATGATCCTGTGAAGCAAGCTCAGAGATCGTGAGTCATCATCCACAACAAGTATAGCATATCTCCTGATCTACCTAAAGGCTTGGAGATCTTGAAGTCATCATCCACCATAGCATACCAACATATGAAGATTCAAGGGCACTTGACATCCTCATTGTTTGAAGACTTCTTATTCAAGAAGTTCATGTAGAGTCCACATGCATGCATATATGAAGATCCATCACAACAAGTTTAGGGAGCTTGTGATCTTCGTTCATTGAAGGCTTCCTATCAATGGAAATTCATTTAGATTAGCCATTCATATCCAGTGGACATTTATGTCATGGATCATTATTGTAAACATCATTGCATCACAATCTATTCACCGAACTAGATTAGATGGTTTATGTGTTTGTGCCATAAAACACAAGGTTTTTATGTTGGGCCATAAAACATAGCGGGAGTGGTTGTACCCTTGTAAAAGAACTCGACATCTAGCTTAGTGTCGGAAAAAGTATAAGCGACGTCAGGTTGGTTCTACCTCGAACTAGAACTCGGTATTTAGCTTTGTACTGGAAAAAGTGTAAGCGACGATTGTAAGGTTTTCTCCGCCGAGAAGGGAGCTTGTTGATCTAGTGAAGTAACTCTCGAGTTGGGTACTCAGGGAGTGGAGTAGGGCGGAGAGGAGCTCCGTGACCGAACCACTATAAATCATCGTGTTCGGTTTGCGCTTTCTTTTACTTACTACTTAACTTTTATGTTTGCATTATATGATTGCTTTTGTTGTGACTTGTTGATAATACTTGTGTGACAACTTGACTTAGTATATGCTAGTCATAAAATATACTTAACATCTTTCATATTACAACAAGCTTAATCAGAAATTTGATTCAACAAGTTTTAAATATTTAAAATGGGAACGTATTCACCCCCCCCCTCTACGTTTTCACAAATATTATTAACGATCTCGTTCCAAGACTGAATACAAGACATAAAGAAACCAACTTTCGATCCTAAATAAGAGAATGACACTTTAAGAATCGCACAACCAATTTTCTTTGTTGCCTGATCCACTTTATCACTAGAGACCGAAATCCCCATTAGTTTACTTTTGATCATATTAATGTGTAAACCCGACGCATGATAAAAACAATCCAACACGCTAAGAATATTATAATTATTAGAGTCACTCCAATGGCCCATAAAAAGGGCGTCATCCGCATAAAAAAGATGAGAGACTTGAAGAGAAGGACCAAGCTAAATACCTCTAAACATACCTGCGTCCACCACTCTTTGCACCGAGATATGGAGGCTTTCCATGATCAAAATAAAAAAGAAAGGAGAGAGGGGATCGCCTTGCTTGAGGCCTCTATGAAACTGAAATTCATTAGTTGGGCTGCCGTTCACAATAACCGAACCTTTAGAAGAGAGAATGCAGTTATGAATCCAACTACATCAGTTCTCACCGAAACCAAATTTTTTTAAGATGTCATCCAAGTAATCCCAACGAACCGAATCATATGCCTTCTCGAAATCTACCTTAAAAATAATTATTTTATTCTTTTTCTTCTTACACCATTGAAATAACTCGTTTAAAATGAATGGACCATCTAGAATTTGCCGATTCGCAACAAAGGCTGATTGAACATCATTCACTATGTCCCCTAAAACAACTACGATACGATTTGCCATAATCTTGGCTATGATCTTGTATAACCTTCCAATTAAAGTGATAGGTCGAAAATCTTTCACTATTTTAGCCTCATGAGTTTTCGGAATTAAAGCAATAAAGGAGGAATTACTACCTTTAGGGACTTGCCCATATTGGAAGAAGTATAAAACAACCTCTACCACATCATTTTCCATAAGGGTCCAATATCGCCGATAAAAGCCAAAAGTAAAACCATCTGGACCAGGGGATTTATCAACCCCACAATCCCAAACCGCTTTCTTAATCTCATCTCGAGTGATATTGTTTTCCAGATCAGTTTGTTGATCGAAGCTTAATTTTTTTGGAAAATCGATATCAACGTGAAGACGGTATAATGGAGGTTTATCAAAACGACTAGCAAAATGAGAGAAAAACTAACTTTTAACAAATAAAGGAGATTCGATCCATCTACCTTCTACCAAGATACCTCGGATAGCAAGTTGGTTTCTTTTTTTATTTAGGACCCCATGATAATACTTCGAATTCTGGTCTCCTTTGATCGCCCATTTGATCTTGGTTTTTTGCGCCATCTCCATCGAGTCTAACTTGTCTAAATCTTGTAAAGATTTAAAGACATCCATGCGTTTAGTGAGAATATCCGAGTTGCTCTCCCAGTTATCTAACAACAAGCCGATTTTGAGAAGATCATCGTTTAAGACTTGCTTATAATTTTTTGAGCTGTCTTTATTGGCTTTAATCCACATGCGAATCTTCTCTTTGAGGTACTTTAGTTTTTTCATTAACTTTGATATGGCATTCGTATCAGTCACATGGGCATCATTCCATGTTTGTTCTACAAAGTTATCGAAACCTTCCAATTCAAACCGGTAGTGGAAAAAACGAAACAGAGTAGGACCATAATCAAAGTGAGACTCACGCATTAAAATAGGCCTATGATCGGATATGTAATGATCCAATGTAATTGCTGAAATGTTAGGGCATGAATTCATTAGACCGTCAGAAATAAGAAAACGATCGAGTTTGCTCATCTTCAATGCTGATTTGTGGCACCATGTGAATTTGCACCCATCTAAAGGGGCCTCCTCTAATCCAGCAGTTGAAATGAACAAATTAAAAGCATCAGCGCCTTGAACATTAAATATTGATCCGTGTCTCTCTTATTGCGTACGGACTTCATTAAAATCACCCATTATGACTACTTCACCATTCCAGTTATTAAGCACTAGAATCAGGTAGTCCCACAACATCTTCTTTTCACATAACTCTTGTGGAGCATATACTGAAATAATAATAATCTTCTTACCATTAGGAACCCATTCACCTTGAATCATAACAAAGTAATATGAAATCGTGGAATTAATCTTGCGAAACATTCTAGGATCCCAAATACAAAGAATACCTCCCAAATTTCCAACAGAAGGACTATACTCACGTTCAAATCCAAAGTTACCCCAACACAAATTGATATTAAAAGACTCAATATCCTCCATTTTAGTTTCTTGTAACGACAAAAAGTTCACCTTGTTTTTACCACATAACTCCCGAACCCAGTCTTTTTTAACCTTCTGGGCAAGGCCTTGTATGTTCAACGACATAAAATTCATCGATTACCATCATTCACTCCTTGAGAATCAATGATGTCACAAATGTTTTTCATGCATCCCTCCATATTGTAACCCATAATTTGTCCCATTTTAATTAATTCATCCATCAGTTGTAAGATTGAACCTCCAGAACGTGGTATCTCACATTTTTTAAAGTGATCTGAGCATATAGATCTATCTGTATCATTCTTCGAGCTATTAAAAGGGGAGTTTTTTTTTCGCGGCAGATTCAACTTTATCATCTTGAATATTATGAACATAGTCGTCACCTTCCACATCCAGCTCGTTTAATGGATTATTTTGAATGTCTGCATCAGTTGCGGGAGTAAATTCCAGGGGGATATTTCAAGTTATCATCAGAATTGAGATCCCCATTGTTGTTATCTTTATTCTTGTTAAGTAACTCATAAATATTGAACGGGTCTTCAGAACGAGTATCCTTCTCTACACCAATACAGTCATTATGATAAGATAATGTGATGTTGAATTGTGACTACGAAGAGGTATAAACGTTACAGCCTTGTTTCCTTACCAACCCTAGTTGTTTGTTCAAAACACACAAAATTGATGCTGCACATCACATGTAATGAAAAATATTTAAAATGTGTACATGTCAAATGATGATCTTAGGTTATTAAGATTGTTACATTCTAAGCAAGCAATTGTTTTTATCCATGATCAGTTAGTGAATAACTATGAACAAGGATGACATAAATATGCCCATTTTTCTTCTTTACCATCACTTTATACGGAGTATAAAGTTATTATAAACATAAAATCTCTTTGGGTGATAGCAAGATTCCAACACATTAAAATGTGTGCTAGAGATTGCTTTGGACTTTAATTTAACTTTCCACATCATATACAAATGATCAAAATAAAGTAAATGAAACAAAATAAAGAGCATCAAAACTCAAAGGTGTTGCTTTAAGAACCCAACCAAGGTTGCTTGAGAATAAATGCATGGATGTGTATTTATGTAACACGAGTAGATGAGAGGTTGCAACCTTTGAAAGTAACTTGCTACCCTTTAGCATTAGATGCTTCTTGCAACTATCATGTCAACCATAGTCCCTTTTTATTTAATCTAAAGACAGGAATTGAAACCATTTCACTAACGATGTTATGGTTTGTAAACAAGTCGATATGGCATTAGGTCGATTCTTTTGGTATTGTTGTTACGTTTGAACTCGATTTATTTTGGACAAAAAGTTGGCCTCAATTTAGGAACTATAGAAAACCCGTTGATATTATTTTTAAATCTTGCTTGATTTTAGACACATTTGATTTTGGCTTATTTCAAAACTCGGTTAAGTTTGACTTGAACAAATTAATGAAATTTTGACTCCTATACAATTTGAAATCCGATTCATTTCAACACCACTTTTTATATAAATAAACAAAATAACTTGATATATTCTCCTCTGAAAGACTGAGACCTAGACAGTGGCAAAATATAAGGTTTGTAATTTGTTAGAACGTCACATACAACATTAGGTTTGTAATTTGTTAGAACATCGTCTTGTCAAAGTCGCAGGTTATAAAATCATCTAATTGACTAACAAGAAATATAATGGAAAACCTAATCATACAATTATTGGAGACTCAAGTTTAAACATCACATACATGTTGCATCTTTTGGGTTAGCCTTAAAAAATGGGGAAGGTATCCAATGATTGCAAGCTCCGGGCGATTGTATCATATGTTTCACGGTTTGTACATATAGTCAATAGGGAGGGTATGTATAACATGCCCCTTTAAAAATAACTTTGTAAGAAAATGGTCACGTTTCTCAAAGCGCCTTAACATTGTATTGAGTGGGCCTTGGTTTGAGCATTGGCTTTCAAATATTGTTTTTTGAACAAATATATACTAGATATAATGCCCGCGCACGCGCGGAGTTTTTTTCTAATCTTTTAAATAAATTATTATTTTTAATTTCGGGTTTTAATTATTATAACAGAACCTTCAAAACCACTATACTTTGATTGAGGTATTGAATTAGGGTTATTTACGAATGTAGTGGGTTTTAATATTAATTAGATTTGGAGGAGATGTTCTTGTGTCAATGATTATGCGTTGATAAATGATAAGAGATCGAGTTTGATTGATGGAGGAGGAATTTGGGAATGTTGGGACTTGAGGATTTTTAGTGGGAATGGTACTGAATTTTAAGTTTTAGCCCAAATCTTTGAAAAACTTGCTCCACCATTTTTAAGTATTACTTTTTTAGTTTTTGACTCATATATTTTTGTAAGTTTTTTTTGAATGATTACAAATCACATTCGTTTTTCTATAAAATATGGATAAATTTAGAAGTATTTAGGCTTTTCTTATTTAATATTTAAGAAAATAATAATAATAATAATTTGATTATTACTTAATATGGAATGATTTAATTTTTTTGAAATGAAAAAGTCCCCACTAAAAATTTTGTTTTATTATATAAAAGATGTGTACTACGAGAAGAGATAAAAACCAAAAGCTGAGATCCAAATCTTTTAAAACTTGATCTAGAACGTGATATCACTAATGGGCCTGGTTAACATTTGTTGTATCATTACTGGGCCTGGCTAACATCACATCTAACCTTGAGTCAACTCGCTTCCAACATCTCTTCTTCTGTATTCCACAGGTGCCCACTCCATTTCTTTTTTCAGGTCAAAATTAAATGTATTAGTTTTGGTATTATCATGCTCTTTAGTGTTGACGTTTACTTAATTGGGGGGTGTCTCGGCCGGATTGCTTATCTTTTCTGCTTACGCTTTGTTCTTATTAATAAGCTGCTTGCTTAAATGTAAGCACTTTAGAAAATACTACTACTATTTGGATTTGCTTATTTGTACTCCATAAAAAAATTAACAAAAGTAGAATTTTAATTTCATCACTCTGAAATAAGGAGCTTCCTACATGCTTATGTAACTTAGAATAAGCAAATAAGCAGCAGTTATGGATTTAACACAAAACTGCTTCTGCCTAAGCAATCCCCCTATGGCCCTATTAGGTAGTTTGCTTCATTGGCATAGAATGAGACTTGTCCCATTGAGCAGTGGCGTCTCTAGAAATATGTCAAAGGGTATGCAATTTTTTGTCAAAACTGTATGCACTTAGTTTCAGCGTTTTAAGATAATATATAAAGTTTTTACATTACGGATGGTGCTCAAAGGGTATGCACGTGCATACCCTTTACCCCCCCCCCCCCCCCCCCCCCCCCCCCCCCCCCTCTGCGATTTAAAGTTTTTACATTACGGATAGTACTTGTTTTCTGTGAGCATTGATTTAGCTTGAACATGTTTGGTGGGCAACTTCATGGTAAGATGCTGATATATAATTATTAGTTTATGTTTTGCTTTATTCAGTCACTCCTGATTCATTAGCTGCTTAAATGATGTTGTCACAACATCACCTGATATCTATCGTTAAGTTTTACAAACCAGTCTTCTTGTTCATAATGTTTCGGTTGGTTAAAACGGCGACTTTCTATCATTCAGTTTATCCATTAAGAACATTTATTAAATATAATGTTTTATATTCAACAGCCATTTGAGACAGCATCTAAACCATTCAGATCTTGAATTCACTTACTACTTGTTTGTTCAATTGATACAAACAGACCTATCGTCTCAGATGAACTGCTCTGCGCCATCAAATTTTAACATTAAAAGGTATTTCATTTCTATATAACTATATGTCAAATTTAGATTTTATATCACTTTAAGCTATGCTACAAAATCCAGATCTTGTTTGCTGCAGTTACAGTTATTGGTTACGTTTGTTGAACAGTGATAATTAAACCTGATTTTATACTAACTTTGCGCTTTATGATCAGCTTGTTCTTGAATTTTGGGAATCATAGGCCTATATCAGTTGAAGCTGAAAGAGGGAGATACCCTTGCCGGACCAAGTTAGGTTTTGCACGTCTGAGTGATAGCACCCGGAATCCTCGGTGTTTAGAGGCCAGGTCTTGTTTGGCCAACGGAAATGGTGGTGCTGGACAGGAGGCTCATGGGATTACAAGCAGAGATGGAGTTATTATTGTTGATCATGGATCACGTAGAAAAGAATCTAATCTTATGCTAAGTAAGCGAAAATAGTTGATGCTATCAGTTTATCAAATATGAATGAATTTGGGTGCTCTTTTTATGTTACTAAGATGCTGTTTACCTGTAATTTGATGACTGGCAGATGAGTTTGTGGCAATGTTTGTGGAGAAAACCGGGTACCCAATTGTAGAAGCTGCTCATATGGTACTTTTTCCGACAGAACACTCTTGATGTACTTTTTTCCTTTGTGATTTATAACGAGCTTACTTATAACCGATGGTTCAATGGATATAACTAAAAGTTCTATTTTTTCCAATGTAAACAGGAGCTAGCAGAACCATCAATAAAAGATGCCTTTCGTTCCTGTGTTCAAAAGGGTGCAAATCGTGTTATTGTAAGCCCTTTTTTCCTCTTCCCTGGACGACACTGGCATCAGGTATAGTCAAAACAGTTTCTGTTATCATAGTTTTTGACTTTTTGTCATCTGCAAGACTTGAGAACTAAAGTAGTTAGCATAATGAGCACTTGTTGTTGCAGGATATCCCTTCATTAACTGCTGAAGCTGCGAAAGACTACCCGGGCGTGTCATATATGGTAACTGCACCTCTTGGACTGCATCCGCTTCTTGTGGTACGAAATATCCTCAATAGTTCTCCTGATATTTCATTTTTGTAATAATTTCTTGAATAGTGCAAACAATCCATATAAGTTTTTCCAACACACTCAGCTGAAATTACCAGAATTTTTGAATTTCCCAATTCGGGTTCGTCTGTTTTTACAGTTAATGTTAATTCTATCTTTTGTCGTACCTATTCTGATCTTAGTCTTACACAAGGTCACTCACAGTTCATATTTCTGTTAGTCAACCTGACAAATTTCTTATCTCGTCAAATTTGCATTCTTAATTAGTTTCTACTTAGTTGATATCAATTTTTCTTCTCTCTTGTGATAGGATGTGCTGGATGACAGAATTAAACATTGCGTAAGCCATGTAGCTGGAGATGCGGAAGAATGTGCAGTTTGTGCGGGAACAGGAAAATGTCAGCTACATTGATTTGTTATTAGTAGCTACAGTTGAGATTTTATGAAGATTCGTAGAATGAAAAGGTGGAATATTTGTTTCTTTTAACCAGTTTTTTGGTAAAAAAGTATAAATGCAGGCTTGCATAAAGGCTATTTTATATGAGCTATGTCTCATCTCTCTTTAATCTATGTATCAGCATATTACTAGTGCCAATATTTTATATTCTTTATGTGCATAATTAATCGCGAATTTCAGTTTCCTTGATACTTGATTACATACAGATCTTGAAAGAAAATTGCAAAAAGATCATAATGAAAATGGCGGTTTTGTAGACTAAGGAGTTGTATAATTATATTTACAATCTAATCAGCAGTATCACATACTTTGTACTTGCTGTATGATACTATAATCCTTTTTTCGTTTACTGAGGTGTGATTTTCTTAATCCATTCCCATAATCCTGAAAATTTTTCCATCTTCAGTTTCATGCTTGCATATTCTCGAGCCTGTGCTTGTGCTATTGTTTCTTGCTCGACATCACTTCTTACTGCAAATTTTGCATTACTAATTAGACATATTCTACAGTAATAAGTTAATATCACTGGATGCACATCTTTAAAAATATTTGTGATAATTCTTTACCATTTCTTTGTTGGGATTCAGCTTCTTGTTGTTTCATCTGTTTTTCTAAGGTCTTTGCTGCCATGAATACATTCGCTGGTCTTTCCCATCCTTGGTTGAATACGCCATACCCTTGTTTAGGTCGTGGAGTATTAAGGTACTCGAGCACTGCTAACTCTTCCCTTTCTACCCAATGGATGCAGTCCATTGGACATGATTCAACTGCCACCTGTTACAAGTAAGTCTTTCTGTTTAACGTTTATGCGATGTTGAATATTAGAATCTAATTATCAGCTCGATGTGCCAGTAATCAGGTGTCTGAATGTTTTTGCAAAATCTGATAATATAATGAATTAATAGATAAGGAGACTGCGATATGACATTTTTTGTGATAAATAATAAAGGTGTTGAGCTGAAAATATGGGTATAGGTTTCTCAGATTAGGTTAAGAAAGGGGTGAATAGTTTATCATATTTTTACCCTTAGATAATCGGTATTGTTTGGTGATTTAATAAAATAGCCTTTATGAAAAAGCTGTTGCAGAGAGATAAATTTGATTATTTGAACCTTAGTAATCCAGATAACTAGACAAACTTTATTTATTATTTTTATTTAAAATCCCAAATATTAAAGACGTTTTTATGTAAAGTTTATGTGTTCTCAAAAAGCTCCGATCCATGAATTTTGCTTATTACCTTATTTCCTCCCTAAAAAAGTCATAAGCCTTTTGAAATGAGCTTTGCCAAACACCGTCAAAGTGCTTAATTGTTTTTTTATTATTTTTATTATTTTTATTATTATTTATTTTATATTATTTTATTTTTTTATATATACATTAAGGTGCGCCCAAAGTAAGCAACACCCACTAAAACTCTAAAAGCATATTATTGTGAATTTGTGATGATATAATCAGCTTAAAAATTGTGAATTCAAATACTCTTTATGTATACCATGATTATCGTAGTTAAAAAATGTTTTATTTATGGTTAGTTCATTGGATACCTCTATGCTAGTGTCATCATCTCCAAATTGAACATTGACTCGGGCACATCCGACAGTCTCATCCATTACGAACGTGTTTCTTGCGTTGTGGACACATTCTCTGCAGCCTGTCACATTTCCGAATCCCCAATTGTCAATAACTGTATATATCTGTAGTACCAATAGCCCTATAGCAGCATAAGGGTGAAACATATTTCCATGGATTTTTACCAAAGTGTATCTACTACCTACCCACTAGTTCTTTTTCGTTGTGTAAAAGTATACCTTTTTTTTTTATTACCGTATATATAGGTAGGACCAACAATATGAGAATTTTGCCAAACTAAATCGTACCTTTGTAGATGAAGTACTTTAGGTTCAATTATGATTCAAAAATGTTGAGTTTCATGCTAGACATGCTACTAGAAATTACCTTACTGCATTTGGTATTATGATATAATAATTAGAGGAAATGTTGACCTATGCAAGACTTCTCATCGACAAAGAGTGCTTGGGGTCGAAAGGGGCCATTCCATGAGCTATAACCCATATTCAGTTTATCATCCTTAAACCCGACTCTTACATGGCCAATAGAAGCATCATAATCTTTTCGTAGATCATCTTTCATGAGCACATTATATGCCTCATTTAGCATAAGCGTGTACTCATGCCCCTGAAACACAATATCAACAATTTTCTTTAAGGTGAGTTAAGCTTGATCAATATGTCCAAGAGGTGGCTAAATGGGCACACGTCAAAACGGGACATGTATCAGTCAGGTTGGGTTGACCCGGAACAGTTTATCTCCAAAAATTTATATTTCTTATAAACAATTTTAGTCTCTCATATATGATTACAATTCTTTTCTATTCTTTAAAAAACAGTGTATGTCTTTACTAAATATAGAAAGGAGGTTTTATGAAACTATTTACACATTTTTTTGGGTATGAAGGAAACCCCACCCGAATCACCTTTGGTGACATGGTAGGTAAACTGATTTGCACATTTGACCCTTTTGGGATAATACATAACCCGAGTCAACCCATTCTCTAGTAAATAGGTCGAAATTCCACCTCCAACATCTTCCAAATTCGACTGTTCCACAAAGTTTTAAGTCTATTTGATGATAAACTATGAATGCTTTAAACCTGTTGGCCTGCAATGTCTGGGTGGTATTTCTTTTGTAGTTTCCTGTAAGATGCTTTTATCTCCTGAGAACTAGAGTCTACGGAAATCCCAAGCAAGTCATAATAATTCTGACCCGTTCTTCGTTTTTGAGCAGGATGTCGCATACAACATCTAATGGCAGTAAATCTTGATCTAATACATGGTTACAATAAAGCTGTTTATTGTCTGCTGATGAAAATAATATCTGAAAGTTGTGCAGAAAAATTGACAAGTAGTGTCTTGTACTCCTTTAATGAGGTATATTACGTGAAAATCGAAGGTAACAAGTCTGATGAATTTACATATTACGGGGTGGTTCAGTTTATGCTTATACATAACATGTTAAAAAGGCTAAGTAAAAATAGAAACGGATCAGATTGTCTTGAGAGATACCTTGCGAGGGGCTGTTTTGGATGATGCTGATCAAATCGGCCACGGTGATGAATAGCTATAGCTTGATTAAACACTTCTGGCAGACGGTAAACTGCAAAAGCTGCCATCTCTTGGATTTATTTGTCTTTTCTTTTACTGGAAAATAGTATGGTTTTTATTGCTACTGATACTGATACTGATCCTGACTTTAGTGAATGAGAATATCGACTTACAGATATTTTTAATTTAGATATTTTCTTGAGTGCACTTTTTCTTGGCTTGGATTCGAATTTGTCACTTTCAATACAGATAAAGTCATTGCATATTAAGATGCAAAGTCTTTGGAATAGATAATATACAGAAAATGACGCGAGTGGTGGCAAAATCAGTCTACTCACGAGTTGAGTGATTAGACGAAACCTATGTGGATCACATTTGAAGGTAATCTTCTATTATGTGTATGTAGCTGGTATCAATTTGATGATTTTGTGACGTTCTTTTCTTCTTTTTTTTTGTTGTGATTTTGCAAATCTTTTATATGATAAATCAAAAAGCTATTTTAAGAGCATTTTTAAAATAAGAACCTTTAAGAAAAACCAAATTGGAGCAATAAAATACCTCATTGTGATTGAAGTGTGGTACTGTGGTGTACTGTACAGATTCTTGTCTCCAACTGACTTTTGAAAACTAGCAATGAGAGTTTCTCAATCAAGTATGTCATGGCAATGACAAGTCTTTTTTGTAATACAAAATGAAAACGAATCCTAGCATTAGGACCTTTTACACGGGTCACTACTCATTAGTGTGCATATGACACGGAAACCATATCAAGGAAGCCCATTTGGTGCATGTAAAGAGTGCAAAATAGAGAACCATGGGTTTTTGCGTAAGTGTGTAGAGGAAATCTGAATGACCGTTTCCAATATTAGTAATTATGTTCTGTATCGGCGATCTAGTGAACTTCGATTTTGAAGCAAGAAGATTCATGACTACAAATGCTAAAGAGATCACCACACACCTTATTTTTCAAGGAAAATTCACTTATGTGATGCAAAATTCACTTACAGCAAATTTAGTCATAAATTTTCTTGTAGCAAAATGGAAGCTCATTAGATGGGCGATGCATAACATAATCACTAGAAAACTATCATCTCCGATCTCGTATTTACAGAAAACGTTTACTTTTCTGCACTCTGTGTATAGGCATGCACCATATGAGCTTCTTTGGTATGGTTTTTGTATCATATTATCAGTTGTGACCCATGTTCGTTTTCGTTTTCTTTTATAGAAATTTGTAAATGCCACAACATTTGTCGTCAAGAAGCTCCTAGTGTTGAGATTAAAATCTCAGCTGCCAACGAATGAAGCTGCAGTTTTGATGGATCGAGTTTGCTTTTTAATCAAAGCAAAGTATAAAAAAGATGATGAAAATGAGGGTTTTTATACTACAAACGACACATGAATTAACAAGATATAACGGCTTTATTAGTGCCATTTGAATTTATAGAATAAACTGTTATGTAAATTTACTATTCTTAATAAATGAACAAAAAAGGTTATTGTTAAATTAAAAACTTTTTTAAACAGTCAAAGTCCAAGATTAGGTTAAACTTATTATACATTCATTTGAGAGTGTTAGGAGCGGTTACCGTTTTGAATTTAAATTCTTGTTTGTTAGCGTTTATCTTTTTTAAACACTACTTTTCAAATGCTACTCGAAGAAGTATTTAGGCATTAAGTGTTTAGTTTTTTCGTCATTTTACACTTTATAATTACGTATGCAACTACGTTATCAAACACCTCCAATTGCTACTACTGCTGCTAACGACTACTGCTAGTTCGCCAAACATACCCCAATTTGCCCATTGCTTGAGTATATATACTACATATAAAGAGCGAACCACATTGTTCAAATTTAAAAATCCAGCGTAGCAAAATGACTATACTACCCTTGATTATCATTCAATATTTTCTGCCAAACTAACTTAGATTTTAATTAATATTTTTCAGCTAACATGTCTTATCTATAGTTTTCCACTTTTAACAAACAACATAATCTATACTACATAGGATTTATTTGATACCATTCTTAGAAAGTCATAATACAAATAACACAATTATCAATTACAAATACAAAATCTCCTTTATTGATCCACCACCATGAATAATTTGTAACGTTATCAATAAACTTATTCTCACAAAAAACATATAACGTAAATGCACTTACTTGCCGATATATTCAATTACACGAGTATCCGTCGCTGCAACAAGCAGATGTCCGGCTAATACACTATAATGGCTAGTTTGTGATATAAAGTCACAATATCTTATCAAATAAAAATCATTTCTTGAACAATAATAAGTAATAACAATAGTAAAACAAGCAATTTCTACTGAATTGCTTGACATAGAAAACGTATTAACTTTTTGTATATGTACTCACATTTGGTAATAAAATTATCATATTTTTCTTGGGGCAATTTCATATTTCTTCAACTTAAACATCATAATTTCATATTTTTCAAATAGATGCTTTAAAAGCATTGTACTTATGCATTAAAAACTTGTGTTTCGAGAAGATATGGTATTTTGATTTTCAAGTTGAGTAAATATGGAATTATCCATTTTTCTTGTCTCAAGTGCTGTGATTGACGCTACATAAGATATATGCTACAAAGACAAAACCTAGATAAAATGTTTCAAGTAAATGGGAAAATCCATCCTGTATTCACCTGACACAATTGCTAGTGCCAGAAGCTATAACTATAAGTGTAACTTCATCATTAAAAGTCAAAAGTCTAACAAAAACAATTATTGTCAGAGATGATTTATGCAAAAAGTTTAACGTCAATCATCGTATGTAAGTATAATTTTCGCTAGTCTTTTAGCCTGCTCCTCCCACCCTAAGAACAATCTATCTTGAAAACATTTCTGACATGAATGACTTGTATTGAAATGGACAAACCACATGAAAAGAGTTTTTGTAGTTTACTTGAATATTTATATATACCAGATACTCTAATTTTATTTTATTTTTTATTTTCTTTTATTTTTATTTTATTTTTTTCACAAAAGAAACAAAAGCACAAATGGTAAACAATCGTAATTCTAGTTTGATTATATCTTTATGTAATCTTATTAAGTCGTTGCTTGTCCCTGGGTTTCTGATGTCGGATTTGGGAGAGATGAACGCTGAGCTTTTAAGTTCGGTTGCTGCTCGTTTGAATGGTAAGGGAGAGGAGGAGAATACGAATTCGTTGTCGAAGGTGACTGTGAGGAAACAAAAGAAGTCTCGAAGGAATGTTACCATGAACGATACTAGTAACCCTACTGTAGTGGTGAATATTTCTTCTGTTGTTGTGACTGATAGGGCTGATAGTGTTGATTTGAATGCCACTCAATTAGGCGCTACGACACCAGCTCCTTTTGTTCAGGTGAATGCAACCAATCGTGAGGTTCATGTGGAGCCGGTTCCACATGCTTCAGGTCTTAAACATGCTTCAGATCCTAGTATAGTGACTGATGATCAGCCAAAGTCTCGTCATTGGCTGGAAGACCTGTGAGTGTAGCACAGATTAACAATACTAGATTTGGTGAGTTTACAAGTGGTACTGCTAATCATAAGGATGTCACAGGTATGGTGTCTTCTACTAAAAGTAAGCATGATTATATTAATGTTTTGTTTGGTGTGTCGCTTAAAACACTAAAGGATATTGATGAATTCACTAAGGGTTGTGAAGCTGGTATAAATTCGGTGTGGGTTGAATTGAAAAGTGATGTTCGAACTATGGTTATGGAGGCTGTTTGTGGTTTGTCGGAGGCTTTTAAGGCTGAAACAATTGCTAAATCTACGACCCCTAAATCTACTCATGAGTCTCCTATTGTCCAAGCTGTGGACATCAATGCTAATGCTCCATCCTATGCTGGAGTTATGGGTTTCAGGGATAATAACCATCCTAAAATTGATACTAATTTTCGTCCCCTAGTTGTCGAACCCGTATTTGAAGGTGTTAACATCTCTATTACCCGCAAAGTGGTTGAAAAGGTTAGTTCTCGGTTGGAACACACCTTGTATGGCTATTTTATTGGAAAGATGATGGCGTTTCCAGTTGTTGAATACTATGCTAGGAATAACTGGGCGAAACATGGCCTGAAAAGGATTATGATGAATTCTAAAGGTTTCTTTTTCTTTAAATTTGATACACAGGCTGGTTTAGAAGCTATTTTGGAAAGTGGTCCGTGGATGATACGTAAATCTCCAGTAATTCTCAAGAAATGGTCTACGGATACTAGTTTGTGTAAGGAAGAATTGACTTGCATCCCGGTATGGGTTAAATTGCATGATGTTCCTATTCAAGTTTTTGAAGAGGATGGTATTAGTTTGATTGCTACATTCATTGGTAAACCTGTAATGCTTGATTCTTACACGAGCTCTATGTGTAAGGATTCGTGGGGTAGGAGTAGTTTTGCTAGGTGCCTTATTGAGGTCAGTTCTGAGGTTGAACTTGTGGAGGTTGTTACTATTGGTTTTCCTTCACTTTCTAGAGAGGCTTTTACTAAAGATACTATCCGTGTGGAATATGAATGGAGGCCTCCCAGGTGTAATGTATGCAAGATATTTGGTCACATTCATGATCAATGTCCTAAACAGGTGGTGAGTCCTCCTATTGTTCCATATGTTATTACTCCTACTATGGTGTTGAATCATGATGGTTTCCAAACGGTGGGTAAGGAAAAAAAGAAGGTTAAAGCCAAGTCTACTAATGGAAGTCAGTTTGTTGGTCCCTCGGTTCAACATTTCAGATATGTTTCAAACGCGGCAACTAGTGAACCTAAGAAGGGAGCTACTACTATGGGTAATGCATCTAAATCGTCGTCTATGTTGAAGTCTACTGGTAATTCCTCTAAGGAAGGTAATATTACTACATCTAATTCGTATTCTGCATTGGTGAATGATGAAGAAGAAGATGAAGAACATGTTGAAAATGTGTATGATGAATCGGCTAACTTATTTACAAATCCAAATACAGGTGAAAGTTCATCTTTCACGGTACCTGCTGGTTAGCTTATTTCAGTTGATTTTTTTGCAGGTGCATCTTTTGTTTCAAGAGTTGTAAGTGCTTATGGCATGTCATAAGCACTAGGTTTAGGTGTTTATCAAGCTTCTTAGCTTGAGGTTAATATGGTACTTCAGCCATATTCCATTTGTACTTAACTTTTTTCAGTTTTAATATATTTACCGGGTAACCCTGTACCCAAAAAAAGTTACATGAGAAAAAAATGTTTATCACCTAATTGGCGTTATTTAGATGCGTTTGGTTTGAATCATGGTGGAATCATAATAGGTATCTTTATTGTTTGATTTTAATTTTTGAGAATAAAAGTCATAAAAGAAATGAAATGTGAAAGTAATGGCATACGGTGATATAAAGTATAGCTAATAAAAAGTTGTGAACCCTTTAAAAGTCGGGTAAAAGCTATAAATGCTTAACGTACTTATCAAAAAAACTCATTATACATACTCAACTAACAAAATTACCATTATGTTTTAAAAAATCTTACATGTTAGTCCTTGTGGTTAAATAATCTTGCAGCGTCTATCATTTTGTTCAACGGGAGTTTGTTTTTCAGGTTATCTTTTTTGTAGCATCTATCCTTTTGGCCAACAACCGTTTGTATTTATTTTTAAAAAAGTTTTCTACGTTTTTGCACGGTTTCGTCCATTTTTACACGTTTTCGTCCGTTTTTACACGTTTTCGTTCATTTTTGCACGTTTTTACACGTTTTCTTTCGTTTTTGCACATTTTCGTCCAATTTTACACGTTTTTCGTCTGTTTTTGCAAGTTTTCGTCCGTTTTTGCACGTTTTCGTCCGGTTTTACACGTTTTCGTCTGTTTTTGCATGTTTTCGTTCATTTTTACACGTTTTCGTTCGTTTTTACACGTTTTCGTCCTTTTTTGCACGGTTTCATCCATTTTTGCACGTTTTCGTCCGTTTTTGCACGTTTTCATCCGTTTTTACACGTTTTCATATGTTTTTACACGTTTTCGTTCATTTTCGCACGTTTTTGTCCGGTTTTACACGTTTTCGTCCATTTTTGCGCCCGTTTTTGCACGTTTTCATTCGTTTTCTTCCATTTTTATATGTTTTCATGCGTTTTTAAGCGTGTAAAAACAGACAAAAACGAACAAAAACGTGTAAAAAGCAGACAAAAACGTGAAAAAAACAAACAAAAAATGTGTAAAAACGGATGAAAACGTGTAAAAACGGACAAAAACGTGTAAAAATGAGCGAAAACGTGCAAACGGACGAAAACGTGTAAAACGGATGAAAACGTATAAAAATGGTCGAAACTGTGTAAAAACGGACGAAAACGTGCAAAAACAAACGAAAACATGCAAAAATGGAAGAAAACATGTAAAAATGGACGAAAACGTGCAAAACGGACGAAAACGTGCAAATCCGGACGAAAACGTATAAAAACGGATTAAAACCTGTAAAAATAGACAAAAACGTGCAAAAACGGATGAAAACGTGTAAAACGGACGAAAACGTGTAAAAACGTATAAAAATGTTTAAAAACAAATACAAGCGGTCGTTGGCAAAAAGAATAGACGCTGCAAAAAGATAACCCTAAGGACAAACGACCGTTGGATAAAAGGATAGACGCTGCAAGATTATTTAACCACAGGGACTAATGTGTAAGATTTTTAGAGCATAATGATAATTTTGTTAGTTGAGTATGTATAATGAGGTTTTTTGGTAAGTACGTTAAACATTTAGGGTCCGTTTGGTATGCGGGTGTCACTGGGTGTAGAATCAAAGATTGTTTGAATCCTTTGTTTGGTACATTTAATTCCATCTGACACATGATTCGGATTCAAAATATTCATACCAGCCTAAGTGGGTTGGTTTTGATGAAATCCACCAATAAAAAGCTTTCTTTTATTTAATGAATTTTTGTCAGCCACATATCTTCATTCATTTTTTTATTTTTTACCTTTTTTATTTCAAACAAATACATTTAACCTATTAAACATATATATAAATTAAATATTAATAAATTTTCTCTCTTATTCTTTTCTTTCAAACCTTTATTAAATCCGAATTCAATTCGAATCCACTTACAAACCAAACGCACCCTTATAGTTTTTACTTAAAAGTGATAGCTCAACCAAAAACACAATAATTATCATACCCCATTTCTATTCCGTACCAAACACACCCTCCGTGTACAGTTTCACAAAATGTTCATTTTTAATACATAAACAAGATTGGCGGCGGACGCCGCGTTGCCGGCGTGCCTGTTTATCCGGCTAAATGTTTTTTCAGTGATTGCACGCTTGTTAATTTCTTAAATTTTTAATTCAGTCGTTGGTGACAGTTTTTTTTCTGTTCTTGTATAGGCAAAGTAATGTTTAGTTAGTTTCTCAGTTATTGCAATTTGTTGCAAATTATTGTTTAGCCGGATACAGACCCGTTTAGTTTGTCTGTTACAGTGTTAATCTTCGGTAGTTACGTTACATTTTTTCTTTGCTATAGCTTACACAAAAGAGTTTTATGGTAGCATTTGATATACATTTTTTAAAACTTTTGTAACTTTTTAAAAGTTTTATAACTTTTTAAAAGAATTTTTTTTATTACTAACTTTGTATTAATATACTTTTTTTGTTGCCGTTTCCTTTTCCTTTGCTCTTAATAAAAAGCCGGGCTCCCCCTGTTCATTTCATCTCAAGCCCTAATATTTGTCTGAAACCCTAACTCATCTCATCCCTAAACTGTTGCTGATACGATGGCGTCACCACCAAGGACATCTGCCTACGCTCTTGCTCGCACCCCTAATTTTCAAAGGCTCAAGTTCGCCGCTGGTTCCAATGATTTTGAAGATTGCTTGCATCAGGTTTTCAGCCACGACTATACCGAGAATGATGGATTGCTGATGGTTCTTGGAGAGAAGCGTGATCAGGTAGCGGCCAAGGTCAAGTATTTAGAGGATCTGGTGGAGGAAGGGGAGGGTTTTATGCCATTGCATGAGCACGGGGACATCGGTTTGGCACGTTTGAAGGTTACTTTAAAGAGGGAAAGGAAGGTGTTGGATGGGTTGATCAAGGTTTTGGATGTGGCACGCAAAGGAAGGGAGCAGAAGAAGACCAATCTTTACTGGTTTGGATGATGGGGTGGCCACTTTGTTGTGGTATATTTTGTTGGTATTTTCTTGTTTTATGGGTGATGGGTCTCAGTTAACTGCTTATATGTTTGTGTCTCTTTTATGTATGGAACTGGTATCATGTGTTTGGCTCTTTTTTGAATGGTATCATGTAATTAAGTACAGTGTGATGTTTTTGTGAATGGAAATATAATATATGGTAATGTTTCTTAATTTAAAGCAATAGATGTTTGATTATAAACAATGGTATGGAATGTTGGATTGTTAGTTTAAAGCAACACGCATTTGTAAAATGTACCTACTTCTAGTATTTCAGTGAGCAATTTAGGTAGGTATAGATTTCAAAACATTTTTGGGTAGTAGAGATTCTGAAAGTGGAATGCGATTCTCATAGGTTGGAACACTGTTTTCGCTTTTTATTTATGCAAGAAGCAGCTGAGAACGAAAGCTTTATTGAACTGCTTAGTGAAGAATGTGAGGTTGTAATGAACAGAATGCAGAAACGACAGCAATTGCTTCAAGAGGGCCAAAGCTTTAGCCCGTTTGGGCCTGTTTCTAGCAATGGGCTCTATTGTATGAGAGAGACACAACGCAAGAGTGGGTGCCTATTTGCTGCTTTGAACGCTGTTCTCATGTTAGCACGTGAGGCAGGGGAAGATAAGCGCAGGCATGTGGCGATAATGGAACAGTTCGGTTGATGCACTTTGGTCTAATGTTTGGTACTGGTCTGTGTGTTAGTGGGAGCTGATGTACGTTTCAGGGTTATGTCTGTTTGTGTGTGTATTAGTAGAAGGTAGTTTAGGTTTTAGGTTATGTTGGCAGTGATAACCGGTGTAGGCTATGCTTTGTTTGTAATATATGCTTGGTCTGTAATGTATGGTACTTATGAATAAAAGTATAACTTTTTATGTGGCAACTGTTTGTTTGTTTATTACTTTGGCAAACCCCTGTGGCTTTTATTTAAGCTGCAAACATGGTGTCACAGGGCATTTGTCCATATCTGCGCAAAATTGTAAGAAAGAGCCAATTCGCGCCTAAGATAGGCACAATGCGGAGGCTATTTGCACTTAACGGATACTTCATCAACCATAGATAGATAAGCTTACATAGGCCATGTTTTTTGACTGTTGTACAAAAGAGAAGCATCTTACCTAAGTTATGCCATATGTTTGGCGATACCACCTAGACATATTTACATACTGCATAGGTTTTTAGACGCACTTAAGAAGTTTACATCTAAGCAGCAAAAGGTGGAACTAACTGTTTGTAAGCGATGCATAGTACTGCCTAGTTACTTAGATTATTATACATAAGTAGCTGAGAGATTTCTTTCGCACTTGTGCACTGCAAGTTTGGCTTGATATATTTCTTTTGCACCCGTGCTCTCCAACCGTAATCTTAGTCTCCTTTTTTGGATTTTTTCACAGATGGTTTCTCTGCCTCATCTTTGCCTTCTGTGAAATGAATTTTCCTGCGCTTCTTTTTGGGGGTTGAGTTTTAGCCTGTGATGTTTCAACTGTGGGGGTTTGTTTTGGCGGTGGTGTGGTGTCAGTCTCTTTTGGTTCAAAAGTATCAGGTGTCTCAGGATTTGCAGTGGAAGGCTTTGATGGTGTATTCACTGGCGTTACAGTTGTTCCTTCCATTTCAGTTTTTGGTTTTGAAGTTTCGGCCACAGGTGTTCCGGTTGGCACAGTCTTCATGCTACTTTCAGGAACTGAAGCGACATTTGATATTAGCAATGGTGCGTCGTCCCAGCAGGTATCAAGTATGAAACCTTGGTTGTCTTGTGTACTTTCTGGATCAAAGTGAATCTGAAAAATTTTCTTTGTTCCTTGCAGAGAAAGTAGTTCCGTTGGATACTCATAGGAATCTTGGTTAGGTATGCTCGCCAATAATTCTTTGCAATCTTTTACCAGTGAATTTGCCTCATTACTGAAACATTTCATTGTTCCAGTGCCAGTATCATCGGACAACATTACTTTGAAACAGTAGCTGTGTAAAAAATGTTAAAAAATTCATTAGAAACGATGGTGTTTCCTTATAAATAATGTATTATGCATTGTGCTTTACCTGTAAAGCAAGTCATCTTTGGAGGCTGGCTGTTTACAGTGGGCATGCGGAAATCGCTGTGAGATTTTAGTACCGCAGTCAGAACATTTGTTGAAAAACCATGGCCTTTTTGTATCAATTGCAGTAATTGTAGCATTCACAGTAAACCGGACAGTCTGTGGCATAAAAATTGAAAATGTGCATCAGCTTTTGATTTTATCAGACTTATGTTACAGTTGTTGCTTACTTGGTGGTTTTGCGGGCTTTCTGCAGCTAAATCTGCTAGAGTGACGCGGTTTCTATACTTTTCTTCCTCTGGATTTGCACATCTTTGGTACTGGATGCTTAGTGTTGTTGGTGGGGCTATGAATTCTTCATATCTGCATCATTAAACGCTGTAAGTTAACCTTTTTTAAATAAAGAAAATGTAATATCAGTTTATTAGTTTATGTTTTTACACACTGCGAATTTCACTGCACTCTGGTATGTTAGGATTGAAGTAATAAGACGTTGCAGGTGTACTTGAAAGTTGCAACCCTGTATTAATTTAGATAGATGTTAAGCGATAAAAGTAAATGGTCGAATAATAAGCATAAAAGCAAAGCGCACAATGATAAATATTAATGAATAAGTTTACCTCCATAGTTTTTAACTAAGCATGAGCTCACTGCTATGATAACTGGCTTTTCTGCTTTTTCATATTCTGTTTGCCTAAAAGTGTGAGCATCTTGATTCCATAAAGTAAATCGCACTGTGTGACCGCTGTTAGAGTTACAAAGAAGTTGTAAGAGTGAACATGAAATTAACTTGTTAAGCTTAAGCTGAAACACGTACTCTAAATTTTGAACACCAATGTCCCTCCAAACCGTTGAACCTTGCGTTGCTTTTAGTGAATGCTGTATGCCGGTAACATATTGCACAGATCCAACATAATCTGCAATTAGTAGCACAAAATTACACATCTGTTATTATCAGGCATTTTATATGTGTGTGTGTTATGCACCTGTTAGGAGGCCTTCTTTCTGATCTACTTTCAAATACAGGTCTCGATAGCAGGTAAAGTTGAAATAATGGTCCGGGAAACCTGTGCCTGGTATGTCTTTAATATCTGTGTATGTTCCAAAAACCAATGAAAGTGAATGTGGAACAACTTGCATCCATGTTTTTGCAGGTTGAAAGCCAAAGCCGGTGATGATGTAGGTTTTGTTGATCTGAAGGAGTGCATCAAATTTTGCCTTTTCCCGTAAGGTCACAGTTCCTTGTATAGCTCCTCCCTGCAAATATAACAGCCATCTGTGAATGTATATGCTCTATTCATGTTTTTTAGACAATAGTAAAAACTGGATTGTGTATTTGTTTGGTGCAAAAAGTTGGATTGCGTATTTGGCCTATAGAATAGTGGTTTATACCTGCCGGTCAATTAGCATGAAACAGAATACGACCGGTTTCCCTTGCTTATTTGTTGGTGTCCATTTTCGGTATACTTTCACACATATAGGTTTGCCAATATCCGATTCCTTTAGGTTGTTCAGGGCAATGTCATCTGGTTGCGTAACGATTGATTTGCCTTTAGACTCTGGTGATGCCATGGTTGTAGTGCTATGCTCCATTTGTCTGCATGTTAAGGGAAAAGATATTTATGATTAATGCGTATTAGTACATGTTTAATGGTAACAAAAAGATTGCAATGTAATGATGAATTTTTAATATAAGCAAGCGAAGCAAGCATAGACTGCATACAAATAATAGTAGACCATCTTGCATCACTGTTTTAGAGGTTATGATGCTATATCTTTGGTAACTGCCTAAACGTATATGTAGAAGGTAAATATAAGCGTAAGGAACCTGTGCAAGGGTAACCATGTCTAAAAATTCTTTATAAACAACATTTTTTGTTGTGTTCTTATCATTGCCCGGCAATTGTTTGATTAGCATTTTTAAACCTTGCGGAGATGTTGCCCTTGACAATGCAACATACAATTGACCATGGGCAAAGACAGGTTCGGGTAGGTACACGCCTATCTTATTTAACAATTGCCCTTGGCTTTTGTTGATTGTCATTGCGTAACAGACTTTGACTGGGAACTGCTTCCTTTTAAACACAAACGGTAGTTGTTCTTCTTTATTGATAAGCACAATACGCGGCAAGTAAACTCTTTCTCCCATTCTAGTACCGGTCACAATTTTTGCCTGAATAAGCCTTGTATACACCTGAGTTACAATCATCCGTGTACCATTACACAAACCGCCGCCTAGGTTAAGGTTTCTTAGGAGCATTATGGGTGCACCTATTTTAAGCGTAAGTTCATGGGGAGGCATTCCTGAAAAGGAAAGCGTGTTTAGGTATTCTTGAGGATAGAGTAGCTCTGTTGCACCTCCATCATTTGATTTTGGTATAGCCTCGTCAACACTTATGAAAGTATACGCATCTCCCTCTAACCTTTCCAGTATAGTAGAATTGATGCCGCCTGCGGTTTCGTTTCTCGGACACACTATTGCTTTCCCTTGCAATGATGCTGCGTCTGGTGTCTGTAATGTTCGATCGTCATATATAAAATTTATCAGTTCCTGAACCGCTGTGTCGCTGTCGTGAATGCAGTACCTATCTGGTACCTGGACCCATGATGAATTCTCGGGATCGGCTTCATCTGGCCGGCCAACGGTACCGTTCCCAACCTGAAGCAACCATTCAGAGAATGTTGCAATTTCTTCAGACTGCTGAGGTGTAAGGCCTGGCTGTTGAAGGCGCATGTTTTGTTTAAGCCAAATGATCTTGAAATACCGCCATAAGTACGACTGTGTTATGCATGAGGAAATAATTTGGTCGTTCGTGGCTTTCTTCTTGACAGGAAGTGTTTGCCTGAAATCGCCGCCTAAAATAACAGATTTACCTCCAAATAGACTTGTCGGCGTATCCATTATATCTCTCAATGTGCGGTCAAGCGTTTCAAAGCACTTGCGATCGTTCATGGGAGCCTCGTCCCATATGATGAGATCAATATGCCTAAGCAACTCCGCTACTTGAGTCTTTTTTTTTATACTGCACATTGACGCGTCAGTTAAATCTAATGGTATCTTGAATCTTGAATGAGCCGTCTGCCCTGATGGGAGTAATAAGGCAGCAATACCCGAAGAAGCCACCGCCAAGATAATCTTCCCTTCCGACCTAAGTGTAGAAATTATAGCTCTCCAAACGAAAGTCTTTCCTGTACCTCCATGGCCATAAACAAATATGAGCTTCTGCTGTCTATGATTGACTGCATGTGTGACTTGCTCAAAGATTATTCGTTGGTCAGCATTTAGATGGGCCACTAATCTTTCACTTTCACTCCTTAACAATTCACGATTATATGACCTTTCTTCCATCAGCGCCCTGTTGTTCAAGATTTGTAGTAAGTGAGGTGGTGGCAGATTAAATCCAAAATCTTTTACCGATTTTCCATAGGAAGCAAGGATTGCTTGCAGCTCATACATAAGACCGTCTTCTAAGTCTTCGGTACTGACATGAAGATCTTGTATATGCAAGGCCTCCGAAAGTATTTGGGGAATGTCCTCTGACATGGAATTTGCGTGTGACTGCAGCAACGTGATCGGGCTGGAAACCTCACAAAATATAAGGATCTGAAAAAACAGGTTCCGCATGTAAGTTGGGGTTGCTGAGAACGCTGCTTCTTGTAAAGCAATGTTCCATTCTTGATCACCACCTAACAGTCCCATGGCCTCACACGCGGCTCTATTTTTAGGGTAGACAACTTCGTTAACTGTACGGATATGGCGGAACGACATTGAACCTTTTTGATGGCAGAGTAATAATCTTAAGTAGAACACGTCTCCAGAGTTAGGATGAACATATGCCAAACGGCCAATGGCCATCAAGTTGGCACGGCGCCTACGCTGCCAAAACTTCCCATCTTTGTGCCATACATATTCTTTCGGAAAACTTAAGTATGTTAGATGGCGGCCGTCTGTATTGCAAAGGTTTTACCTAAACCATTCAGTGAGTGTCGTCCTTTTGTTATGGTCACTGTCCACAACCGCTTGCAATCGCTGTTGCCTTCTAAAATTTACCCGTTGCATATTTTCAAGGTGAACTGCTAGTATTTGAACCGGCGGATCCCTGCTATGTATGCTGAATCCAAGAATTCTCCAGCATGCCTCATGCGGTCCAATGAATCTTGCATCTTGGAAATTCTTGATTTCATCAATGTGCAATGAACTGCGGCTTGTACTTGCTCCTGTAGTTCCAAGCGTCCTTGTAATATGAGTTACTATGCGGTCGGTGCCTTTTGAAATATACTTAAAGAGGTATTTTATAAGCATCGACCACTCACAGTACTCAACATTGATATGTGCGTAGAATCGCATGCATAGAGACCGGTTATGTGGCACAACATAACCGTTATCAAGGCTGACATTTTGCCTTATCGTGGTTATGCCTGAATCCCTTCTACGGTAGTGCACATATCCTTTCTTATCAATAAATGTCTCTGGACAAAAAGCTTTAGGAAAGTTCTTACTACACACGTCACTATCACGCATACATGATGCTGTTGTATTGACCAACTCAAATAAGTACATTTTATTACCATCATTTATCCTATGTATTTGACTTGTTTTATTATATTATGTATGAGGATTGATACTTAATCGTTTACTTTTGTAATTCTCAGATAAAAACAAGCATTTGGTGAAACTAAGCGATTTTGGACTAAAAATGGAGCAAAACAAGCAAGATTGGAAAAGTCTACTGAATTGAAGAGATTAAGGACCATTGCCTGACTTTGAAGAATGCGCCGCATGGATTTATCCCATGCGCCGCATATGAAACCTTGGTCAACGAGAAGAACCAACTTGTTTTACTCCAGATGCGCCGCATGAAGCTCCTGATATGCGGCGTATCAATCTCAAGACTTCACCAGATATCCAAGATATTGAAGAATATTCGCAAATATTATAATCCTGGACCCCACGCGAAGTTACCTTGATACGCCGCATCGGACCAATCCGATGCGCCGTATCGGCCATATACAATCCTTACCAAGAATTCAAGAGATCAAGTGAAGATTAGAAGCTTAATGAAGAAGTCAAGATTACAAGTCGACACTTGAAGATGCTTTCGTATTTTGGCCATAAAATCTTCATCCGGACTCCGTTTTAGGTGATTCAAGCGGCCACGCGAAGAGAAAAAGAAAATCTATCTGAATCTGAAGGAGATGCGGCGCATCTGGTCCTTAGATGCGCCGTATTGGGAGATGAGGCGCATCTGGTCTTTAGATGCGCCGTATTGGGTCAGTTTCAGACTTGGAGGCTACGTTTACTTATAGATGCGGCGCATCTAACTCTCTAGATGCGCCGTATCGACCCAGATTTCAGAATCTATAAATACCGAACTCATTAACGAATTTGGGCATCTTTGGGAACCCTTAGGGCCATTCCCAGACGATCAAAGCCTCTCAAAACAGCAGAAGATCACCCTTGAAGACCCAATTATACTTGAAGAACATCTCTTATCATTGTTATATTACTTAATCATTCGGTTAGCGTATCGTATTCACTATGTTTCACACTCTATTCGTCTTGATTATGTTTTTGTATTTTGTTTCAGAGATTATGGGCTAACACTCTTATGTGTTAGCCAAGTTTATGAGTATTTGATGGTTTAATTAGTTTCTAATTCGATTGGTTGCTTGGTCTTCGTTTTGATTACTTTATTAGTTTATACTTCATTAATATCGTTTGCGTGATTAATGTAAGCCCCTTAGGGGCTAAATAATATATAAACGTGGTAATCATTAAGCAGCTTTATGCGGGTTCTGATTAATTGTGACAGGATTAGTCAGTCAAAAAGACTTAAAATGGAATCTAGAATAGGATAGACATAAGTAATCATTAAGGGTTTACTCGCCGATAAGATTAGAGCCAACGCTTTGGTGACTTTTATTAGTGCATTGATAACCTCTGTGTCTAGCTGAGCGTTGATCGGGTCGCCATGCCTCTGCCCTCGCCTATTTAGGATAGACCGCGCCTAGTCGTGAGCACCATCACTACATGTCTTAGAAACTTATCAAAACTTAATCATATATGACTGAACTTGGTTAACACGTTCTTCTTATTTTTGATACCTTCAAGCTTCTTGCGTTTGTTTAGCTTAGTTTAATTAGTTTAGTATAAAACCAAACTCGTGCCAGTCTCTCAGGCTGAACCCCCCTTTGCGTTAGTTTAGGAGAGTCGAATACCTCTAGAATTAGTATATTAGAAATCTCACTCTTAGTGATCGACACCCTACTTACCAACTAGGCTACATTGATCGGGTACACTGCCCGTTAGTGTTGTTATAGGTTAAGTCGGCAAAATATAAATGTAAAACTTGATAAGGAATAATCACCTATACAACGACACATCAAGTTTTTGGCGCCGCTGCCGGGGAGTGAATTTATCTATTTGCTAGTTTTATTGGTATTTTTCTGTTTTTAGTTTATTTTTGTGTGTTTGGTTTATTTGTTTTATCGTTTGTTTGTTGTCTGTGTGTCTGTCTCAGAAGGGAGATACGGCGTATTCTTGTCTGTGAATACGGCGCATCTATCTGTTTCAATACGGCGTATTCTTGTCTGTGAATACGGCGTATTGACGCTCTGTGGGCAAATTTTTTTTTTTTAGTTTGTGTGATTTTTAATTTTAAAATTTTCTTAAAAAAAAAAAAAAAAAAAAAAAAAAAAAAAAAAAAATTGTTGCAGGAAGCTAATGCGGCGTATCCATTGTCTGTTGGATACGGCGTATTAACTTGTGCCGTATACGGCGTATCCATTGTCTGTTGGATACGGCGTATCCATCTTCTGTGACCTAAAAATATTTTTCGTTTTTTTTTATTTTTTGTGTTTATTTAATTTTTATTAGTTTAGTTTTTATTTTTATTTTTTGTTTGGTCTACTGTTGTTCTTCTTGGTTGTTTTGTTTTTCAGGAAATCATGGTGATCGAGAAAAACATTAATGAACTGACCATGGAAGAATATTTCCAATATGCAAAATACGATGAAGAAAAGTGGTACACAAGATTCAGGAGAGAAACCAGGTTTGAATTAAAAGGGCACTTTCTAAAGGAGCTACGCGATAATGCTTTCAGTGGTGCAGAAAATGAGGATGCTAATGAGCATGTTGAAAAAGTGGTCGAGATCGTTGATTTGTTTCATACACCTCATGTAGGGAAAGACCATATAATGTTACAAGTATTCCCGATTTCACTCACTGGACAAGCATATCGATGGATTAAAACTATTCCTGCTAGAAGCATCACTACATGGGCCGATCTGAAGGCTAAATTTTTGAACAAGTATTGTCCTCCATTAATGACTGCAAAGAAGGTTCAAGAAATCAACAACTTTAAGCAAAGACCGGAAGAAACGCTTTATTTGGCGTGGGACAGGTTTAAAGAATTACTTTTTAGATGTCCTCAACATTATTTAACTGACATGCAGGTTGTGATTGCCTTCTATATGGGTTTGGATGTGGCTACTCGGATGCTTTTAGATTCTCAGAGTTTTATACCTAAAATGAATGCTAAAGACGCCTTAACTGCTATACATGAAAGAGCTGACCACTGTTTAAGGTGGTATGATGGGGCATTCAAAAGACATACAGGTAATGATGATTCTGAAATTTTAGCTACAATTACTGTTCAAATAGATAACCTTGGTAGGGAAATAAATAAGATGTATGAAAGGATATATACCATCGATAATCGCTACAAGGGATGCAATGGACCTCACTCACCTTACCCACCAACTCCACCACCACAAAAAGAGATCTATGACTTCAAAGAAGCCATTACTAAATTTATAAAAGATGGTGAACTATCAAGAAAAGAGTTGGTAGACACAAGTTATCATGAAGCACTTAAAGAGCACAATAAAAATACTACGGATTCAATACATCGTATTGAAAAACATTGCCGTAATATTATAAGCATACTTAGTGTCACAACAAAAGAAAAGAGTATGGTGGAAGGATGTAATGAGATTGATGCTATTATACGTGATAATGTACAACCACAACATGATGAGATAAGTAATTCCGGAGTTAAGCATGATGACAAGGAAACAATAGATAACCTTCTTGTGGATTCTCAGGAAGAAAATAGGAATTCAGATCTCACGGACTCAGAAAGGCTAAACAGGTTTCGGGCTAACCAACATAAACCTGTCCCTTTTCCTAAGCCAAAACCGGAGGTACAATATCAGTGGGAAAAAAATGGAAGAACTTACTTTAGCAATATTCCACCATCCGTGCCTTTTCCTGAATGCTTTAAGGTAAGTGAACCATATATCCCACCCGGCCCTTTCCCTGGACGAATAAAGAGTGGATGCATACCCATTCCTTTCACTGGACGACCGAAGGTGGAAAACAAAAAGAAGCCATACAAGAAGAAAATAAAGAAGATGAAAGCTAGGAATCAACGGATAAAAGAATCAAAAACACAAGCTCATGTGGAATCTACGACACAAATAGGTAACACCCTTGATTCTCCTTTTATTTTTACTAATGACATTGTTAGTGTTTCTAAACAGGTTGCAAAGCCGAATGACGATGTGGTGGAATCTGTTACCTTACAACCTATCATAGACATCACACCACACGATGACACACAACTAGCACCTGTTAATGTTATCCACCAAATTTTGGTTGAACCTACAAAAGAAATAGATGATGAGCTCTTGGATAATACCATGGTTGAAGAGCAAGAAACTTTGGACTCTACATGGAAAGAAGAGGAGCTCGAAACGATACTCGCCATAGACTCTTTCACATCTTGTATAGAAGTTGAGGGACGCCTAACTACTGACAAGATAAATGAAGAACGATTCATGCACCCTCAATATATTAGTCTCTCATGTGGAATGTTCGAGACATCTAATTTATCAACCAAATCCGGAAAGGTAATGAGTGGAGATCACTACCCACTAAGGTACCATTTTTACTTGACATATCTTTCTACTATAGCAAATTTACACTCTTATAGTGTTTATTGCTATTTTCACCCGCACGTGATTCCAAGTGGGGGGACGTACACCCTATTACCTAGTAAATAAGGGTGGAGTCAGGCTCGTGACTCGAACAAAAACAAGCGCTTCGTGGGAGGCAACCCATGCTAGTCTTTTATTTTCTTTTTAGATTATTTTATTTTCTTGTGTTTGTTTTTATTTGTTTCTTCTGCATGACTGCTGTCCGATACAAACGATACGGCGCATCTGTGTACTAGATGCGGCGTATGGCATTTTAATTTTATACACAACGCATTTAATAATTCGAGTACGGCGCATCTATCCCCTAGATACGACCTATTCTGTTTTTAATCAGAAAAATTTTAAACCATAACCGACATACGACGCATCTGTTTTTACAGATACGGCGTATTTATTATTTAAATTAAAAACAGTTTTCGAATTATTAAACAAATACGGCGTATCGATCTTTATCGATACGGCGCATCTACTAAATCAAAAATCGATTATATTTATTAAAATCTGGATTTGTTACGATTTTTGATAATTTAAACTTGATACGGCGCATACTAATTCATAAGCGGTGTATCTGTTTTCTGAATAAAAGTTTGATTACATTTTAACGTAATATGATACGGCGTATCCAGCTTTCTGGATACGGCGCATCGTCCGCAGATATCAGCCATTTTTATTCTTTATATCCGTTTCTAAATTCATTAATTTATCTTCTAGCGAACAGATGCTACTGACAATTTTACCTATGATAACAGGTTTTGCTATGGAAGATATGTCAATGAACGGATATCTTGCTAAAGGAACAAAACAACATGATTAATGGATTGGCAATTGAGTGCACCAATTGTCAACGGTGCTTAACAAAGTTCTTTTGGTAAAACACGATTTGAAAGGGATTACAACTAGAGGCGGAAAATCAACCTTTCAAATGTGATCGGTATTAAGGAGCTGAACGTGAGTCTAACTTGAAGACTCTGGAATAAAGACAAGTGCTGACCGGGAGACAACCCGGATTTATCTTTTAATTTTCTTTTCTGTGTCGAGTCTGTCAGACCTGCAGAAGATGCGGCGCATTTCCATCATAAGATGCGACGCATCACATGCACTGGTCATATCTTATTTAATTTTCTGCATTTTTTATTTTTGACTTTAAAACTTTATGTCAGTTTATCTAATGCGGCGCATCCCTGGTTAAGGATGCGACGCATCTTTTATTCTGATTCGTATTTATTCCAGGCTCAATACGGCGTATCTTTTTCTATAAGATACGGCGTATCGACTGACCTGATGATTTGCAGTTTAATATTTCCTACAGGTTGTTGATGCGGCGTATCCAATATTCCATGGATACGGCGCATCGACACTCTGACCTGTAATTTTTAGTATTTTTATTTTTCTAACCAATGATTAACGAGATGTTCTCGAGTCTATTTTTCTGTGGTCTCTATATTTTTACAGGTCTAGACAATTGAAGGTATTGATGAACTCCCATATTACATGAGCTCACATTCTTACATTGGAGGATCATACCGAGCAAATCTCAGGGGAGTTTTTCTGTTCTAATTCTTTTATTTTCCAGTTTTTAACATTTTATACAAACAACGAGGACGTTGTTTAACTTAAGTGGGGGGATTGGAGAATTAGAACACTTAACACTTACTTGTCCTAAACTTTTTCAAAATATGCTTAAAATGTGCTTAATATATCAAAATTTAAAATTTTTAGCATGTTTTTGTTTAAAGTCTAAGTTGCATAGCTGCACACATGACGTTATTTTCAAAAATTGTGATTTTTCAAAATTCACAAATCTATGAGTGTGCCGGTGACTTGTAAACTTTAGAACTTGGCTTGTATACTATTCGAGACCACCATAATAAGTATTATATTTATATAATTGGAATGACTTGTCTAAATTGGTAAAATTCTAGGATTACACCCAAATAGCCTATTATATGTTATGTGTTATTAACTAACTACACTGGTTAGTTAACCCCCGTATAAACCCTTTTGTTACTCTCATTTTTAGAGTAAGATACCCCTAGAAAAACACTCAGAGCCATTCCTTTCGTTTCTTACACCTATGTTTAAAATGTTTCGTTACACCCTTACACCTTAGCCTACCCTGTAGATTAGAATCCGTGGTTGGTTAATTGCTATAGGCAAAGTGTGTTTCCTTACATTACCTGTGTTCGCGTGCGTAATTCATTATCTTTGGTTAGGTCGGGAAATTGCACAATGCAATTGGAGTGAAAGTAAATATTGTACATCTATGAGTTTATTTTTCGTGTGTTTACTACTTTCACTATTACCGTTAGGGGTGTGATTCGGGTTGACCCGGTCGGGTTCGGGTCAACTCGGGTCGGGTCAACTCGGGTCAACACCCCTAAAAAATTACCCGAACCCGACCCTGTTTGAACTCGGGTCAACTCGGGTCGGGTCAATTCGGGTCTCGGGTCAACTCGGGTCGGGTCAATTCGGGTCGGGTCAACTCGGGTTTGGGGTCAACCCGAGTTTTTGCCTTATAATTTGTTAGTTTTCTCGGGTCAATCGGGTTCGGGTCGGGTTCGGGTCGGGTCAAGGCTCCTAAAAACATACCCGAACCCGACCTTGTTTAGAACTCGGGTCAATTCGGGTCAACCCGATTGACCCGAATATAAATTCGGGTCAATTCGGGTTGACCCGAATTGACCGTGGGTCGGCTCGGGTTCGGGTCGGGTTCGGGTCGGGTCGGCCCGAATGACACCCCTAATTACCGTTATTTCTGAAGTATGAAAAATATGGAAAAATTATCCAGAATTATCATTATAGTGATGTGGTGAAATTTTACACATCTATGTTTATGCTTAGTAAAAAAAAAAAAAAAAAAAAAAAAAAAAAAAAAAAAAAAAAAAAAAAAAAAAAAATCGAAAAAATTAGAAAAGAAAAAGAAAAAAGAAAGTTGGATGTTTGTTTTTAAACCAACGATGTAAAGTTATGTAAGTGGTCGATATCACCACTAATTGTTGTTATATATTTATGGATTGAAATGGGAGTTGGCAGTTATGGGAACGTCAACTAAGGTTTATTCTTTGATTAAGATCTTGTTGAGTATAATTCGTGTCTACCTAAAGCGTGTGTTTCAAGTGTTAAAGCGTGAGTTATTCAATGATATGAGTCTTATTCATGGGGTGGTTGGGATAGTGATTAACCACACTTAGGATTTTAATTTATTTGTTTTGTTTATTTTTCATTTTACACCAATTTATATCCCAAAATTTATCCATGCCCTTTACTATTCTTTATCCAACCAAACCTTTGATTTATTGAGATTAGGGATTTGAGCAATCTTAAGTATCGTAGTCGTGGATTCGGCTATGTATTTATGATTTTGTCGCCCTTTTTGATATATTATTATTGGTGAAGTTTGGACCTATCTTTAGCCTATTCGAGTTAAGGATTTGAGCAATTGCAAGTATCGTGTTCGTGGATTCGATCATGTATTTGTGATTTTGTCGCCTTTTCTGGAATTTGAGATCGATAGTGATTAAGAATAATTAACCCTTAAGCCTAAAAACCCTTTTTACCGCTTTAGACTTGTTATTCCTTGGCTTTAGTGGAGGAGATGTGTATACTTGCCAAGCTTATGATAGAATATTCGTCGCGACTGGACAGTTAAACGATTAGATTTGCTTTTATCAAAATATTTTATTTTACTTCTAATTCGTTAAGTGTTTGGTTGTATGATTATGACAAAAACGAATACATGCTTAAATATAAAAATAAATCCTAATATCTTGTAGGATACATTTTCATAAGATTAAATCTAAGGTTTACTTGAGGACAAGTAAAGTTCAAGTGGGGGGATATTTGATGAACTCAAATAAGTACATTTTATTACCATCATTTATCCTATGTATTTGACTTGTTTTATTATATTATGTATGAGGATTGATACTTAATCGTTTACTTTTGTAATTCTCAGATAAAAACAAGCATTTGGTGAAACTAAGCGATTTTGGACTAAAAATGGAGCAAAACAAGCAAGATTGGAAAAGTCTACTGAATTGAAGAGATTAAGGACCATTGCCTGACTTTGAAGAATGCGCCGCATGGATTTATCCCATGCGCCGCATATGAAACCTTGGTCAACGAGAAGAACCAACTTGTTTTACTCCAGATGCGCCGCATGAAGCTCCTGATATGCGGCGTATCAATCTCAAGACTTCACCAGATATCCAAGATATTGAAGAATATTCGCAAATATTATAATCCTGGACCCCACGCGAAGTTACCTTGATACGCCGCATCGGACCAATCCGATGCGCCGTATCGGCCATATACAATCCTTACCAAGAATTCAAGAGATCAAGTGAAGATTAGAAGCTTAATGAAGAAGTCAAGATTACAAGTCGACACTTGAAGATGCTTTCGTATTTTGGCCATAAAATCTTCATCCGGACTCCGTTTTAGGTGATTCAAGCAGCCACGCGAAGAGAAAAAGAAAATCTATCTGAATCTGAAGGAGATGCGGCGCATCTGGTCCTTAGATGCGCCGTATTGGGAGATGAGGCGCATCTGGTCTTTAGATGCGCCGTATTGGGTCAGTTTCAGACTTGGAGGCTACGTTTACTTATAGATGCGGCGCATCTAACTCTCTAGATGCGCCGTATCGACCCAGATTTCAGAATCTATAAATACCGAACTCATTAACGAATTTGGGCATCTTTGGGAACCCTTAGGGCCATTCCCAGACGATCAAAGCCTCTCAAAACAGCAGAAGATCACCCTTGAAGACCCAATTATACTTGAAGAACATCTCTTATCATTGTTATATTACTTAATCATTCGGTTAGCGTATCGTATTCACTATGTTTCACACTCTATTCGTCTTGATTATGTTTTTGTATTTTGTTACAGAGATTATGGGCTAACACTCTTATGTGTTAGCCAAGTTTATGAGTATTTGATGGTTTAATTAGTTTCTAATTCGATTGGTTGCTTGGTCTTCGTTTTGATTACTTTATTAGTTTATACTTCATTAATATCGTTTGCGTGATTAATGTAAGCCCCTTAGGGGCTAAATAATATATAAACGTGGTAATCATTAAGCAGCTTTATGCGGGTTCTGATTAATTGTGACAGGATTAGTCAGTCAAAAAGACTTAAAATGGAATCTAGAATAGGATAGACATAAGTAATCATTAAGGGTTTACTCGCCGATAAGATTAGAGCCAACGCTTTGGTGACTTTTATTAGTGCATTGATAACCTCTGTGTCTAGCTGAGCGTTGATCGGGTCGCCATGGCTCTGCCCTCGCCTATTTAGGATAGACCGCGCCTAGTCGTGAGCACCATCACTACATGTCTTAGAAACTTATCAAAACTTAATCATATATGACTGAACTTGGTTAACACGTTCTTCTTATTTTTGATACCTTCAAGCTTCTTGCGTTTGTTTAGCTTAGTTTAATTAGTTTAGTATAAAACCAAACTCGTGCCAGTCTCTCAGGCTGAACCCCCTTTGCGTTAGTTTAGGAGAGTCGAATACCTCTAGAATTAGTATATTAGAAATCTCACTCTTAGTGATCGACACCCTACTTACCAACTAGGCTACATTGATCGGGTACACTGCCCGTTAGTGTTGTTATAGGTTAAGTCGGCAAAATATAAATGTAAAACTTGATAAGGAATAATCACCTATACAACGACACATCAATACACGGTGCTGATGTATTGACCAACCCACACGGGCCGTGCATCATAAACTCAGTGACAACCCTATACCCTTCAGGATCGAGTGTCGGGTCTGGGAGCTCTGCAGAGACATATCTATCCACATCTGTGTGCGCTTGTACACGGTGGATTGCTTTGATCCATATGAGTAAATGACAATGCGGCAACCCTCTCTTTTGAAACTCGACTGTATATAAAACTGCAACGAAATGCATAGTTATTTAGGTATCTGTAAGCGTATGAATTTGATAGAAAGTATACAGATGCAGATGTTAGACAATACCTGCTTCCACGTGGCCAAAAAGCTTCGAATCGCGTAAGAAAGTAACTAAATGATGTATCTTTCTTTCAAAAACCCGATCAACAACATCAGGCCTGTCTGCAACTGTCACGTGCGGGAACTGCTCCATATATTCTTGGATCTCAGGCCAGTTCACATTGCACGTGAAAGTGATAAAGAATGATGGGTTCCCGTGCACCCGACATATAGCTAGAGCATCTAAATAATGGCTATACATATAGCGTGGTCCCCCTGTAAAAGATGAAGGCAGGATTGTCCTTGCACCGACATCTGAACCGTCTCGATCACCACGTGAGATAGCATCGTGCAGACCTACCATATAGTCATTCCGAATATCATCTTGATGCTCTCTTATAAAGTCAATCCTTGATTGCTCAATGCTGCAATAAGCTGTCACAACATATTGTTGAAAAAGGCGGCCACTTCTTGGGAGTAGTCGATATTCATTAAAACGGTCGTGGAGCTCGTATGCATAGTACATCTTCATTGTCATTTTTTTCGGAGGGTCGGACGTTGCACCTCTGGTCAATAACATGCGACCTAAATGGTAGCCATCTTCACCGAAGAAAAAAATCAATGGAAATTGCATTAACATATAAGATGCATTTAGCTTGCTCACTTGCTGCAGCGCACCATCATGCTGTTCTACGACGACATCAAACTCAGTTTCCACGTATGGCCCACCTTCAAAAACAATTGCACCAATAGAATCGCCTGTAGGCAATTCATGTTGCCTTGAACCAACAATACCAAACAAACGGACCTTGAATTCTGGAATATCAGCCTCCGCCATTTTATCCCTTGCAGTTCTAAATAACTGCACCAGTTCATTGTGCTCGTCTAACTGCTCAATTAAATTTTCCACAATATCTGGACGGAGACCCTGGCCAGATCTTTGAAAGTGCTGCAAACGGTTTGCAACTTCATTTTGCGTGTCATAGATATATAGCTGTAGGAATTGTGGCCGCTTATTAGGTGCTGGACAGAGGCTACCTATCCGATGGTAAAGTTGTCCGGAAATTTTAAAGACATAAGGATCGCGGCCCATGTTTATAGAGTTGTCTGTTTCAGCACCCAATGATGTCATTGCGAATATCTGATTGTATGCGCGAATATTTTCCATAAAATGGCGATTAGTAAATAGGTCTTTTATATATTGCGGGTATTCATGCTGACCCTCTAGCCTAGCTTTCCCGCCATTGCAACATTTGTGATAATCAACACGGCTTCTAGTAGAAACAATTTTCTCGTCATACCAGAACCTTGCACCACAATGTCGACAAATTTGATCACATGCGCCCATATGCATATATGTATCTGGAGGACCTGCATTAGACACAGAAAATATAGTTTTTTAACAACTGCCTGTTCAAAATAGATGTGTTTGATTTATTGTGCATATGAAACAGGACAACCGGAACAGGTAACACACCTTGTCTATTCCTTCTAGTTCTGTTGCGCATATGCGGGCCATTGTTTGATGAAGAACGCATTGTGACTGCAAGAGATAAAACAACAGGTGGTAAGTAAACGCAAAGGTATCTAAGTTCCCATGTTTGTCTGTTATTTTTATCAATTCTTTTTTAAAGCAAAGAAACCTTGAGGCCGCCGGTACTGATTATCTGTGGCGACATTTACATTGCAGGGTTCTGGCAATGCAGCAGTGTTTTGAGGAACTTCATTAGACGAAGGGCCTGCAGTTTGGAGCGTGAAGGCACGCGTAACACATTCAGGTATAACACCACTGCAGCTGTCATCTAGCGCAAAACTGCCTTCGTTGCCTGTAACAAATATAAATGGGTAAGCTTTTAATCCTGAAAACAACAGTTACAGTATTTATTGAAACATATAAAGAAAAGCAAATTACATAGCAATTCTGCATGGTTAAATTCTGCAGGTGATACAGGACGGGTCCTTCCCGAAGCCAACTGGTCTTCATCAGAAAGGTCATATGCTTTCCGCTTCCCTTTATCTTTAAAAGCTGTAGGCTCATCTACCTTAGAACTGACCGTTGATTGTCTTTGCTGCACATCAGGCGGACCAACATGTAGAATACTTTCAAAGGACTGACCCAAAACCCCTGGAGCTGCGTAACCGCGCTGACAAACTACATCAAAGGCATCACCTTCTTCCCTGCTTTGAGTGTTTTCCCTTTGTATAGAACCACTGCCAGTCGAAAACTGGCTAGCAACACCCTTACCCCTACACAGCCTCTCACTAACCGGATCTAAAGATACATCAACACCACCTGCAGCACTTACCATAGGCTCTGATTCTAAATCTAGAACAGCAGCTCCCTTTTCTCCAGCAAAACCACAAAGGTTTATAGATTCTAAAAAAGGTACATAGCTAACCCTACGTATTGCCTTTCTTTTAGTCTTCATATTACACAAATCTAATTATATTAAAGTTCATACAGATATAAGCTGCTAAAGACAGCAGAGAATGTAGGCAGAGCATAGAAGAATGGATTTATGAGCATCATACATAGAGTAAATATATATATAGCAAATGCACACGGATCCAGCCATCACCAAGAATGCATGCATGGAAGGCACAAAAGTTCAAGACAAATAAGAATAGAACCATGCATAAGTAACAAAAAAAATAGACAAACCTCTTTCAAGTGATCCAGAGAAATATGCAGCTTGTATCTTCAGTTTTTTTTCAGTTTTCTTTTTTTGTTTTTTTTTTTTTTTTGTTTTTTTTTTGTTTTTTTTTTTTTGAAATTTGGATTTCCTCTGGCTGTAACTTTGAAAGTGTGAGTATTTGTGGAGGATAGAAGCTTCTTTTAGTACTCTTGACACTCAAACACACGTGCAACATTGTACTTATTGAATAAACATCGACACACAACTTGTCATTAGGTAAAAAATTTTAATGGCTGTTGAAAAAACATCCATATAGTACTATTGAATAAACACCGACACACAACTTATCATTAGGTAAAAAATTTTAATGGCTATTGAAAAAACATCCATATAGTACTGTATTTGCAACATATACGTTTCTATTATTTAGATTTTATAAAGATTGCATGTATGTATACGGTCCAGTATACGGTATGACAAATACTGGACGAAAGTGGGCCAAATCTGGGCCTAAAACACGCAGGCATATGGGCTACCCAAACAGGCCAAATTTTGGCGGGATTAGAAGCTATTTTGGAAATTTGATACACGCAGGCATATGATGAATTCTAAAGGTTTCTTTTTCTTTAAATTTGATACACAGGCTGGTTTAGAAGCTATTTTGGAAAGTGGTCCGTGGATGATACGTAAATCTCCAGTAATTCTCAAGAAATGGTCTACCGGATACTAGTTTGTGTAAGGAAGAATTGACTCGCATCCCGGTATGGGTTAAATTGCATGATGTTCCTATTCAAGTTTTTGAAGAGGATGGTATTAGTTTGATTGCTACATTCATTGGTAAACCTGTAATGCTTGATTCTTACACGAGCTCTATGTGTAAGGATTCGTGGGGTAGGAGTAGTTTTGCTAGGTGCCTTATTGAGGTCAGTTCTGAGGTTGAACTTGTGGAGGTTGTTACTATTGGTTTTCCTTCACTTTCTAGAGAGGCTTTTACTAAAGATACTATCCGTGTGGAATATGAATGGAGGCCTCCCAGGTGTAATGTATGCAAGATATTTGGTCACATTCATGATCAATGTCCTAAACAGGTGGTGAGTCCTCCTATTGTTCCATATGTTATTACTCCTACTATGGTGCTGAATCATGATGGTTTCCAAACGGTGGGTAAGGAAAAAAAGAAGGTTAAAGCCAAGTCTACTAATGGAAGTCAGTTTGTTGGTCCCTCGGTTAAACATTTCAGATATGTTTCAAACGCGGCAACTAGTGAACCTAAGAAGGGAGCTACTACTATGGGTAATGCATCTAAATCGTCGTCTATGTTGAAGTCTACTGGTAATTCCTCTAAGGAAGGTAATATTACTACATCTAATTCGTATTCTGCATTGGTGAATGATGAAGAAGAAGATGAAGAACATGTTGAAAATGTGTATGATGAATCGGCTAACTTATTTACAAATCCAAATACAGGTGAAAGTTCATCTTTCACGGTACCTGCTGGTTAGCTTGTTTCAGTTGATTTTTTTGTAGGTGCATCTTTTGTTTCAAGAGTTGTAAGTGCTTATGGCATGTCATAAGCACTAGGTTTAGGTGTTTATCAAGCTTCTTAGCTTGAGGTTAATATGGTACTTCAGCCATATTCCATTTGTACTTAACTTTTTTCAGTTTTAATATATTTACCGGGTAACCCTTTACCCAAAAAAAAGTTACATGAGAAAAAAATGTTTATCACCTAATTGGCGTTATTTAGATGCGTTTGGTTTGAATCATGGTGGAATCATAATAGGTATCTTTATTGTTTGATTTTAATTTTTGAGAATAAAAGTCATAAAAGAAATGAAATGTGAAAGTAATGGCATACGGTGATATAAAGTATAGCTAATAAAAAGTTGTGAACCCTTTAAAAGTCGGGTAAAAGCTATAAATGCTTAACGTACTTATCAAAAAAACTCATTATACATACTCAACTAACAAAATTACCATTATGCTTTAAAAAATCTTACATGTTAGTCCTTGTGGTTAAATAATCTTGCAGCGTCTATCATTTTGTTCAACGGGAGTTTGTTTTTCAGGTTATCTTTTTTGTAGCATCTATCCTTTTGGCCAACAACCGTTTGTATTTATTTTTAAAAAAGTTTTCTACGTTTTTGCACGGTTTCGTCCATTTTTACACGTTTTCGTCCGTTTTTACACGTTTTCGTTCATTTTTGCACGTTTTTACACGTTTTCTTTCGTTTTTGCACATTTTCGTCCAATTTTACACGTTTTTCGTCTGTTTTTGCAAGTTTTCGTCCGTTTTTGCACGTTTTCGTCCGGTTTTACACGTTTTCGTCTGTTTTTGCATGTTTTCGTTCATTTTTACACGTTTTCGTTCGTTTTTACACGTTTTCGTCCTTTTTTGCACGGTTTCATCCATTTTTGCACGTTTTCGTCCGTTTTTGCACGTTTTCATCCGTTTTTACACGTTTTCATATGTTTTTACACGTTTTCGTTCATTTTCGCACGTTTTTGTCCGGTTTTACACGTTTTCGTCCATTTTTGCGCCCGTTTTTGCACGTTTTCGTTCGTTTTCATCCATTTTTATATGTTTTCATGCGTTTTTAAGCGTGTAAAAACAGACAAAAACGTGCAAAAAACGAACAAAAACGTGTAAAAAACAGACGAAAACGTGAAAAAACAAATGAAAATGTGTAAAAACGGATGAAAACGTGTAAAAACGGACAAAAACGTGTAAAAATGAGCGAAAACGTGCAAACGGACGAAAAGGTGTAAAACGGACGAAAACGTGTAAAACGGATGAAAACGTAAATATAAAAATGGTCGAAACTGTGTAAAAACGGACGAAAACGTGCAAAAACAAACGAAAACATGCAAAAATGGAAGAAAACATGTAAAAATGGACGAAAACGTGCAAAACGGACGAAAACGTGCAAATCCGGACGAAAACGTATAAAAACGGATTAAAACCTGTAAAAATAGACAAAAACGTGCAAAAACGGATGAAAACGTGTAAAACGGACGAAAACGTGTAAAAACGTATAAAAATGTTTAAAAACAAATACAAGCGGTCGTTGGCAAAAAGAATAGACGCTGCAAAAAGATAACCCTAAGGACAAACGACCGTTGGACAAAAGGATAGACGCTGCAAGATTATTTAACCACAAGGACTATTGTGTAAGATTTTTTAGAGCGTAATGATAATTTTGTTAGTTGAGTATGTATAATGAGGTTTTTTGGTAAGTACGTTAAACATTTAGGGTCCGTTTGGTATTCGGGTGTCACTGGGTGTAGAATCAAAGATTGTTTGAATCCTTTGTTTGGTACATTTAATTCCATCTGACACATGATTCGGATTCAAAATATTCATACCAGCCTAAGTGGGCTGGTTTTGATGAAATCCACCAATAAAAAGCTTTCTTTTATTTAATGAATTTTTGTCAGCCACATATCTTCATTCATTTTATTTTTTATTTTTTACCTTTTTTATTTCAAACAAATACATAAAACCTATTAAATATATATATAAATTAAATATTAATAAATTTTATCTTTTCTTCTTTTCTTTCAAACCTTTAACAAATCCGAATTTAATTTGAATCCACTTACAAACCAAACGCACCCTTATAGTTTTTACTTAAAAGTGATACCTCAACCAAAAACACAATAATTATCATTCCCCATTTCTATTCCGTACCAAACACACCCCTCCGTGTACAGTTTCACAAAATGTTCATTTTTAATACATAAATGTTCCCGCCTTTACCTTCCTCATTAGTATTTCGTAAGATAACGAAAATTGAGTCACACAGACTAATTAAAATTTATTATTTTGCACAAACTTACTTCAAACATGTCAAGTATTTACAAAACAGTTCAATACATAAAAAACCCAATAAAAAGCTTCGATGGTTACATAGAATCATCTCTTTCAATCTTAAAACACTGCACAAAACATCATTTATTGAATGAAGGACATGTTTTTCATACCCATTTCTTAAAACAAGCCATTTCATCCCATAAACATGTTCATGTCAAATTACTAATAATGTACTTACATTTTCAAAAACCACATGAAGTTAATCAGCTACTTAAATGCTATAATGGGTTTGATTTAGTTGTTCATAATTGTTTGATTAGTGGGTATGTCGAATGGGGGAGGGTTGATGATGCGCGTAAAGTGTTCGATGAAATGCCGGAGAGAAATGAGGTTTCGTGGACTGCGTTGGTGAGTGGGTACTTGAAATGTGGGAAGGTGGATGAGGGGATGGAGGTTTTTGGGAGGAATCCGTTTCGGGATGTGTTTTCTTGGACTGCGGTGATTAGTGGGTTGTTGGGGAGTGGGATGGGGTTGAGGGCGATGGGGGTGTTTAGGGAGATGTTGGGGTGTGGGTGATGCCGAATAATGTGACTTTTGTTTCGGTTGTGAGGGGGTGTGGTGAGATGGGTGAGTTTGCGTTGGGTGGTAGTGTTTTGGGTTTGGTTGTTAAGGTTGGGTTTGAGAATGATGTTTCGGTTTGTAATTCTTTTATAACGTTTTGTTTGAGGTTGGGAAAACCAGAAATGGCGCGTAGAGTATTTAAACGAATGGGGAAGAAAGATGTGATTTCTTGGACGGCGATTTTGGATATGTATGTTGAGATGGGGGATTTGGAGGAAGCTCGGAGGGTTTTTGATGATATGCCGGAGAGAAATGAAGTTTCTTGGAGTGCTATGATCTCGAGGTATAGCCAAAAAGGAAATTCAGTAGAGGCTATTAAACTTTTTCGCCAAATGGTTGAAAATGGGATCAGTCCGAACTCATCCTGTCTTTCTAGTGCTATTAATGCATTGGCGAACCTTAAGGCGTTGTACACAGGCAAAAACCTACATGCCCATGTCACGAAGATAGGAATGGGGAGCGATGTTTTCATTAGCAGTTCACTTGTTGACTTATATGGTTCATGTGGTTCTTGTACAGATGCGCGTCTAGTGTTTGACACAATTCAGAATAAGAATGTTGTATGTTGGAACACGATGATTAGTGCATATAGCTCGAATGATCAATTAGATGAAGCTAAGAAGTTATTTGATCAGATAACCATGAAAAGTATTGGTTCATGGAATTCATTAGTTACAGGTTACTTAGGAAACGAACAATATGATAAAGTTTTTGAAGTTTTTAACGATATGCTACTTTCAGGACAGACACCCGATATATCTACATTTTCAAGTGTTTTGTGTGCTTGTGCAAGCTTAACTTCATTAGGAAAGGGAAAAGACATCCATGGAAAGACCTTTAAACTCGGACTTCAACGCGATGTTTTTGTGGGCACCGCACTACTTGACATGTATGCAAAATCAGGTGATATTGAAAGCTCTAAGCGGGCTTTCAGTAAAATGCCTGAAAAAAACGAGGTTTCTTGGACAGCCATGATACAAGGGCTAGCCGAAAATGGTCATGCAGAAGAAAGCCTTGAACTTTTTGAAGAAATGGAAAGAACAACTTCTATAAAACCAAACGAGCTCATTTTGTTAGCTATCTTGTTTGCTTGCTCTCATTGTGGCCTAGTGAACAAGGGTCTCCACTATTTCAACTCAATGGAGTCATTATATAACATAAAACCAAACGAGAGACACTACACTTGTGTGGTTGACATGTTATCACGAGCAGGGCGTGTGAACGAAGCTGAAAAGTTGATAATGTCAATGCCATGTGAACCAGAAGTAAACGCATGGGCTGCTCTTTTGAGCGGATGTAAAACATATGGTGAAGATGAGATAGCAGAAAGAACGGCTGCAAAAATTCAGGAACTGGCTGAAAAGAAGTCGGGTGGGTATGTTTTATTGTCGAATGTTTATGCTTCGGCTGGGAAATGGCCTGAAGTTATGAAAACTAGAAAACTGATGAAGGAAAGAGGATTGAAGAAAACTGGAGGTTGTAGTTGGATTGAAGTGAGGAATGAGTTTCATCTGTTTTATTCTCAAGATGCAACTCATACAGATTTAATTGAGATTTATGGTGTTCTAGAACTCTTGAAGTCTGATAAGTTGGTCCTTTTCCAGCAAAAAGTCGATATTGGTTCTTTGGTTAATAGAATGATTTAACTTGGTCTTTTTTATTTTTTTGGGTTATGATTTTCACATATCCGGAATTGAAAGAGAACAGTGAATATGCTAAACCAGTATTACATAGTGTTATACAATATGAAAGTCGGTTTAAATACATGATTGCATAGTGAGAATCAATTGCTACAACTTTTGTAAATATAATACCAGTGTTGTAAAATCAGGATTACAATTTACAAGGCCGCGTAATCCGCAATTACTTGCCACATGGTGAGTGACCGAGTAATTAGTGATTACTCACTACAACGTTTAAACTCAATGAAACTCGGTCAAAACTTGTGGTTAAATAGGTCAAAACTTGATTTGAAGTATTCGAGCAATTGTGTAAAATGTTTCGAAACATATTTCAATGGTCCTATTTAGGTATTTCAAAATTTATACAATAAAAAAAAAAATCAATCAGATTATTCCCACGTAGCCTGATTACTTGCTACAAAGTAGCCAACCACTGGAGTACCATCGGCAGCATTTTACAACCATGATAAAATCAAGGTGCAAGTACTTTAAAGAGAAATGTATAATCTTAAAGATGCACTCATATCATATTAACGATCAATTAATACCATCAAGCTAGATGCTCAACAACTATAGCAGAATGAAAGAAGTGTAATTATGCTTAAAAGATAATAACACTTGATATAATAAATGTATAGAAGAATAAGGGGGGGATTTATTCTGATAACTTACAAAATATAAAAAAATTGGTGCAGTTTCCATCAACACAATTTTTCAAGAAAAAAAAAATGCTAAAATTACATTAGAGATAAATTGGGTTCCATTAGCTACCTGCATTACCCCTTGCATGATTCCACAAAACTCATCACAGACACTTAAATGTCCGATCAATCTGCATGCTATTGCCTGTTGGTAGGCTTCGCTAGGTTAGTAAACTTTTTCCTTCCCGAACTGAAGCACCTTTTCTTGACTGTACAAGTTGGTTAAGGAACCCATAATACAAGTAACATAACTCCCAAGAAAGCAAGAACAAAAAGTCACATGATCGACTGTTTTGGCAAAACTTTAAATAGTGTGGTAGCTTTCTCCAGACTAACCCAATCAATCACAGATTCTCAGGCCATATCACAACGAGATGACACAAACAACAGCCTCATGGAACAATATAACTGACTCAAAATCGATTGATGATAGCAGAAGTCGCTATTCATCTTGCATGATAGCCATTACAGGGATGCCCTTGCTGTTAAAGCTTACACATTTGGCTCGTACCTCATCGCCGACTTCAAACTCCCGTTTCCCGCCACTCTACAAGTAGATACATGAAGGTTAAAACTGTACTTTACACTGTAGAAACATATATTTTTACTCAAAACTAATAAAATTTGAAGTAGCTGAGTAGTTTCTAGATACAGCAACTTAAACATCTTTGTGAATATATGTCAATTTGGGTTATATTTAATTAATATCAGGTCAGGCTGGAAACATTTTTTTTCAAAAACAAGTCAAAGGGTCAAAGTGTTCGTGGGTCAACCCGACACATTTTGATTCATGATTAAGTTCACCCATTGTTGCGTGCCCAATGAGTAGAAGAGTAAAAAACAAACGTCCAGAACATTCTTTCAAATTTAAATGCTGCAGGTACTTTAACAGTTATATCAAGGATAATGCAAAGTCAAAATATAAGATGATGACACGTACCTCAAACCGGTACATCCCATTGATTCCACCACCCAAGTCCAGGACTAATCCACGTGCACGTACTTGAAGAATCTTTGCAGTTACTTTCATTCCAAGCTTGAGCTTCTTCGCATCAATTTGACCCTCAACTGTAGATTCTTGATCATCTAAAATATCTGCTAGGGCTGATATTGTAAATTTATCCTCCTCAACTTTGTCTTCATCCGAGCTTGCGGACTCAGAATCATAATCTGGTCTCTTTTCTGTGCGTAGGAATGGTTTTGTCGTTTTAATCTTTTTAGATAAAAACGCGTCAGAACCAGTGGAAGCTACGCCAAGCTCAGTGTTTAAAGATTTTGAAGTTTTGGGCTTTTGGGAAGGATTTGATTTTGAAGCCCGTTGGGGTTTGCTGTTATCTTTTAAGCTTGACCCTAAACCAGCGGATTTTTCCTCCTCGTCGCACTCCACAGCACTGCGAATAACAATTGGTGACATTGAAGAGTAAGATGGGTTTAACTTTGTACTGCTATCTGTATCTTCAAGTGAATCTTTGACAGTATAACTTTTGTTTTCTTGCTGATTAGGTGAATTTTTGTCAGTTGCGTAACTATCAGGCTTTTGTTTTGACAGGTCCGAAGATTCTTTAGCTGCATTCGACTTTTTGGTCTTTTGAGGTGAAGTGGCTTTTAATGAGAGTTTTATGTTACCACGGAGATCCTGCCCAATACACATTAAAGACAGTTGCTGCCCAACTGAAATTACGTCGGAAATCTTGGATACCTGAAAAATATTAACTAACAAGTCAAAGATTCCACAGCATGCAATTCAATCACAAGCAAAAGTGTCGACAGCTCTTTTTTTTTGTTTGTTAAATATTGAGAGAATCAACATCATGTTGGCGACCAAAAGATTAGAAAGTCCGATAGAGGTGGCAAACTGGGAAGGGTAGAATAGGTTCAGACTTCAGACGATATAGGTTTTGGTCAGAATGGATAGTTTTACATACAGACTGAGTCTACCCGCAATCAACTGGTGACCCTATTTTCTTATATGTTTAGTGTAAATATTGGCCCTATTTTCTTATATTTTAAATACAACCCGGGTCACTTTTAACTCATTTGACCCGTCTCAATTTAGAGTGTTTTCTAAAGTACCATTTGAATAGTTCAGAGAAAAAACATAAGGAAACAAGGACACTCCAAAACAGAAGAGGGAAGAAACAAGAAAAGATGACACTAACCGGTTCATGAGACAACTCGGAAACATGTAACAGGCCATGTTGGCCACCATTGAACTCCACAAAAGCACCATACTCTTTTATGGAAGTTACAATGCCTTTGTAAACACCACCTACTTCAATTGCTCGTCCAATTATTAAGTCAACCTGAGAAATGTTGAAGCAAACGTGATCAGTACAATAAGTTATGGCCATGAATCTTACTTGAGTAGCTAAACAGCAGATGAAATGAAAATACTTTGTACATATAGAAGATTACTAATTCTTAAGTCCAGAACTATTAATTGGTCAAACTAAAAGAGTGCTGAGACTGAGAAAGCATAATCTGTCTTGCAGAAAACTTAGGAAAATTATGTCAATACCACATAAATACATGAAACTTTTTACAGTAATCTAGCCCGTATTACCTTCTGCCCTAAAGTAAGCACTGTGAGATTTCTACGAAAATAATTTTGATCCACATGATTCCTCTATTTTGTTAGACTTTCAGATGATGTGTCAAGCAACATTAATAAAGAGTATTTATACTTACGAGTATTTATACTTCAAGCAGGACAGCATGTAATATACTACAAATGATTTCTACATGAAACGAAAGACATAAGTCAAGCCGTGTGACCTCATTTCAGCTATTAAGTTTTTATAGTTTTAAATCTTACATGATTCCAAACTAGGTCCCTCAGGATTTAAAATGTATAGCATCGATGCACACTCTCTTACAAAAGCCAATTTCTAAGATACAGTTCATATTGTGACACGAAAATGCCAATATTTAACCATATTTCTGGTAATTCCACCATGCAGGGGTCCGGGGAAAAAATATATAAGAAATCTGTCATATTATGCAGAGGAGGATGTAAGAATGTGAAGTACCTTTTCCTGCACTTTTTCCATCACAGATTGATTCTTAGCAAGTATCGTTAGTGTTCCATCACTCACAGACATCCGAGCACCTGATTTAAATAGAAATTAGAATTCTTGATACATAAAATCACAGCATATCTGGACAGGGACAAAACTAACCAAGATACTAGAGACCCATGATATCTTACAGAACTCATGTATGTTGAACAAAAACAAAAAATTTATCTACGTAGCAGCCAGAAGACTGACTGAAAAAGGAAGCAACTCATAAGTTATGTATATACTGAAGAATTATTACATTATTAGGAGGCATGTTTGTTTTACTTTAGAGCCAATGCTCATCTTTAATATCCCCCTAAATAGGATGTTCATAAAATCTACCCAGATAACATGCATATCATAAGCAGTAATTAGTTTCATCTAAATATATCTATTAAGCACTGTCAAGCTAAACAAACCTGTCTCTTCTTCAATTTTCATCTTCAAGGCGCCAAGTGGTCCGATCAAGCGGCGTAGATCATCATTACTATACTTTAAGGTAACTGCAAAACAACATAAAATTAGAAGACGTGACAACTAATCATTATCAAAGATAAAGTGAGAATCCTACCTATTCGCGGAGAATTTCTTCCATCCTGAGTACGTGCAGCATTTATTTCTTGCTCCATGTGGTCAAGTATCTGGAGTCGACCTTTATACGCAGGTCCCAGTGACTCACAAATGATGTCAAGAGGAATTCCAGCAGGTTTTATGTCCAACTGAATTGCTGTGATTCCATTCCGAGTTCCTGCAATTTTAAAATCCATGTCCCCAAGATGATCTTCAAGTCCCTAAACATGAACAAGATATTGTTATGATGGTGTCAAAAATGGACCATCACATTGCATTTTTGGATTTCTTTTTATTCGAATGATGCCCTTCCCGACTCAAATATTACATACGACATGACTAGCAGTTGGTATGATCATGAGCTTAAAGCAATCAACATACAAGATACAAAGTACGCGACACATGTTTGCATTTAAACTTTTAGAGGGTAAAGGATTCAGCCAACGAAACAAACTTTCATAGATAAATGATCACCAGAATATCAGTTAGTATACGGTACTCTTCAACATTGCCCGTTGATGAATCAACCTCGGTGACAAGGCCCACTGACAGACCTGCAACATGGTCTCGTAACGGGATGCCGGCATCCATTAAAGCCATACTCCCTACATCAATAAAGAGAATTATGTAATACCGGTAATGCCCCATGATACAATATGGAAAAGAAAAACAAAGCGAAAATGGATCAGAAAAACTTCAAACAGCAACAAGTAAGCTATGGATGTGTAAGAAATAGTGCATGTTCATTTGGATACCAGCCTAATATTCCCTACTTCCTAATTGCATTTTCAGCCATAATAAAGGTAAATTAGAACTGTTAGTGAATAAATTCTTGTGGCAAGTCAATATACCTCCACAGACAGTTGCCATTGATGTTGAACCATCAGAGCCCATGACTTCAGAATTAATACGAACTGTATATGGAAAGTCAAGTTCAGGGGGCAATACAGCAAGAAGAGCTTTCTCAGCAAGAGTACCTACAAAAAGATACAGAAGGACCAGCAAGTTAGACTACAGCCAATGCTATTTGATTCATTAACTTTTTGAATAAAGTGTTTTCGAGAGTTGCCGAGGTCAATTTCTTTCACAAGAAAAACACACTATAAAACATCTATCTCAGATAAAATTGGTGAACAAGAAAATTTTGATCTTTTTTTAACATATTTTGCGGGTAAGATATACAAAACGAGCCGATTCTTATTACTATTAATGTGGAGAAACACTTAACTCACCATGTCCAACTTCACGGCGATTCAAACCAGTGCGCTTTCCAACTTCATTAATACAGTAAGGTGGAAAACTATAATGAAGCATGAATCTCTTGGTAGGAGGGCCCACAATAGAATCTAGACGTTGAGCATCTCCTGGTGCACCAAGGGTAACAGTGCATAGAACCTGAACAATAAATATTATATTTTATGATATGAGCACGTATAGTTGAGGATCATAATACACCACTTGTTAATTAATAGCTATAACCTGTGTATCTCCACGTGAAAAGAGTGCCGATCCATGTAATCCAGGCAAGTTACCAGCTTCACAATACACCGGCCTAACCTCATCAAGACGCCTTCCATCAAGCCTAAACCCTTCGGTAATGATCCTTCTGCGTATAATCTGGCAAATTATTCTTTTAGACATCTCAAAAACAGAAGTACAAAAGTATAGAAGTAAAACCTAAAAGATCCTTACTACTATAATACTGTAAGAAAGGCCATAAGATATTCAACAAATAATCATGAACCATGATTTCCTCATAAAAACTATGAATTCCAAAATACAAGTTGGAAGCTGTGGACGGTCAAACATATCTTTTAGTTTGTCTTCAAAAGATTTAATACAATCTTACGCACAAACCAGACAAGAAAACAGAACGACCCCCTCCCCCTTATAAGCGCACATAAGGAGCCACAGAAACTCTCAACAGATTTCTACCAAATAGCAGTTGATACACATCAGGCAAGGTATAACAAAGAATAAATTTGAAAATATAATATGGTTCCTTGATAAAAGATGTCTATTATGGAAGTTTAAAAAGCAGAATCAACCGCACCTGTTTTCTCACTGTATCAACCGTCTTTGAAAGAACTTTTAAGCTTTCTTCGTCGCCTTCTTCTTCTAAAACAACTTTCACTTCTTGTCCTATCTTTTCCAAGGCTTCTCCACGTTCAAACTGCATGCAATAAAAATGAAATAGGAAACTAGCATCTGACTGAATGCTTTAGTATCAAACACGTATATATTATTAGATATTAATTCATGACAGAGGAGTAAACTCGACTGGTCATTCTGACTGTTCACTCAGCACTAGAGGGGAAAATAGTCCACATACCTTTCCATATGAAGGATCAGTAAATACAGCTTCGATAGGCTTTTCAGACAAATTTCGGATCTTGTCCATGGTTCTTTCTGACACCAATGAAAGTTTATATTCCTTCTTCTGTTTCCCTGCTTTGGCAGCGAGTCTCAGCTGAGGATCGATGAATTTAACTGCCTGAATAATCAAAGCTGCTTCACTTAGATTCTGAAAATGCCTGCGGGTTCTTATGAAATTACCGGTCAATCCTCATAACTTACCTCGGGATGAGCAAACCTAAATGCAGCTTCAAGGTCTTTTTCTGAAATTTCACGTGCTTGTACATCTAACATCAGAGTCTTATCTCTTGTGCAGGCATATACAAGGTTGAGATCACTCATATTAAGCTGTGACAATCCACCATTAACAAAATGAGATAATACTCTAATGTTCAAGATAGTATAAGATCTGTTCCATCATATGTTAAGGGTAGAATTGACTTATCGTCCATGGACCCAGGACTAAATACCCTAGACGAATTTATAAATTTGCATATAAGAAACATACAGAAATTTTAAAAATACAGAAATTTTGAGCTTGCTCATTGTTTTAGAAAAAAGAGATTGCAAGATAGATAAAAATAAATAAATTTGCAAAGATAGTGTGATTGCACATGAGGGAAATGAGAAAGATTACAACCTCATCCATGGTTGGATTTACAATAAGATGACCATCGATCCTCCCTATCCGAATCATTCCAATAGGACCACCCCATGGTATATCTGATAACATAAGAGCAGCAGAAGTGGCATTAGCCGCCATTATATCAGGATCCTGTTTCCCATCTGAAGAAAGTACACTAGCCATCACCTACAGAAACAATCCAAGAAAATTGAGATTTGCCTACAACCAAAGGGTACAACATAGAAAGAACTGAAAAGGATATAGCTGGCATGCTCTTATCACACATACCTGAACCTCATGGTAAAATCCAGCTGGGAAAAGTGGCCTTATGGGCCTATCAATGAGACGCCCACATAAAAGTTCTCGTTCTTTTGGAGCACCCTCCCTTCGCATATATGTACTGGGAATTACTCCTTGAGCAAACTGTTTCTCTTGATAATCGACCTGAACCCATTAAACTCATAAATGAACTAACACAATCAAACTATACAAGATAGCCCTATACACCCTCTGGAACATCAGTTTTACATTTAATGGTTCTAAATTGTTACATTAAACCTCAACTCAAGTGCACAGGACAAGTAATAATGCAACATACAGAGTTATATATCCCTGGTAACACGATAAATACTCTCACGGCACATCTAGAGCTAAAGTTTTAAATACTCATCCAGACATCTCACCACTCAAACTCATCAAATAGCACAACTTTATCTCATCCTCGATATAACTGATCCAACATCCTACAAAATATATATCCAGCACTTTGAGTCCATAATCCAACTAAATTATAATTCCACCTCCCAGGGTCATCATTAATGGTGTTCGACAGAAAACTACACATGGCCTAAATAATTCAACGCCCCATAAGTTACCTCCAGTGTATATAACTAACGATAAATGATTGTATACAAGCTCGTAACAACTATCTGAATATAAAGAATACCGAACACAACAAATATAACTAATTTAGAATTTCATCAAACAATGCGAAATAATGTTATATCCATTATCCAAAGGCAGCAAGTTCTCATTATCTAATTATACTTCATTATATATAGAACTAGTTGTTAAGGTCTCATTTCTATGCTTCTGCATTTGCTTGCATTTCATTATTTCGTTTGATTCTAGTCAATGTTAAATCGCTGCAAACTAAACATACTCATCATATATAATTCAAAACACAAACAGAAATTAACCAATACATAAATATTACTAAGTATAACAAGTTCTAATTACTTAAGTCTAGTCAATGTTCCGAACTAAACAGAAATCAGACAATAAATCCAAATCATTTCAAAAAACACGCTGAACTATCGCTAACAACTAACTGAATCCTAACAAACTCTAACAACCTCAAAGTATAATTCGAAACAAGTCACAACCAAACAATTAAATACAAATCATTTCGTAACATTACGCACAGTAAGAGGCAAGAAATCGCGAAGAGAGTCGCCTTTGGCCGAACAAACAGTGGACAAGACATTAGTATCCCCCAGCCCTAAAACAACAGCACCATTAGCAAACCTAGCAATCTTCCCTGTCTCTAAACTAATCACTCGTGATCCTATTTCGAATTCCTCTCTAAATGATTCCAGTATCTTAGCACCACTACGAGAAATGCGGCTCTCGGTGTCTGCTGCTGACGTGGCAGTTGATAGGGTTCGGCATCGGAGCTGGTGGAGGAGGGGTGTGAGGAGGTGTGGTTTTCTGGTTATCGCTACTGAAGCCATGGTTGGTGTGTGATTGTGGTGAGTCAGGGTTTAGGGTTTAAGAGTTTAGGGACAGGGGAGGCTGAGGGTTTTTTTTTTTTTTTTTTTTTTGACTTTTTCTACTTTGGTTTTTTGTAAAAGGGTTAAAGATTTTTTTTTTTTTTTTTTACTTTTTGGTATGGTGGGTAAAGATAAGTCATTTTAGGAAATTATGTTTTTGAGTTTGTTTTGTGTAGGGGTGTCATACGGGTCGACCCGAACCGACCCGAACCCGACCCGAAACCCGATAAGGCCTTGTAGGGTCGGGTCTATCGGGTCCAATATACCTTATCGGGTATATCGGGTCAACCCGATAACCCGATAGCGTTATAGGGTCGGGTTTCGGGTTTTAGCTAATTTGTTATCGGGTTATCGGGTTGACCCGATAAACCCGATAAGGTTAAAGCCCATTTAAATTAGTCCATTACTACTAACAACTCTTAACTAATAAACCTAAAAAATAGTACTTAATTTGTTATCGGGTTATCGGGTTGACCCGATAACCCGATAAGCCCAACCCGATAAATCCGATAACCCGATAGACCCGAACCCGATAACCCGATTCTTATTGGGTCGGGTTATCGGGTTAATTTTTATTTTTCGAAAACCCGATAGACCCGACCCGATAGAGGCTTATCGGGTCGGGTCGACCCGATTGACACCCCTAGTTTTGTGTTGGTATAAGAGAAGAAATGAAGTTTGGGAAAAAGATTTGCAGTTTGTTGAGAGTTTAAATTAAATCAAGAGTAAACCGTACAATAAACTTTGTTGTTTGTCAGTTTTTTTACTAAACATTTTTGTCAAAATTTTTTAGCAGTAATCATCACTCAGTTAGTAAAAGTTAAACACAATACATCCTTAAGAATTAACGATGTAATCTTTTCTCTATTATCTTCGTGATCTACTAAAACTCAAACACACATCTTGATAAAATCACTCTCAAACACTCTTTTATTTATTTATTTATTTTTTTTATTATTATTTTTTATTTTTTTTTTGCCTTTCAAAAAAAATTTTATTTTATCTTTTTCTTCTCATCATTTCTACTACCCATCATCTTCTTCTCACCACATAAACCACTAACCATAAAATCATTTACAACTACCATAAAAAAAAACCTAAACTCACACAAAATACTTATACCTATCACCATAAAATCACTCCCAACTATAAAAAAATTTCTGGTGGCCGGATTGTGACTACCACCATTCGCTACCTCCAGCACCACCATCTCCACCATCTACTACCTTCATCACTCCCACTTCCGCCAACTAATATGGTGACCGTATTAGGTGGCGGAGGTAGCAAATGGTGGTGGTCACAGAACCGGCGCCACATCATATGGTGTTAGTAGAGGTGATGAGAAGAAGATGGTGATGGGTTTTGGTACTTTGTGGTGTTTGTGAGTGATTTTAAAGTGATATGTGTAAATATTTTACGGGTTTAGATATTTTATAATAGTTGAGTGAGATTTAATGATCAATGGTTTAGGTATTTTATTGTGTGGAAGTAGTGAGAAAAAGATGATAATAACGATAATGGTGAGAAGAAAATGAAATGAATAAAAGGGTGTTTGGGATTGGGAGTAATTTTATGAAGAAGTGTGTTTGACTATTTGCAGATAATGAAGAAAAAATTACAAGCAATTCAAATTCCATTTTTATCTACTTAAGAACAGAAATCAGACCACATTTTGAGGATCCTCAAATATCCTAGACCGAAACTGTAACACTTTGCACGGCTAGTCTATTTGTTTTACTTTGGTGGAGTTTTGAGCCGGCTTAAATTTTAAAGCAATGTCACATGACCACAAACTGCCACGACTAGCACGCATGCCACCCACTAAACCGGACAAGTCATATATGACAGCAGTGACCTCTTGAAGGATTAAAAGTTAAAGGTCTTAAGATCATTCAAGTGACAAAATCTTTGTTCAAAACATCTAAAGATCAATAGAAACCAACATCCAACAACCAGTGATGACTTTGCACATCACTTTTATCCTAATTATGTAACAGCTGCATTCCACTTATTACAAACCCGGGATCGGATACTGGGTTGCCAATGCCTCGACTCTACTCCTCAAATCTGATACTTTCTCTGTGAAGCTAAAATCTGACGAAGCTACATACTTCATGAAATCTTGAAGTTTTGACCCAGAGACGGCTTGTTTGACCTCACGTGTCAGCATCACTCCTTCGTGAATAAAGTCGGCAACATCAATGAATTCCTTTTCGGTGAAACAACGAGTTGTCATAGCTGGTGTGCCGATACGTATGCCACCTGGCACAAGGGCGCTTTTGTCGCCTACAATGTTCAAATAGAGATGGTATGAGTACGATTTGTACAAGAACTCAAAGCATTATTGGCTTCATCATTCCAACTGAGTTACGGAGAGGAATGTTGAATCTTAATAAATTTAGCCAATTACTTATGGACAGGTCGATGTGGGATCAAAATTTATTTTGACAGATGAAACAGATAAAAGGGAAAATAGTAAAAATAAACACCCCATTAAACGGCTTGAAGAGGTTGAAAGTCACCCATAATGTATTTTTGTAAATACAAGTAATACCTCCAAGCACTATATTTTTTATCATATTTGAGATGCTAAGGGTGCGTTTAGTTGGGGGGAAACACCCTTGTTTTCCACAAAATGTTTTGTGGAAAACAAGGAAAACAGAGATCGCGTTCAAATCCCCTATTTCCTAACTTAACAAGGAAAATTACAAAACAAATTTTAGCTGTTTTCCTTGTTTTCTTTTGTAACCCACAACCCTCCCTCCCTTCTTCAAAATAAAAAATACAAACATCAACTAAACGCGTTTTCTATATTTTCAAGTGTTTTGTGGAGATAAGTTTCCCTTCCAAATTTTTACAAAACTAGAGATAGGAAACAAGAGAATTTTTTCTCCAACTAAACGCACCATAATAATTCGTGAAAAATATAAAACTTTTGGCCATAAGGATTCAGGTCAACCCAACCAACCCGCCAATTTTGAGACCTAAGAAGCTTGAATTTAATAGGAGGCCCAAAATGTACCTGGTACTGAGTTCTTGTTCAAGGTTATAGATGCTAGGTCAAGAATCTTCTCAACCCTAGCACCATCAAGACCCTGCAATAAAAGAGATAGAAAAATGTTAGATGATAAATAAACCAGTGACACAAAACTAATTAATACGTATCAAGTAGTCGTAGCAAATATAATGTTCGTACGACAAAACAATCGTAAAAAACATTGAAATACGCCCAAAACAAAACGAGTCAACCAAAAACAACACTCTACACATGCCAACTGTTAAACCAAACAGTAACTCAAACTATGAAAGATGTTGCCAGGTACAAAAAGCGTACCAATGGCCTGAGATCCACGAGAACCAAGTGGTTATCACTCCCTCCAGAAACCAATGTGTACCCTAGCTCCGTCAATCGTTTAGCAAGAGCTCGACAATTTGAAACGACCTGCAAAAAATACATGTTAACACGTCAAAAATATGCCGCCTTGTGATGCTAACAAAATGAGATGTAAAAGACCTGGTTCTGGTAGGTCTTGAACTCTGAAGACTGAGTATGCTTTAAGCAGACCGCAAGCCCTCCTATTGTATGGTTATGTGGACCACCCTGTTAACAAAACAACTCTTTTACACATTTAACAGAAAAGGTTAACCAAAAACCAACCTGCCCCTAGCCATCATCACAAAAAAATGTGGGATAAAAAGTGTTCAGTCTGGAACTAACCTGCAAACCTGGGAAGACAGCATTATTGATGGCAGATTCTAATTCGACTCCCAAAACCGGGTCTTTCTTGAAGAATATCATGCCGCCTCTAGGTCCTCTGAGAGACTGCAGAGAGAAAAAAGTCATATAAAGAGTAGTTTTCGGGTGAAGTCGCGAAACACTTCAGATACCTTCATTCTAAAAGTAAGCGTCACATATGATTACAGAAACTATATTCTTACACTAACAATCTAACTTATAATCAAGTGATTTTGGTGGTTATATGCATTTGAAAACATTTCACATGACTTGTTTAACCAATTTCACATATCCCCTTTGGCCTTTTATAATTGTACACTGTTAGAGATAAAACAACATAAACCATCCCATTAATATATTGCCACGACTACCGCTACATGATATGTTGTTTAATGATAATGCTTGACAATAAGAACGGAATACGGATCCATTAAGTAGCACCTTATAATTATTTATTAACGCAGAAATAATATACCTTGTGTGTGGTGGTTGTCACAATATCACAGTATTCAAAAGGATTGGCTAGGACAGAAGCAGCAACAAGACCGCTAATATGAGCCATATCCATCATCAGAAAAGCACCAACAGAATCTGCGATCTGTAAAGGTCAAATTTCAATCTCATTAGCAATTGATGAATGATGACATTCCGGAAAGTTTAGGAGTACCAAGAGACATCTGTAGAGTCGAATGAAAGCTATACCTTCCTAAAACGAGGATAATCAATATCACGAGGATAAGCACTAGCGCCGGCTATTATAAGTTTTGGCCGAAATAATGTGGCTGTTTTCTCAAGCATGTCATAATCAATTAGACCTGTAAGAGTGAAGGGTAAACATTTATATCAGACTCTTGTAACAATTTTATCGAGATATACGCCACCTTTTTTTCTGCAAAATAGAGGTGACAATTTTGGCCCATTTACTTACAAATTGATTTGAGTTACGATTATCTCTAACGGATCACATTAAAAACTTTAGCTAGAAAAGTGAAAGGGTTAGAATGATATAAAAAAGGTGAAAGGGTTACGATTATCTCTAACGGGTTTGTAATAATGTTTGACACACAAACTTCTTATAAAGCACCTAGATATCTTGTACAAAATTGTTTAGTCAACAAAACAAGACCAGGCTTGTTTCAATCCGAACCTATGCTGACCCGATACCAACCCGCAAGACCCAAATACTTTGCCACCACTAACTAAAACAAAGACAAACTATAGACCTGTAGATTCATCAAGACGATAAGGCATTGATTCAAAGTATATGGATGTTCCTGAAACCCGTCTTTTGGGAGTCATGAATCCATGCGACAAGTGTCCCCCGTGAGGCAAGTCCAGTCCCTGAGACGATTTTACAAAGTTGAAATCAAATACATACAATCATGCAATCTAAATAGCCCAAAACAGATAACAACACAGTAACACATGAAACTAACCATTATGCGGTCATGAGGATTAAGAATAGCCGTATAAACCTCAAAATTAGCAGGTGAACCAGATAACGGCTGAACATTCACACCCCACTTGTTTTCATCCAAGTGAAATGCTGCCAAAGCCCTCTTTTGACAAAGAGTTTCCAGTTCATCAATGTGTTCATTTCCACCATAGTATCTGCAAAAGTATATCAAATTAATACGAGCCTTAGATAGCCAAAAACTTAATCACCACTTTCACATACAGAGCATACTCACCTTTTTCCGGGAAGCCCTTCAGAATATTTGTTTGTAAGGCATGAACCAACTGCTTCCATAACAGCTCGGGATGTGAAGTTCTCTGATGCAATAAGCTCTAAACCTTTAAACTGACGCTGCTTCTCCTTGTATATTATTTCACTAATTTCAGGATCCACAGTACTCAGTTCATGGTCTACAAAGCTGCTTCCATTACCTATCAACGTAAAATTCACTCCATGCCTTAATAAACATTGACCTTTTTTTACACTACAAATATACATTTATAAAATCGCACTAGCATACTAAAAGTTGTATGGTTATCAGACTAGTTACCTCCAACCGTAACGGGCACAGAAGAGGTGGACGTCGGCCTTCCGGTAGCCAAGCTAGATTCAACTTTGAATGATCTATATGGCTTAAGTGAACCAACATTAGCCTGACGCATAAACCCGCCGACACCAGGTCCTTTTGGGAGAAAAGTAGACTCCTTAACCCATACGGGCTGTTGAAGTGAACCCATGATAGCTCCAGAGCAGGTATGCATACTGCTCAACACATATCCATTACAAATCACAACAAAATCAAAAAACCATCCGGATATTTCACTTAATTAAAAAAACCATAAAGACCGTAAATTGAGTAAAACCTACAAGTATTACACGTTTACGTATATTTCAATCTTACGAAACAAAACGAAAAGGTTTAAACCACAGCCTATAAATTCAGATAATTGCAATTTTAGATATCGCTAAATATACTCTTATCCAATATTCATTATTCCACCTCAGAAAAAACTACCAAATTAGGGATAGCTTATTTTCCAGCTTAGCTGCTTAATATGGTGCAAAATAAGCAGTTTGGGACATGCTTGTTTCGAAGTGCTCATCCGACATAAAACTAAAATGACTTTGTTACCACCATACATCTTATCTTAACTACTTATAATGCACAAAGGCCTTTTCAAGCATTAATTACACTAAGATGGTTGAAAATTAAGGAATAGAACTTTTCATTTGATGTGTACAATCAATTGATGCATCAACACATATATCAATCGAGTTATCAACACCACAATTAATGATACTCTAAAAACTCCCCGTCAATGAAAAATACAATTAAAAGAACTTATTGTACAAACCAAGCAAGCTAATATACATAAAAAAACAAACAAACAAAATAATACAAACTAAGCAAAGCTCCACCAAACTTTTGCCATTGCTTATAATCCCTAAGCAAACAAACTAATCGGTAAAGCTATTGTCAAAACATGTATAAATGAAACAAATTATTGGCCGAAAAAAATAAATTTAAATTACAGTGGCGGGTACCCTGCTAGTAACTTAAAACCTATTATAAACGGATTAGATTAACAATTTCTTAAATTCAAAATAAGCAAAACCAAACACTATTACTTCAAGTAGCTTAAAACTAATAGGTGTTTATTTATAAGCAATCCCAAACACGGGTTATAACTATTGAAAGCATTATCCCAAACAACCCCATAAGGTAGTGATTACTGAAAGCGTTAAAACTAAGCAAAATGAAATTTATGATTATATAAATAACAAAACTAGTGCATGCAGCAAAGAAAGGAATTAAACATTTCTAGAAATGAATGAAGAGAAAAGTAAGTGTGTAACAAATGAAACGATAGATAACAGATGGATTATATGTTTACCTGTATGTGTGTTATAAATTGGATTGCGCCGAAAGAAAGGAGGCGAGGGTTTAGGTGCTGGTGAAGGAAGACGGTGGACCAAGAGTTTTAAGAGGTTTAAAGAGGTTAAGCACAAGAATATTATATTACTTTTTTCTTTATGGAAATATCGGATTCTTTTTTCCTTTTTTCTATAACTATTTAAGACTTTGTACGCTCCAGGAATTGACTTGCACACTTAGGCCCCGTTTGGTGTGTGTGTTTTGAAGGGTTTGGATTGAAAGCAACATTAAATCATTTGTTTGGTACCACTCGAATCCTCTGACACACGGAATCAAATTCATAAACTCATTCCACGCATATAGGGTGTCTTTTGTCTGACAAGTGAGGGAATCAAAAACTTTTTTATTTCTATTTTTGTCTTTTTCTTGTATTTTATTTTTAAACAATATATTTTAATCTCATTTATTATAAAACAAATACATTTTTAATATAATTTAATAATTTTCTCTCTCCTAATCACTCATTTATTTTCTCTCTCTTCATTTAATTTAAAATCTATACTTTTTCTCAAACTTTTCCCCAATCTTTGAAACCTTTCCCAAATCCGAATCCAATTCCAATCTCACTTACGAACCAAACGCACCCTTAAAAACTGATTTGAGTCGTCTTGATTACATGCATCATATACTTATATTATCAATATTACGAGTATTAATATCTGCACCAAAAAAAATATATACATTATTAATAGGGTTTTGCTAAACAATGCCAAGTAGGCAATTGTTAAGTCAAATTAAATCACATATTATTTTTTTATTTAAAGTAATTACGTATTTAATACACAATAAATGAACATATAAATTACCTTAAATAAAATATTATTTTCATATTTAAAGTAATTATGTATTTAATGCACAATAAATGAACTACAATAATTAGTGATTTTTTATCATACTTATTTTGTTAACCATTGCTCGGTGGGCATTGTCTACCAAAACCCTTATTAATATTATGCAACTATTTGTACATTTTATTAGAGGATAAATATGGCTCAAGCCCGATTGTGAGTTTGGGTCCATTAAGGTTCATTATTTGTTTGCCTTTATATATATCGAATCAATAAAACATATCGCCTATGGGGTTTCATTGACTTACATGGTATCGGAGCGGGTCTAATCGTCATACCTAGGTAGCTAAGTTGAGCCAAGTTGAGCCGCCTCCTTTATGGCATCCTGTCAAACCTTAGCAGGCGCCATTTATCCCTTTAAATAGACAAAAAAACTTGATTTCCAGCCTATAAATTTCACTAATTTTTTTTCCAAAAAGGGGAAGTCGAGCAAAATTATAGTGAAGTCGAGCAAAAAATGAAATTGGAGTCGAGCAAAAAAAAAAGTTGCGCATTCGAGCAATCTATATTTGGAATTTTTTTGACCACGGTCTATAGAGTGGATAAAAAATTTCTCTTGATCTATATAAGTCATTGGCCCTTTTATTTTTTGTTTCTTTGCTTCTACTTTTGTTGTTGTTGCATGGTGAAAATTAATCTCTGTTTGTTGTCGAATGTCTTCATCAACAATTTTGTTGTTTGATTTTGCTACTACATTTATTTGCTTTTACTGCTGCTTGAAGAAATTGCTTCCGCTTGCTGCCGGAATTCTTCATCAACAAATTATGTTTTTATTGCGTTAATGTTTTTTTTAGTTTACTACTTCAGCCCGAGCTTTCGCGATTTCGACTCTCGGACTGCGGGGGAGTATTAGAGGATAGATGTGGCCCAAGCCCGATTTTGGGTTTTGGTCCATTAAGGTTTCATTATGCATTTGCTTTTATATATATCGTATCAATAAAAAAATATCACCTATGGGGTTTCATTGTCTTACATGGTATCAGAACTTTATATAAGATCCACCTACAAAATTTGTTATCCTCCGGTCATCGGCTACTCACCGGTGATTCGGAGGGATCTTAGTTATTTTCGCTTATTTTAATTTTTTTATTAGGATTTTGGTTTTTATATTCAATGCTTAAACCCTAAACCCTAGCCGTCAAAACACACAAAATATGTTGAGTTGCCTTCAACCAACCATTTTTTTCCTTCCTCATCAAGTTGTTCTCGTTGTTGAAGATCATAGTCGTTTTTCGCAAATAGTTGGTCGCAAAATTGTCGCTCCTACCTAATGGCTTAACTATGACGCCAGATACAATTATGATTCTGTTCAAACAATCAACAAATAAGATGATAGAAAAAAAAGAAGAAGTGGCTTGCAACATATGTTCCAGTTTATCCGTCCAGAAGCCCCACGTTCAACTGCAGGAGAGTGTTCGATAGGTTAGTTGGCCCAAACCCAATAGTGGTTTGGGTCCATTAGGTTTAGGGTTTGGTTGTTTATTATCAAAGCTATATATTTAGTATAAATACACATGCTTTCTTATTTGTAAGTGATTCAATCAATAAATCTATTTGGTTATTTGCGAAATAACTAGGATCCCTCCGAATCACCGGCGAGTAGCTGATGATCGGAGGATAGCAAATTTTGTAGGTGGATCTTACCTAAAGCTCTGATGCCATGTAAGACACCCCATAGGTGATATGTTTTATTGATACGATATATATAAAGGCAAATATATAATGAAATCCTAACGGACCCAAACCCACAATCAGGCTTGGGCCATATCTATCCTCTAATACATTTGAGTGTGCAAATTTATATTACATATAAATGATTTACCCTTTATTTTAAAAATTTTGAAAAATTAAGAAAAGTATTTATGGCAACTCTTGAATCTATTTAGCAAATAACATCACACAGTTGACTTTCAAAGTAATTCAAACAAACTATGGCAACACAACTAACAAGTTGATTCTTTCAGTAATTAAAACAAACTCTGCCAACACAACTGGCAACAATGTCACCGGAATTTGCTGCTTTCGTCACTGATGCTACCGAAATGTTTTCTATAGCCACAAAATGTTTAGTTACTTCTTAATATATGTTAGTAAATTTTCTTATAAGCTTATTTAAAGTTTGTAATGAAACTTTATGTAGATTTTGATATAGACTTTTATGTGATTTTTGTTAGAAAGTTTTATTAGTTATTTTAAAGTTTGTTGTTAAATATTGTCGGTGTAAATGTTATTGGTAACTTTTGTAATAAATTTGTTAGCCCTGGGATTAATCGGCTCGCAATGTCGAGTCGGAACCCAGGTAAAAAAAAAAGAATAATAAAGAAAAAAGTTACCTGAGAAAAAAATGTTTATCACTTAATTGGCGATATTTAGATGCGTTTGGTTTGAATCATGGAATCATAATAGGTATCTTTATTGTTTGATTTTAATTTTTGAGAATAAAAGTCATAAAAGAAATGAAATGTGAAAGTAATGGCATACGTTGATATAAAGTATAGCTAATAAAAAGTTGTGAACCCTTTAAAAGTCGGGTAAAAGCTATAAATGTTTAACGTATTTACCCAAAAAAACTCATTATACATACTCAACTAACAAAATTACCATTATGCTCTAAAAAATCTTACATGTTAGTCCCTGTGGTTAAATAATCTTGCATCGTCTATCCTTTTGTCCAACGGCCGTTTGTTTTTCGGGTTATCTTTTTGTAGCATCTATCCTTTTGGCCAACGACCGTTTGTATTTGTTTTTAAAAATTTTGTCTACGTTTTCGCACGGTTTCGTCTATTTTTACACGTTTTCGTCCGTTTTTACACGTTTTCGTTCATTTTTGCACGTTTTCATCTGTTTTACACGTTTTTGTTCGTTTTTGCACATTTTCGTCTATTTTTACACGTTTTCGTCTGTTTTTGCAAGTTTTCGTCCGTTTTTTGCACGTTTTCGTCCGGTTTTACACGTTTTCGTATGTTTTTGCATGTTTTCGTTCATTTTTACATGTTTTCGTTCATCTTTACACGTTTTCGTCCTTTTTTACACGGTTTCGTCCGTTTTTGCACGTTTTCATCCGTTTTTACATGTTTTCATATGTTTTTACACGTTTTCGTTCATTTTCGCACTTTTTTGTCTGGTTTTACACGTTTTCGTCCATTTTTATGTGTTTTCATGCGTTTTTAAACGTGTAAAAACAGACGAAAACGTGCAAAAACGAACAAAAACGTATAAAAAGCGGACGAAAACGTGAAAAAACAAACGAAAATGTGTAAAAACGGACGAAAACGTGTAAAAACGAGCGAAAACGTGCAAACGGACTAAAACGTGTAAAACGGACGAAAACGTGTAAAACGATGAAAACGTATAAAAATGGACGAAACTGTGTAAAAACGGACGAAAACATGCAAAAACAAACGAAAACGTGTAAAAACCCGGACTAAAACGTGCAAAACGGACGTAAACGTGCAAATCCAGACGAAAACGTATAAAAACCTGTAAAAATGGAAAAAAAGTACAAAAACGGGTGAAAACGTGTAAAACGGACGAAAACGTATAAAAATGTTAAAAAAACAAATACAAGCGGCCGTTGGCCAAAAGAATAGACGCTGCAAAAAGATAACCCTAAAGACAAACGACCATTGGACAAAAGGATAGATGCTGCAAGATTATTTAACCACATGGACTAATGTGTAAGATTTTTTAGAGCATAATGATAATTTTGTTAGTTGAGTATGTATAATGAGGTTTTTTGGTAAGTACGTTAAACATTTAGGGCTCGTTTGGTATGCGGGTGCCACTGGGTGTAAAATCAAAGATTGTTTGAATCTTTTGTTTGGTACATTTAATTCCATCTAACACATGATTCGGATTCAAAATATTCATACCAGCCTAAGTGGGCTGGTTTTGATGAAATCCACCATTCAAAAGCTTTCTTTTATTTAATGAATTTTTGTCAGCCACATATCTTCATTCATTTTTTTTTATTTCATTTTTCATTTTTTTTTATTTTAAACAAATACATAAAACCTATTAAACATATATATATAAATTAAGTATTAATAAATTTTCTCTCTTCTTCTTTTCTTTTAAACCTTTTACAAATCCGAATTCAATTCCAATCCCACTTACAAACCAAACGCACCCTTATAGTTTTTACCCTTAAAAGTGATACCTCAACCAAAAACACAATAATTATCATTCCCCATTTCTATTCCGTACCAAACACACCCCTCCGTGTAGAGTTTCACAAAATGTTCATTTTTAATACATAAATGTTCCCGCCTTTACCTTCCTCATTAGTATTTCGTAAGATAACGAAAATTGAGTCACACAGACTAATTAAAATTTATTATTTTGCACAAACTTACTTCAAACATGTCAAGTATTTACAAAACAGTTCAATACATAAAAAACCCAATAAAAAGCTTCGATGGTTACATAGAATCATCTCTTTCAATCTTAAAACACTGCACAAAACATCATTTATTGAATGAAGGACATGTTTTTCATACCCATTTCTTAAAACAAGCCATTTCATCCCATAAACATGTTCATGTCAAATTACTAATAATGTACTTACATTTTCAAAAACCACATGAAGTTAATCAGCTACTTAAATGCTATAATGGGTTTGATTTAGTTGTTCATAATTGTTTGATTAGTGGGTATGTTGAATGGGGGAGGGTTGGTGATGCGCGTAAAGTGTTCGATGAAATGCCGGAGAGAAATGAGGTTTCGTGGACTGCGTTGGTGAGTGGGTATTTGAAATGTGGGAAGGTGGATGAGGGGATGGAGGTTTTTGGGAGGAATCCGTTTCGGGATGTGTTTTCTTGGACTGCGGTGATTAGTGGGTTGTTGGGGAGTGGGATGGGGTTGAGGGCGATGGGGGTGTTTAGGGAGATGTTGGGGTGTGGGGTGATGCCGAATAATGTGACTTTTGTTTCGGTTGTGAGGGGGTGTGGTGAGATGGGTGAGTTTGCGTTGGGTGGTAGTGTTTTGGGTTTGGTTGTTAAGGTTGGGTTTGAGAATGATGTTTCGGTTTGTAATTCTTTTATAACGTTTTGTTTGAGGTTGGGAAAACCAGAAATGGCGCGTAGAGTATTTAAATGAATAGGGAAGAAAGATGTGATTTCTTGGACGGCGATTTTGGATATGTATGTTGAGATGGGGGATTTGGAGGAAGCTCAGAGGGTTTTTGATGATATGCCGGAGAGAAATGAAGTTTCTTGGAGTGCTATGATCTCGAGGTATAGCCAAAAAGGAAATTCAGTAGAGGCTATTAAACTTTTTCGCCAAATGGTTGAAAATGGGATCAGTCCGAACTCATCCTGTCTTTCTAGTGCTATTAATGCATTGGCGAACCTTAAGGCGTTGTATACAGGCAAAAACCTACATGCCCATGTCACGAAGATAGGAATGGGGAGCGATGTTTTCATTAGCAGTTCACTTGTTGACTTATATGGTTCATGTGGTTCTTGTACAGATGTGTGTCTAGTGTTTGACACAATTCAGAATAAGAATGTTGTATGTTGGAACACGATGATTAGTGCATATAGCTCGAATGATCAATTAGATGAAGCTAAGAAGTTATTTGATCAGATAACCATGAAAAGTATTGGTTCATGGAATTCATTAGTTACAGGTTACTTAGGAAACGAACAATATGATAAAGTTTTTGAAGTTTTTAACGATATGCTACTTTCAGGACAGACACCCGATATATCTACATTGGCGAACCTACAAAATTTGTTATCCTCCGGTCATCGGCTACTCACCGGTGATTCGGAGGGATCTTAGTTATTTTCGCTTATTTTAATTTTTTTATTAGGATTTTGGTTTTTATATTCAATGCTTAAACCCTAAACCCTAGCCGTCAAAACACACAAAATATGTTGAGTTGCCTTCAACCAACCATTTTTTTCCTTCCTCATCAAGTTGTTCTCGTTGTTGAAGATCATAGTCGTTTTTCGCAAATAGTTGGTCGCAAAATTGTCGCTCCTACCTAATGGCAAAGCAAGCCATGACGTAAAAAACGTCACGCAAAGGAGGAAGTCACAAGCAATAAACAACTATGACGCCAGATACAATTATGATTCTGTTCAAACAATCAACAAATAAGATGATAGAAGAAAAGAAGAAGTGGCTTGCAACATATGTTCCAGTTTATCCGTCCAGAAGCCCCACGTTCAACTGCAGGAGAGTGTTCGATAGGTTAGTTGGCCCAAACCCAATAGTGGTTTGGGTCCATTAGGTTTAGGGTTTGGTTGTTTATTATCAAAGCTATATATTTAGTATAAATACACATGCTTTCTCATATGTAAGTGATTCAATCAATAAATCTATTTGGTTATTTGCGAAATAACTAGGATCCCTCCGAATCACCGGCGAGTAGCTGATGATCGGAGGATAGCAATCTTACCTAAAGCTCTGATGCCATGTAAGACACCCCATAGGTGATATGTTTTATTGATACGATATATATAAAGGCAAATATATAATGAAATCCTAACGGACCCAAACCCACAATCGGGCTTGGGCCATATCTATCCTCTAATACATTTGAGTGTGCAAATTTATATTACATATAAATGATTTACCCTTTATTTTAAAAAATTTGAAAAATTAAGAAAAGTATTTATGGCAACTCTTGAATCTATTTAGCAAATAACATCACACAGTTGACTTTCAAAGTAATTCAAACAAACTATGGCAACACAACTAACAAGTTGATTCTTACAGTAATTCAAACAAACTCTGCCAACACAACTGGCAACAATGTCACCGGAATTTGCTGCTTTCGTCACTGATGCTACCGAAATGTTTTCTATAGCCACAAAATGTTTAGTTACTTCTTAATATATGTTAGTAAATTTTCTTATAAGCTTATTTAAAGTTTGTAATGAAACTTTATGTAGATTTTGATATAGACTTTTATGTGATTTTTGTTAGAAAGTTTTATTAGTTATTTTAAAGTTTGTTGTTAAATATTGTCGGTGTAAATGTTATTGGTAACTTTTGTAATAAATTTGTTAGCCTTGGGATTAGTCGGCTCGCAATGTCGAGTCGGAACCCAGGTAAAAAAAAAAAAAAGTTACCTGAGAAAAAAATGTTTATCACTTAATTGGCGATATTTAGATGCGTTTGGTTTGAATCATGGAATCATAATAGGTATCTTTATTGTTTGATTTTAATTTTTGAGAATAAAAGTCATAAAAGAAATGAAATGTGAAAGTAATGGCATACGTTGATATAAAGTATAGCTAATAAAAAGTTGTGAACCCTTTAAAAGTCGGGTAAAAGCTATAAATGTTTAACGTATTTACCAAAAAAAACTCATTATACATACTAAATTAACAAAATTACCATTATGCTCTAAAAAATCTTACATGTTAGTCCCTGTGGTTAAATAATCTTGCAGCGTCTATCCTTTTGTCCAACGGCCGTTTGTTTTTCGGGTTATCTTTTGTAGCATCTATCATTTTGGCCAACGTTTTTAAAAATTTTGTCTACGTTTTCGCACGGTTTCGTCTATTTTTACACGTTTTCGTCCGTTTTTACACGTTTTCGTTCATTTTTGCATGTTTTCATCTGTTTTTACACGTTTTTGTTCGTTTTTGCACATTTTCGTCCATTTTTACACGTTTTCGTCTGTTTTTGCAAGTTTTCGTCCGTTTTTGCACGTTTTCGTCCGGTTTTACACGTTTTCGTATGTTTTTGCATGTTTTCGTTCATTTTTACACGTTTTCGTTCATCTTTACACGTTTTCGTCCTTTTTTACACGGTTTCGTCCGTTTTTTGCACGTTTTCATCCGTTTTTACATGTTTTCATATGTTTTTACATGTTTTCGTTCATTTTCACACGTTTTTGTCCGGTTTTACACGTTTTTCGTCCATTTTTATGTGTTTTCATGCGTTTTTAAACGTGTAAAAACAGACGAAAACGTGCAAAAAACGAACAAAAACGTGTAAAAAGCGGACGAAAACGTGAAAAAACAAATGAAAATGTGTAAAAACGGACGAAAACGTGTAAAAACGAGCGAAAATGTGCAAACGGACTAAAACGTGTAAAATGAACGAAAACGTGTAAAACGGATGAAAACGTATAAAAATAGACGAAAATGTGTAAAAACGGACGAAAACGTGCAAAAACAAACGAAAACGTGTAAAAACGGATTAGACAACACTAATTGACATATACGACTAATAATGGCTTTTCATGTATGTTTTATGCTTTACTAGACAAGTACTCATGCATAGCAATGAGATTTTATAGCGGCAGATAGTTGTATTAATATTTTGGCTACCCACAAAACGTTATACAAAACACTTAATACGTTAAATTAAAGAATATATATATCATGCATTGCACAAGAACATAATTAATGCTTATAATCGTTGTTACTTGCCCTTAGAACTATTCTAGTATAGAAATGTAGACAAGTATTTAAAGATTCTAAGAGGTCCGGGTACGGTGGCTATTGGCTTGAGCCATAGTCTACCGCACGAGCTTTTGGCGCGATGAACCATACCGACGTTGGGCTGGTAAGGTATGGCGTCATGGCAACCAGCTCACGCCGAAGCAACTTTTTCCTTTTTCTTTTGTTTGTTTCTTTTTTGTTTGTGTTTGTGATGTTTTGTGTTTGTGTGATGATACTGTGATGCTTCTTTTTCTCTTTCTCTCTCTCTCTCTCTCTTTTTCTTTTTTTTTATGTGTTTTGCAGGTACCTAAAGGAAGAAGACGACCAATATACTATGATAGACGTTGGAAATAAGGAAGATAGTTTTACTTTATTGTGACATATAAATGGTGACACGCAAAAAGTCGTTTGGATATATGTGGTAAATGCAAAGGCCGCGTGATAACGCTCTAATTATGCATATTTATTCCCTCTATTATATACTATTTATCTTCTAAAATATATAGATTATTATGCTATTTGTATAGAATTTGGTACTAATCTGTTAAGCGAAGGAATTGGAAATATAGCTTAAAAACCATTAAAAATGTTAATGTTCGTTAAGAGAAAGGACTTGAAGTGAAAATACTTAGAGAAGGACCCAAGTACGCCGGTTTTAGGACCTTGTACGGCGTACTTGCTTGGCGGGTAGAAGAATATGATTCAAAGCAAAGTAAGTTGTACTTCCTATGAAGTGCGGCGCGCTTACTCTGTCCGTTACATGACAAGACTTATTGATGATTGCATTCATTGAGAGGCCGATCATTTACCTCTATCAATCGTTTATGGGAGATTAACCACGACTCTCAGAGCCATAAATAAGACCCTTAAGGCCAGGGAAAAAAAAGCTACACCATCTTATACCAAATTTACTCTACCAAGTTGGATATTGGTGAACTCACACCAAGTTCACCATATCAAAGCCACAAGTGCAGAAGTATTCAAAGTTCCAGTGCTGTGACAGAGTCTAGGAAAGCAAGGATACGTGTGGAGTTTTCTTCTGTGAAAACTAGTTCAATCATTCTCTTGTAATCGTTGGTACAATTCTTAATAACAATTTTATTATGAAGTTTATTGAATTTCTCTTGTTTGTTATGAGTTTTGTTACTGAAATTATGGAGTAGTCGACTTATGTTTGTTTGGGTGATGTTGGAATGTGATCGTTAACATGTTTATTTGGACACTTGCTTTGATACTATGAATCGTTCACTTGATATTATTGTGTTAAGACAATTGTTAATTGTTTGATGTATCTCTGTGATAGAATTAGGTTGAAAGGCTCTATTGCTTTTATATTATTTCAAGTTGTTTGTCTATGACATCTTGGTGTTAGCCTTGTAGAAATTGGCCAACAAAACCTTTATCGACCCTAACATGATCTTGTTTAATGCATAGTCTCATGTCTAACGAACTTGACTAGGAAAGTGACATGTTTATACTTCTATCACAAACCTATCTTATTGCATTTGGTATATTGAGAATTATAGGCCGAAATGACTTTTTAATATATTTAATAGTTATATGTTTGAGTGATCACCAGTCATCTCTTGCTTATATATCCTGTTTGTGTGTGAAAGCCTGTTCTTATGTGTGTTTATTCGCATGTTTCTTAGACTAAACAAACATACTTTTTATATAATCTTGTTACAAATTCAAATCAACCAATTTACTAGTCTATTGATAAGTGACAATCTTTGGACTTTTCTGTGAACACTTGTTAAACTGAATTTTCACCAATCCCCTGGGACGACCTGGTCTTACCTGTTTACTAGATTACAACGAGGGTTATACTTTACCTGTGTGATTGTCAAAATAATCAGATAAACTAGTCTTATAAATTTAAACCTTTCTTAACATATCAAAGTTTTTGGCGCCGCTGCCGGGGATTGAAATTGATAAATACAAGTTAGATAAGTGTTCTGTGATCATTTTACAACAAATGTCGTATAGTTTTCTGGAAAACCGACCAAAATTTTGCTATTTGTTAGTGAGTGTACACCGCACTTGAGTTATTGTGCGCCGTATTCTCTGAAAAAACTTAGAATACGCCTGTTTTGTAACCAAGACCGCCGTACTCTCTAGAAAAATCAAACAATGTTTTCTGAGATGATTTCAAACAAACACAAAAACCTTTCAATGTTTAAATTCAATGCTGAGAACATGAGAATTGTTTTTTATGTGCTATTGCTATTTGAATCTATGCATCTGTTTATATATTATGTTTCACCGAAAATACAAAAATATTTTTTTGTTTGGTTAATTAGATTCTTTAGTTTTAAGTGTTTATGCATAATTCCTGTGTGGATTATCTGCTTGAGTATGATTCTTATATGTTTATGGGAAAATGGGAATTTGAATGATTGGTTTATTTTGATTTACAAACCGATTCTCTATGAGAAACCAAAATATGAAACTAGAAACAAGGGAAGTAAGTCGTACTTGTTTTCAAGTACGCCGGTTTTTCCTGAACAATTACAAAAACTTTCTAAGTCAAAAACGAAAGTACGACGCACTTGTAGTCAAGTATGCTGGACTTTTATGCCTATTTCACCACAGAAGACTGATATCTTCTGTTAATGCTAAAACCGATCCGGATCTCTGAGAAATAAAGTTTTCTCATTGCTGCTGATAGTGAAGCTGGTTCCTAGTTATCTGTTGCTGCTGCAGTTGGTTCCTGCCGATAGTTTATTTTCGTTTCTGCTGATAGTAGTCATTACTGCGGGTTTAAGTAATTGTTTTCCCGTAAGTTTAGAATGTTTGTTAGATTTATTTTTAGAAGAGATCATGTTTATCTCTTCACACGTTTTCTTGTATGACGGGTTAGGGTTAGGGTTTATTGTTAGTATAAAAGAAACACCCGTCTATGAGTTATGTACGACATTATAATATTCAATAACACAATCTCTTAGCTCATAGCCTGATTCATAGAGGATCATTGTCTTCTATTATTTTCTTCTTTACATTCTTGTTGTTTAGTTTCCGCATAAACACAAGTCTTACACCTAGAGATTCTCGTTTAACCAAGCTCTATCAAGCTAGAAGCACTCGATCCTACATGTGGTATCAGAGAGGGTTGCTCTCGATATCTAGGATCTACAAGGTTGTTACTGTTGGTGATGGAGCAGAAAAAGAGCAGATCTGGTACGAGTTGGTCTTCATAAGAATTTGTCATCTTCTGGATGTGAAGAGCAGTTGATTTGATTTATTCAATTCATTGTCTTTCTGTGATATTATTAATTGAATATGTATTCAACCTCGTACTAATAATCGAATGGTTAGAGAAGTGTTTTGTCGCCTACTAATGGTTAATTATTTGATTCGAAAAAGTGGGGCTGAGTTTTGTTAATGTCAGACGCATGTGATTGAATGGATCATTGTATTTAATGATTGTGGAATTTGTTTGGTCAATTAATTGTCGGTGATGAATTAATGGGATTCGATCTGATTGGTGATCAGCTAGTTGTCGTTGGTCAAAGGATATTAAATGGGTTGCTGTGGTATTAAGTCTGCTCACAGTGGAGAATTAATTCTGGTGGTTAATTCTGGTTGCTGTGTTGAGTTAAGTCTGCTCCCATATTTTAATACTGCTCGTTTGGATGTTAAGTCTGCTCGCTTCATAAGTTAATTCTGCTCTCGTACGCAGTTAATACTGCTGCTTTTTTGGTTAATGCTGCTCATTTCAGTTAGTACTGTTCTTGGATTTCGTTTGTACTACTGGAGCAGTTTTGGATCGCAGACAAAATAATTTTTTATGGCTTGTTTTGGGGATTATTTGTTAAAGACAATTGTGTATTGCTTATTTGATGTTGTAGTTGAGTTTCACAGGTGCGTGTTCTTATCATATCTCAAATGGCTAGTCACATTTGGAGATAACTTGTTTGTTTATATGGTGGTGACAAAGACTTGGTGAATCTAGCAAGGATGTGTGATCTACAAATTAGGGTGGATAGTGCAAGATATAAGACGCAAGTTTGGGAAATTCAACTTCTTCATCAAGTTCGTAATACTCAGTTTTCTTCATCAGTGATCATTTCATAAAGCCTATAGAGTTCGTGATTCAAGAGATGGTAAACATGCTTAGTTTCAGGGGAAGCTTATTGATTAATTGTTTATCCATCTACATGCACCACTTAAGGGGAAGCGTTTTGATTCAAGTTGCATGGAAGACCCCTATTCGATGATTACAAAAGGGGAAGATGATTGGTTTGCAGCTTATTTGTGGTGACATGTTCAAGAAGACCTCAAGGAAGCATTGTTTCATGGAGATAGTTTTGTAATATCAAATAGGGGAAGATTGTTGGGAATTATAATTTGATATTTACAAAACTATATATGCCTAAATGAAGACAAATGAAACAACAAGGACTAAATGTAATAATTTAGTTATCTTCTTGAAAAAGTTAGATTTTTGTGTAAACCCTATTTATAAAGGGTGTAGGCGGCAGTATGTTAGCATATAGAAAAATGTAGATCTCTCCAATGAGAGTTGATTAGCAAACGTGTGATTGTACACGTTTGTTTGTAGTTGTTAGTTTATTTTATTATTATTCAATAAAGAGGCGCCTTGGTTATAATAAATTCAACCTTGTTGAACACCATTGTTCGTTCTTAATTATCCGCTGTGTTATCAATGGTGTTTGTAAAACACATCCTAGATGGGCTAAAGATTCTTCAACATGTGGTATCAGAGACTGGTGAGGATCTCTGATAAAGAAGAAAACATTTCTAAATCTTCTCTCTTAAACCTTTTTCACAATGTCGCTATCAGGAGATAAATTTGAAATGTGGGCAAGGAAGATTAGAACCTTGTTTCATAATGATTCTATGGCGAAGCTGACTGAAAATGATGAATCCTATGAGGCAAAGGAAAATTTGGAAGAATATGCTCTAATGGGATTCCCATCTCAGGTACAAAAATGTAATCCTGCCTGTCCTGAATTATACTCAACTCTTAATAAAGAATATGATGACATGAAATCTAAGTATAATGAATACTTTATTAAGGTACAAGCTTATGATAATGCTGTTAAAACCTTAGAAAAACAAAAGGTTTGGTTCCAAAAGAATCAGTTAGCTTATGAGGAAAAGATTAAGGTTTTACAGAGAGATTTAAGAAACACTGCTAATGAACTTAAATATTCTGAATCTCAAAATGCTAAGGTCATGTTAGAAAAACAGGATTTGCAGACTAAGCTAGACAATTCCTTGGCTAGGTTTGATAAATGGAAAGATTCATCTAAAAACCTACACAAGTTAGTTGATAGTTCTATGTCTGTAAAAACTAAACGTGGTTTAGGGTTTGGTGACTACATAGGGCATGATCAAGTCTATGACCCTAATGAGTATAGTGTGTTTGACCCTGAACCTGTTGACTATAAAATTCCTGTAAAGTTTGTAAAAGAAGGAGGAATGAATGTTGTTCCTCCACCTATCAGAGGAGTTTTTATGCCTACCCCTGTCCACTCTCTCTGACATTGACTCAGATGAGTCACAAATGGTTTATGGTAAAAAGTCCAAAGACTTACCTGAACCTGATGATTTTGTCTCTTGTTCCACAAGTGTCAAGTCCTCAGAAGCAGAGTCCAAAGACTTTGTTTCATGTGATTCAAGTGAAGAGTCATCAACACCTAAGTCCCATGAGTCCTCAAGAGTAACTAATGATAAATCTGCTTCTAAAACAGCTTTCTCAGACAACAGCTCAAGTAATTCTATTAAAAACAAATGTGTCTCTAGTTCCAGTAGTGACAACAGTGTTTGTAATAAGAGAAAGTATGTTAAGAACAAGTCTGTTAAGAGGAAGTCATGTTTTGTATGTGGTAGTAAAGTTCATCTCATCAAAGATTGTGATTATCATGAGACCAGAATGGGTGTGCATGCTAGGCAACAAGTGACAAGACCTCTGTGGAATAATGTGAATAAAATTCCACCTTTTGTGCCTAAGGCAGCAGGATTTCCTGCTGAAAATGCTAATCCGGTTGCTGCTGGTAGGCATTGCAATCCTGCTACCATTCCTGCTGACAATCCAGTTTCAGCTGTTCAATCCAATTCTGCTGGTTGGAAGAGGAATATTGCTCAACCATTTTACAGACCCTCAAGTCATTATTTTCAAAATAATTATAGGTCTGAGTATTATGAGCCAATTCCTGAAGAGGGATTGTATTACTATCCATGGTTTCCTTGGTAATGGTCTTGATTGCCTATTCATGTTGTTGTACAGTTCCTTGCTAGTTTTGAGGGGAGGTATTAGCGTAAGGGGAGGCTAATGCTTGTTATTTTGTCTTGCTTCTCATTCTTTTATGTTTTATGTTTTGTGTGAATTAACTCTGTTTTGCAGGTTTTAGTGTGTTTTGTTAGCTAACTTTGTTTTGCAGTTCTCATATTCACAATGCTTGGAATTAAAACAAAAGATAGTCATTTCCATTCATATTAATAAAGGTGATTACATTCAGATTCATAACACAAAAGCTTCACATCATCAAAGAACCTATAAACAACCTACCAACCTGCTCAGTCGCACATCCCTCACCACCACTCCACCCAAACCTAACCATCTACTCCATCTTTCCTTTCCCTTTGCCCTTGCTATTGGGCATGAACCTTCTACCCCTCTGATGACTTATTCCTTCATACACACTTGGGGCTGGAAGTGCCAAGACCACTGGGATTGGAAGTCTTGGTTCAGGGAGTGGCTGATCTCTCTTTGGAGGTGAATGACTTGGGGTAGAGTGTCTCTGACGTGATCTGGGGCGTAGCCTAGTTGTTGGTTGGCTTGGCTGTGGAGTTGGCTGGCTTGGCTGAGGAGTTGGCTGGATTGGCCCAGGAGTTGGCTGGCTTGGCATTGGGGTTGGCTGATTTCTTTTAGGTATTGGTTTTTTGTAGAAGGCAGAAACAGTCTTCTCCATCTCTTCACTCAGCATAGCCACAGTCTGCTTCATCTCTTCCCTTAGCTTATCAGAGATGGGAAAATTGGGAGGATATGTTTCCCATTCTCCTTGATAATAAGTCAAGGACTTTGGCCATGATGATCCTTCATCATCAGAGCTGGAGTATTCAAAAGAAGAAGGAGAAGATGGAAGAGGGTCGGAAAAATCTTCTTCAACCTTAGATTTGCCCTTGGTTTGTGAAGATGATGTTGGTGGGGGAAAGTATTTTCCCCACCCTGATGATGACTCAGAGGAAGAGGAGGAGTCTGATGATATTTCAATGATGGGTGCTTTTGAAGAACTCATGGTTTTGTTTGTTATGACGATTTTGGTTAGGGTTTGATGATGAAGTAATTCGATTTGAGGATAAAGACCTTTTATAGTGAGAAGATAATTAGCGGGAATTAATTGTTGGTTGGTGTTGGGAGTTAATTTGGGTGATTTATTTTTAATGACTGGATTTGCAATGTTGACTTTGGTCAAACCACTCCATTGCTGCTGATTGACCGAGTGTTTCTGTTGATTGACTAATGGTTCCTGCTGACTTCATTGAATTTGGGAAAGTTAGTTAAGTCAAATCGGTCAAAGATACATGCGCTAAATTCCTACAATTTAAATCGCTAAATTTGGCAACCATATAGCAACATCATAACTGACCTAAACTTGTACTTCTCACATCTCAAATTATCAATATCCTCTCAAACCCTAGCTCATTTTTCCTCTTTTCAAACCCTAGTTCACTCATCTTATACAATGGCAACTCTTCGATACAAAGATGATCACAACAAGGTTGCACATTTGGAGTCCTCTGATAGAAGTGAAGGTTATGATGAAGTGCTGGCCTTTCTGCGTAGGTCATCTATTCAATTTGCCCTTTCTCATTGTCCAGCTACAGTGTACGACTCTCTTATTAAGCAGTTTTGGGCAACTGCTGAAGTGCGAAATATTGTGGGAAGAGAGCGGGAAATTGTAGCAACCATTGATGGTCGTGTACAGATCATCACTGAAGGATTGGTTCGTACACAACTTCAGCTTCCTGCTGAAAATGGAGTGTATGATCTTCCTAAGCAAGAAATCCTGGATGGGATGGCAGCCATTGGATACCCTATCTCCAGTAACTTTACTTTTTATAAAAGTAAGCTCTCTCCTCAATGGAGATTTCTTGTTCACACTTTGCTTCAGTGCATTAGCATTAAGACAGGTGGTTGGGACCAATGTTCTAGTCTTATGGCATCTGGCCTTATTTGTTTGTCACAGGGAAGGGTATACAATTGGGCAAAATACATTTTTGATGGGATGGTTGACAATGTCACTGCTGAGAAAACCAAATTTCTTATGTACCCTAGGTTTCTTCAAATCATTTTAGGTGTACAGACCATTGACCCAACCCATAAGATTGTGGCTAGGTTGACTGCTAAAATATTTGCCACAATGAAGATGAACTTTGCAGGCCCACATTTGCCATTATTACCTGCAATGTTGCCCAATGCCAATCCTGCTGGAAATCCAGATCCTGCTGGTCATGAAAATATTCCACCAGCTCCCAATGCAGCTGATGCCAGTGCATCCAATGCTGCTGGTGAAGGGACTTCAGTTGCTGCTGATGCCCCATTGCCACCATCTCCTCGACCTTCCACACCTCAAACTGTTGTCCCTGATGAGCCCATTGTTCAAACCTCAACTGATGACCACCCAACACCTTCTATGGATATACCTTCTTCTTCAAGGCTATCAACTCCTAGTCCTACTAGGCAGCCTTTTAGTGATGACACCCATACAGGTGGAGAATTTCATGTATCTCCACCTAGATCCAATGAAGCTCCTAACACCTCAGGCATTCCTGCTGGTGGAGCTGAGGATGCTGCTGATCTCACTTCTATGTCCAAGTTACTTGACAGGTATATGAAGAAAATTGAAGCATTGGAGTCTGAGCTTAAGGAGACCAAAAGGAATTTTAGTGAGAAGGTGGAGTCTTTGGAGAAGGAGCTCAAGGATACAAAAGAAACTTTCAGTGGGACAATCCAACAGCTCAATGAAAGAATTAGCTCTTTAGAAGCTCAACATCCACAGAAGAAAAGAAGGGTTGTGCTTTCTGAGTCTGAGGATGATCAGGATGATATGTCATTTGATGGGCTAAATGTGTTGGCTTCTGTTTCTCTTGATAGTGCACACACTGAAGTACCTACCTCTTCTGAGCCCACTACAACTACAAAACCTCAGGCTTTCACAAGAACAAGGACCAAGCAGCCCTCAAGAGTGTCAGCTTTTGAGAAGTTTCAATCCACCATTGCTGCTGATGTCTCTGGTGTTGCCTCTGATGTTCCTGTTGGAGTTGGTAGTGTTTCCACTGATCCTAAGGTTCCTGGTAATTCTACTGGTAGCTCATCCATTGCTGCTGGTAGTGACACCATTCCCCCTGCTGCAACACAACATGATGCTGAGATAGCTAGAAAGATGCATGAACAGGAAATTGCTGCTGAACAAGCTAGACAAGCCCAGGTTACTCAAGATGAGGAGTTTGCAAGGCAAATGTCTGCTGATGAGAGGAACATAGCTGGCATTATGAATAGCACAAGATCAGAAGATCTTACTTCAGAAGAGTTCAATGAGCAAGTTCAATACTTGTTGGCTTCTGATATGATTATTAGAGCTCATGGGTTTATGATTCTTCAAGATTCAGAGTTGGGTGTGGAAGAAAAGTCAGATCAGCTCAAGGCATTTATCTTAAAGACTCATAGAGCATCCACTTGGAATGACTTGATGCATAGGATCAGTGAAAGGCAAAAGTCAGGTTATAAGATGCCTACAAACAAAGATAATGTCAATTTTATGAAGCACTATCTGAAGAATCAAGCTAACTACAAGCTCAGTGACTTCAAAGGTTGGACTGATGCTGCAATTCAAAAGCTGTTCTTTGATACTTATGTAAGGATGAATACTCCAGTCAGAACAGACATTCAACAAAGCAAGAAAAGAGAGTCTGCAACTTTAGAGTCTGATGTTACAAAGAAACTGAAGCCTGGAGAGACATTGACTGGTGCATCTTCCTTTATTCCTACTGAAGGTTCTCAGGATACCACATCTATTTCTCCAAATCCTTCTGTGGATGCATCTGGTGCACCACAAGAGGTTCATATTCCTGATGTGACACCTTCAACAGTTCACCTCTCCTCTACAACTCCAAGGACCAGAAAGAAGAGTCATGCTATGAAGTCTTCTTCCAAGACTCTTGCCGACATGAGTGATCAGGACTTGATTCAATTTGATTCTGAAAGTGATTATGAAGGTGATTCTCCTCACCCTTGGTCACATATTGCTGGTTGGGAGGTTCTTCCTATACCTCAAGGAGAAGTCCATGCCTTGTACACCCTTGATGGGAAAACTAAACATTTTACATTCTTTAGAGAGATTTTGAATAAGGTGGACAAACAAGATTTGATACATCTCTATGGTATGGTGACTAAGCAATATGAAACATATCAGGCTACAAGGATTGGTCTTATTCTTTGGGGGGATTTGAAGGTTTTAATGGATTCTTTGGAGGGGGGGGCAATGCTCATTCTGTGTGGGCTGATCAACAATCCTGGAGAGTACATAGTTGGCGATTGTATTCTACTTCCCAGGTTCATGTTTTGGAGACTGTTACTGGGAAGGTGCTCTGCATGTTTATGGATGTTCCCTATCCTTTATCCATAGAACTGATGGAGAGGATGCTTAAGTGTAAGCTGCAAGTTGGGAAGTATGTAATTGGAAATGACTTGACAACTGCTGAACAATTGGTCAGGTTCATTAGAAACCAGCTTTCTGCAGCCAAAGGATCATCTGCTTGATTATGGTATTCTTGTATAATTTGTTATTTTCTTTGTCTTCTTCTTTCAGTTTTATTTTCTTTTCTCTTCTTTGATTTATGTTTATTTTCTTTGATTTCTTAGTTAAAAAAAAAAATAAAAAAAAATCTTATGTATATTTTGTGTGCTAACTTGTATGGTTTTGAGTAACATCTTGCAGGTACAGTGTTGGTGTTTACACCTACACAACAAATGGTATTCAACTCACCATGTCTTACAGACAAGAAAGAGTTGACTCACCATGAGGGTACAGCTCTGGTGTGAATGTCAAATCTGTTGATAGCTATAATAGCTTGCTCAAAGCTATAGGGTACTTCAACTCACCCATGGTTCATTCCTGAGAGTTGAAATGGTTCTCAATTCACCATGGATGTAACCCTTTAAGGGATCCAAAGAATTGGCTAGTCCACAAAAGTATGGTTTGTGGTAAAGACAATTGGTATCCATATTTGGTATTCAATTCACCAAGGTTTGCTGTAACCCAAGAATTGGCTAGTCCTGAGCAAACGGCTACAGGTAAAGACAAGTCAAATCCGTTTAAAGTTGCTGATTTACTAAAAAATCAGATGGTTATCAATGTACCATGGTCTAACATACCTAAACATTGGCTACTCCAGTAGTGATGGCTATTGGTAAAGAGACATCAAATCCATTAATTTTCAATGATTCACCTCTCACAGGAGTTAACACACCTGGAAGTGATGAGAATAGTATGCAACTTAAAGTGATTTGATGTACATATTGTCATAGTAGCAGTCAAGCTCAAGTGAATGCCATGGTGACCAGCTTAAATATTTTGAAGATGATTTCCTATTGCTGCTGAACTATAGAAGTTGTTGCTGGAAGTTACAGTTTGTTGCTGCTGGTTACTTACTATTGCTGCTGCTCTATCGCAATCCTCAAGCCTGAGAAGTTCAAGCTCTATCAAGTGGAATCTTGCAAGTTAACCTAGTCAACTTCAAGATTAGGGGAGGATTGTTAGGATCTCTGAGAAATAAAGTTTTCTCATTGCTGCTGATAGTGAAGCTGGTTCCTGCTGATAGTTATCTGTTGCTGCTGCAGTTGGTTCCTGCCGATAGTTTATTTTCGTTTATGCTGATAGTAGTCATTACTGCTGGTTTAAGTAATTGTTATCCCGTAAGTTTAGAATGTTTGTTAGATTTATTTTTAGAAGAGATCATGTTTATCTCTTCACACGTTTTCTTGTATGACGGGTTAGGGTTAGGGTTTATTGTTAGTATAAAAGAAACACCCGTCTATGAGTTATGTACGACATTATAATATTCAATAACACAATCTCTTAGCTCATAGCCTGATTCATAGAGGATCATTGTCTTCTATTATTTTCTTCTTTACATTCTTGTTGTTTAGTTTCCGCATAAACACAAGTCTTACACCTAGAGATTCTCGTTTAACCAAGCTCTATCAAGCTAGAAGCACTCGATCCTACATCTTCTTTATAATGCTAAAACCGATCCGTCTTTTGATTTCTAAATGTTTACTAATGTTATTGGAGTGCAAAATATCATTCAGTTTTATTTGTACTAGCATACTAATGTTTTATTTGATATTATGTTGTTATACCATAGAAATGGACCCAAAATCAAGTGTTGTACGATTGTGTCTCGATAAGGGAAATGCTTTGTCTGATAAGGATTTGGTAGAAAGTGAAGGAAACTGGAATGGAACTGATATTTGGGACACATCTGATTGTGGAAAGAAAGAGGAGGTGAAGACTTTCACTTTCTTTAGAATGGAAAAGGAAGATGATACTTGGGAAAGATACATCACACCATGTTGTGTGGAAGGTGTGAATGCTTTTGATGGGGTAACTGATTTGGGCCTTGATAGGAACCTGATTTCTCAGGAGTTGGTTATTCAAAGAAACTTGAAGTTTATAGTTTTGGAAAATGGTGATAAGAAACTACATAAGAAGTTGCTTGTGAACTTGGTAGGAGAAATATTTGTTCTAGAATTCTATGTGAATCCTTAAGAAGAAGATATGGAACCTAGTGTTATTCTTGGTAGTAGAACATGGTGATAAGAAACTTGATAAGAAGTTGCTTGTGAACTTGGTAGGAGAAATATTTGTTCTAGAATTCTATGTGAATCCTTAAGAAGATGACGTGGAACCTAGTGTTATTCTTGGTAGGCCATTTCTGAGGCTTGCTAAAGCTATAGTGAACTTTCAACTAGGTATAATCACCCTTTGGCCCGAACCACCTATGTTTGATTCGGATGATGAAGAGCTAGATGCTTTGCTAGCTAGTTTCTCGATTGAAGAACTTCCACCAATAATCCCAAACCCTATTGATTTCCCAAACTATGTGTGCAACATGGAAAAAAGGTACTAGAAACAAAAACAAACCTTAAAAAACTTACAAAATGACTTATGATGGGGAAGGAAATTCATTGATCGTGAACCGTGCTAGAACACAAGAACAATTTACTATAGAGGAGTTTGAAAAAGATGTTTATGAACGAGTTTTGTTGCTCAATGAAAAAAGGCCGGTTATTGAAACCTTGAAGAATATTGACAAGAATAAGATGTTACTTGATAGTGTGCTTGTGGATAAACTTAAGCTTGATGGGGAAGTGAATAATAGTGATGAAGAGGAGTTGGCTAAGGAAGTGGTTAAAGAGCACAAGGTGTTGAAGGAAAAAGAAGATCCTGGATGCTTCATTTTGCCAATTCATTTGGAAGGGAAACTTACTTTCAATGCTTTGGTCAATACCGGATCTAATATCAACATGATGCCATACCGTATCTATGAACTTTTGGAAAGGGGAAAAGCAAAACCCAAGAGTGATAAGGTGAAATTGCTAGACCACACTGATGCTGAAACCATGGGGCATTTGTTTGACATTCTATGCCAAAATGGTACAAATACCATGCTTGCCAATTTCTTGCTTTTTGATGTGCCAATTGACAAAGATGTGCCGTTGGTTGTTGGAAGAAGTTTTATGTATACTTTTGGAACAATTATGGACACAAGGAAGAGTAGGATAAGTGTGTTTGGAGGGAGGTACAAGATAGTGCCAATGAGGAAGAAAAAAGAGGAAAGCGAAAGTGATGATGATGAGGATGAGTATTCTCCAAAAAGGGATGAGAGTGGAAAGCCATTCTATGGACCGGAATGTCCTAGTTATCTAGATAGTGAAAATGTCTTCGGTAAATTTCTTTTACTTAATCATTATTTCTTGATTTCTATTTTTTCATTTTATTTTTAGGGTTAAGTTCTATAAGAATTTTATTTATAGGCTTTGTTAGTTTCTTTTTTATTCTTAATATTTAGATGATCATGTTTATTAATATGCTTAGTTATTTCGCATAATTTTTTTAAGGTTAGAGTTTAGTCTTTATCATTTTTCATTTTAGGAGTTGATTAAGATTGCCTAGTAGAGATTAGTAGTCACTAATGCGATAATGGAGTAAGAAGAATTTGTTTAAAGATTTTGAAAAATGGGATGATTGTGATTTTATAAGGAGTAATGCGTGAAACTAGGAGAAAAAGACTAGGACATGTTTTTCATGAACTATAATATGTTTTAAGAAGTTAAGGAACCAGTGGAATAAGTTTAGTATAAGTCTTGTTGGTTTCATGCCTAGAAACTACAATTTTTCGCGCCCAGAACTAGTTGTACGCCGGTTTTACAACATAAACCGCCGTACTTAAGCTAAAACCCAGGAAGTACGACGCACTTGTAGTCAAGTACGCCACACTTTTTACCTGAAATTCAAACAAAATGTCTGCATATGATACCTAGAGAGTGTTTAAACTATATTTTGTTGCACTAACCACTAATGGACATGTTTCTATGGAATATTTGAGTTGTAGTCTGTTTCAAAAAGAACTAGAGGATCATCCAAATTTACGTTGGAATGGAGTTGATAAGCTAAGAAAAAAGATGTACAACATTATGCTGATGAAGTTAAGTCTGAGGGAGATTCACACTCCTAGGATTGTGGATTGGAGAGTTATTAAGAAACTTGGGTGTGATGAGATTCTGGAGGACATGATGTTGGTAAGGATTGTATTTAGAGGAGAAATTTTAAACTCATACATGTGGAAAAGGGCAGTTGAGATCAGGGAACCAATTTACATAGAGTGATGTTTGGAGTTCTTGAGCACTGTGACAGTAAAGAATGAGATAACTGATAAAGGAGTGTTGACTAATGAGTTTATGAGTTTGAGGTTAGGCGGAGAAGATAGGTCAGTGACATTGTATCAATTTGAAAGGTTGCTGGGTATATATTCTGAGGAAGAGGTGTGTAATGACAATTTCAAACATTTGTTCATGAGGGGTGAAAGAAAGGTGGCTGATTTTGATGCCAAGGCATATTGGGAGGAAATAAGTGGTGAAGATGTGAGAGTATATGGTAGGAAAAGAGTTTCAAAGATCAAAAAACCAATGTTGCAGGTGTTGCATAAGATCTTGGTGCAGTTAGTTTTGCACAGGTCTTATTATAAGGAATTTGTGCTTGATGAAGATTTGTGGGTTCTACATGCATTTGACAAGAAGCATCCTTTGAAGCACTTGAATGTAGCTTAGATAATTGCACAACATTTGGGAAACAGGGCTGCTGCTAAGGGAGATACAAGAATTTGTTGTGGTCACATCATTACCAGACTGGCCAGGAACATGTGGTTGTTCAACAATGATGAGATGTCATTTTTTGAAAACCATGTGAGGCCAGGCAAGGTTGACATGAGGAGCTTTTTGAATATTAGAGATTAACAAACTGGAAAGCTAAAGGATCTCCCAGAGGTGTTAGAAGTGGAGCCCATCAATGAGTGGTAGCCCAACCTTCCACTTCTACAGCACCACCTCAACCATCTTAGTCACCACAGTCACCACAGTCACCACCACATCAGCAAGCCTAAGTGCGACATACTTAAGACTTTGTACGCCGTACTTTCAGCAGGGAAACCAGATGTCTGGTTTATTTCTAACAATTTCAAAAACAATTTATTCGTATGGTTTGTAGTTGCCTCTGTTAGCATTTAAACAACACAATCTAATATCTGATGGCTATCAAAACAATATAACTAATATATAACTATAACTAGTAAATGCAATATATATTGCAATAATAATTATATATAATCTTTTGATTAATAATATAAATGTTTGTGTGTTTTGTTTTGTTTTGTTGAGTTAATTTTGCAAGTTAACGAATTAAGTACGAAGGCTAACACAAGCTTCGTACAATTTTGCTGAATTCGTCATAAATCGGGGAGTATTTCACTTTTCCCATTTATCATTTTATTTTATACTTTGTCACATTGAGGACAATGCTCATAATAAGTATTGGGGGGGGGGGGTGAGATATATAGGAAAATATAATTAGTTTAAAAAAAAATAATAAGAACTTTTTACAGTAAATAACTTAAAAATACTTTATAAAAACAAATAAAATTTCTACTCAAGTGCGCTGGTTTTTCTCCTATGTATGCCGCACTTGATAAAATTAAAACTTTTTGGAAGATAGGATTATCTAAGATCGTTTAAGCCGATTCGACTCGGAATTGATAACGTTACTTGTATGTTCGTATCCATTACCACTAAATTTGAGGAATTTTAGCCTTTATTGAGCATATGTCTTATTGTGTTTGATTCTTTGTTTATGAGTGTGCCAGTGATTTGTTAATTCTAGAACTTGTACTTGAAATCTTTATAAAACCGCAGTGAGATCACATTCGTGTGATATATGTATTTTTAAATGATAAAGAGCCAATTAGGATTACACAAAATGGCCATCCAATAAACATATTATTAGCTAGTTACACTGATTATCTAACTACCATATAAACCCTATTGTAGCACTCATATTTAGTGCTAGATACCTTAGTTAAACCTTCAGAGCCATTCTTTTCGTTTCTTTTAATCAAAAAAAAAAAAAAAAAATATATATATATATATATATATATATATATATATATATATATATATATATATATATAACCTATAAACCTTAACTTGAACCCTGTTGGAAGTCCACGTGAGTATTTGATCAAAAGAGGAAGAATAAGGAATATATTTTTGGTGTTACTATTTTGACGAAGTTCGAAGGTTGCAAACTTCTTGTTTCATTTAAAGTAGTATGCTTATCATAAGTATAGGGGAAAACAACTTATTTTCCCAAAAGAAAGAAAATAGATAAAAAAATAAAGAATATTATTTAGCGAAATATGTGCCAAGAGAAGTGGGAATCAATTTTAAGAGATGTTATGGACTTTCAACTCATTTCTATTTTACTTTAAAACCAATTTCATTATATATTCCCATGGCTAATCCATACCCTTATTAACCCTTAGTCTAACGTTATAACCCGAATAAGAGTCCTCTTTTGATATTTTTACTTGGTGCTTACGCCACGTCGGTGCAGTTTAGTTTCTTGTACAAGCTTATGGTAATTTAATTAAACCACGTCTGAGCAATTGAGTGTGATTTCCTTATGTTCTCCATCATATAAATAATGAGTGTGAGTGAATTATACTTGTCACGTTCGTGAGGTGCTTAGTCGCGTTATCTTAGCTTATGATTCTTTGACTTTCTTATTATTCCAATTTAAAAAACAAAAACAATTTTTAAGGATTGCTTGAGGGCAAGCAACGAGTTAAATATGGGAAAATTTGATAACGCTCTAATTATACATATTTATTCCCTCTATTATATATTATTTATCTACTAAAATATGTAGATTATTATGCTATTTGTATGGAATTTGGTACTAATATGTTGCAAGGATGATAAAGCGAAGGAATTGGAAATATAGCTTAAAAACCATTAAAAACGTTAACGTTCGTTAAGAGAAAGGACTTGAAGTGAAAATACTTAGAGAAGGACCTAAGTACGCTGGTTTTATGACCTTGTGCGGCGTACTTGCTTGGCGGGTAGAAGTATATGATTCAAAGCAAAGTACGGCTTACTTCCTATGAAGTGCGGCGCACTTACTCTGTCAGTTACAAGACAAGACTTATTGATGATTGAATTTATTGAGAGGCCGATCATTTACCTCTATCAATCGTTTATGGGAGATTAACCACGACTCTCAGAGCTATAAATAAGACCCTTAAGGCTAGGGAAAAAAGGCTACACCATCTTATACCAAAGTTACTCTACCAAGTTGGATATTGGTGAACTCATACCAAGTTCACCATATCAAGGCCACAAGTGCAGAAGTATTCAAATTTCCAGTGTTGTGATAGAGTCTAGGAAAGCAAGGATACGTGTGGAGTTTTCTTCTATGAAAACTAGTTCAATCATTCTCTTGTAATCGTTGGTACAATTTTTAATAAAAAATTTATTATGAAGTTTATTGAATTTCTCTTGTTTGTTATGAGTTTTGTTACTGAAATTATGGAGTAGTCGACTTATGTTTGTTTGGGTGATGTTAGAATGTGATCGTTAACATGTTTATTTGGACACTTGCTTTGATACTATGAATCGTTCACTTGATACTATTGTGTTAAGACAATTGCTAATTGTTTGATGTATCTCTGTGATAAAATTAGGTCGAAAGGCTCTATTGCTTTGATATTATTTCAAGTTGTTTGTCTATGGCAACTTGGTGTTAGCCTTGTAGAAATTGGCCAACAAAACCTTTATCGACCCTAACATGATCTTGTTTAATGCCTAGTCTCATGTCTGACGAACTTGACTAGGAAAGTGGCCTGTTTATACTTCTATCACAAACCTATCTTATTGCATTTGATATATTGAGAATTATAGGCCGAAAGGACTTTTTAATATATTGAATAATTATATGTTTGAGTGATCACCAGACATCTCTTTCTTATATATCTTGTTTGTATGTGCAAGCATGTTCTTATGTGTGTTTACTCTCATGTTTCTCAGCCTAAACAAACATACTTTTTATATAATCTTGTTACAACTTCAAATCAACCAATTTACTAGTCTATTATTGATAAGTGACAATCTTTTGACTTTTCTGTGAACACTTGTTAAACTGAATTTTCACCAATGCCTTGGGACAACCTGGTCTTACTTGTTTACTAGATTACAACGAGGGTTATACTTTACCCATGTGTTAGTTAAAATAATCAGATATTACTAGTCTTATAAATTTAAAGCTTTCTTAACACATCACCGCGTAAGATTGAATTAAAACTTGCCATATGTCTTGGGGTATATCATTATTATCAAGATTACCATAAATTATATATTTGTTTAGGTTACTACTGTATTGGTGGATAGGTTACTATTTATTGGTGGATAGGTTACTACTGTAGCATTTACTAGCATTGATTGGGGTGTGTATATTTCGTTTAAATTGTATTATTGTAACGTTATATAACTGTAAGAAAAAAGAAAATATGGACGTTTGGGGCTGTTACTAGCCGTTTTTTCACATTCAAAATCCCACTTTTTCAAATTTTTACCACTTTAAAATCCTATGAATGCCCTATTATTTTTCCAATTTTTATATACACTTCCACTATTATTTACCTCTCAACACCTAAAACAATACTTATTTTTTTCATCAATAACCACTATGAATCCCAACAACTATGGTCCCAACTATAATCTCAACAACTATGATCATTATGATATTTATTTTCAAGATGAATCAGAGTGGTATATGCGGGGTTTTGAAGCTTATGAACAATTTTTAGCTTTGTGTAATCCGTAAGCTGGGAGTTCAATTTCGGGTCGTAATACTAGGACTTACATACCACGTGAACGAGAAGAGGCGGAAGAACGGCTATTGGAAGACTATTTTGGCGACGAAAACAATCCTCCTAAATACCCGAAGAGGAATTTTAGGCGAAGATATCGTATGAGTTCTACACTTTTTAAACAAATTGTCAATGATATTACCAATTACAATGCCAACCCTCTTCCTGAATACTTTCATTTTTTTAAAAATAGAATTGATTGTACAGGTCGGCCAAGTATTAGTCCTATCATGAAATGCACAGCCGCCATACGCCAATTGGCATATGGTTCAACACCCGATGCATTTGACGAGTACTTGCAAATTGGTGAACATTGTTCACGTGAGTGTTTACTAAACTTCACTAAATGCATATATATTTTATACGTAGAAGAGTTTTTAAGAAAGCGCAATTTAGATGATATCGAAAAAATATATGCATTGCACGAAAAATAACATGAGCTCCCGGGAATGCTCGGGAGCATTGATTGTGTACATTGGGATTGGAAAAATTGTCCAAAGGCCTTACATGCTCAATTCAAAAGATGGTCATAAATACCCGACTTTAATGCTAGAAGCCGTGACAAATTATACTTTGTGGATATGGCATCCATATTTCGGTGTTCCGGGGTCAAATAACGACCCCAATGTTTTATATGGTTTACCGTTATTTGATGACTTTCTTGCCAATAAAGTTCCCAGTTCTCCATTTGTAGTAATGGAAAAACATACAAAGGTTACTATTTAGCTGATGGAATTTATCCCGGGTGGTCTACGTTTGTCAAAACGTTTTCTATTGCAAGAGAGGAAAAACAAATGAAGTTTAAAATAGTTCAAGAAAGTTCAAGATATTGAACGAGCTTTCGGAGTCCTACAAGGTCGTTGGGGAATTATACAACAACCTGCACGTGTGTAGCAACCCGTAATTTTCCACGTTAACAATTATTTTCAAACTCCAATTTACGACTTTGAGACTTTACAAGAACACTTTTTACGTACAACTATTTGGTTAAATAAACATAAACTAGGAACAACTCTCTTGAACACTATGAATTTAGATTATATTTAGTCCACAACGCTTCAGTACCTTGCTCCTACTCCAGTCCACAATTTCAAACTCTAAAACAAATTCCTATTCTTAAATTACTTACGGTTTTGAATTCAACAAACGTTATTTGTTATTCAATATTTAGCACCCAATATACCCGATTCTTCCAACGATTGTTTATAACATATTTTTATACTTCCAAAATTATTACCAAAGTTCCAAAAATATTTTCCGACACCTAAAGTAATTTCTTTACAATTTACGTTTAAATACGTTTAATTTTCGTTAAGTACTGAAATAACAACCAATACATATTTTAACACCCAATACATACAACATATACACTTTTGTATTAAAACTACTCATCTAATCTTATTTTAAGTATTGTGTCGCCCATTTCCCCCTCTTGTCCTATAATTACTAGACAATATAATTACCACCAAAAGGAAGCATGAAACATGGAACTAACTTTTTTTTTTTTTTTTTACTTTGAGGCTAAGCCACCAAAATGTCCCCTTGTCCCCCCTCCTAATACCCCAACCGGCCACCCTCCCCCCCCCCCCCCCCCCCACCCCCATATACCCAAAATAATTGCCTTGACCACACTATTTAACAATTGACAATTTCAAGTATAAATACTTGAAAACTACTTTCATTTTGCTCTACTAGTTCAAGTGAAAAACCAACATATCATCTCCTATTTCCTAAGTAAAAAATCGACCCATATTAAAGAACAAGGAAGAAAGGAAAGCTTGTTGGGCTAAATCTAGTGCCATTGGAATACATTAGCAAAGGTTTGGAGCATAAGTCTTGTGGTTAAGCAAATGTTTTATAACTTCCATCTCACTAATCACTCTTGTAAGTGATCTTACCAAAAGTTCATGCTTTTCATATCTTAATACATGTTGATAAAAGTCTTACATTTACTATGATCCTTTAACAAAGATTATGTTTTTAACAATTTTTTGTTACAAGGAAACTAGCTAGAAAAATTCTTCATAAAAAGGGTGGTAATAAACCTTATAAATGTGTATGTTAGTAAACTTGTATATTTACGATTACTACATAGACTTGGAATATTGTTAATTTTATGCTTAGATCACTATTATTATGTTGAGGAAATCATGGGTGAGCTAGGACAAGATTTGAAGTGGTTTGGAATGGGATAGAAACTAGAAAACACTCTTTTGAAACACCTATATAGAAGCTAGTCTTAAAAACTGGAAGAATCAGTGGGTTGTGAGTAATTTTTGGCTACAAATATGGAAAATAGACTTAATAAAAAAAATATAGCCACTTGAATGAGTTAAAACGGGTTTATAACGAAAAAGATACGCTATTTTCAATTTAGACGACAAAAACTACATTTTCAGAAAAATCTGAAAAATACATTCTGTCCAGAATTTTGAGAAGTGAAAAACTGAGATTAAATGATGTTTGGACTAGCAGAGACCTTGAAAAGCCTAGAGTATACTTAAATACCTTCGCGGGGATAGGTCAAACTTAAGAAACGGAGTTACGACGCAAAAGTTATGGCCACAAGAATGTTTGCGGCAACATATAGAATAGACAGCTTTTATTTTGAAAGCTGTTAGGATTTTAAAAGTGGATTTAGGACCTTTTAGTGTACATTTTGGTTAAAATGAAGTAAACGGAAATGGTAGAACGATATATATACTTATTAGACGCGTTAGAGAATTTTGAAATACATATTAACACGACGATTAAAACTTGGTTATGAGATAAACAAGTTATGTTTTCTAAAAAGTGGTGATTTCTAATAAATGATCAAAATGACGCAATTATATTTTGACAACAAATATTACAACAACATGTACAAGTGATAAAGTAGAGTATGAACTTGCGTGCATGACCATGTTTTCGAACCTAAGACATATGAATCATTTAGGTTGCGGTTAGAGCGTCCGTACCTCGATATTCGTTCGCTTTCCTTTTGTTATCCTATCAGTTGCTCCAGGTGAGTTCATGACCCCTACTTTTACTTGTTTTACAACTGTTTTGGGGGAGAATACATGCTCATTTACAATTAAACTCCATGCTTGTTTTACTTGAAACGTGGTTCATCTTTCAAACATTATTGATTGGCTGAAATACTTGATTGATTACTCGAAAGTACCATGTGGTTACCAGTTACACACTTGATTATTTTCTTATGGACACAAGTGCACTAAACTATTACATATTGCCTATGTTGTGAACCGTTAAGCGCGAATGTTGTGAATAGATCTATTGGGATTGAACTCCCCGTCCGGGTGGTGTTCCCCACCTGACTGTTATGTCAAACAGACACATAATCATTTAAGGAACCTTGGAGGTCCTAGGTGGACATCTGCCAGAAACTTTGGGTGTCCGGATGGTTTCCCCACTTGACTGATATCTCAAACGGACTGTCGTTTCCCCACTTGACTGTTATGTCAAAAGTATGCCCAAACCAGAAATATTAAGGCTTCGGTGTCATGAACTAAATTCGACAATAACTCTATAAATATTTGGAATATATTGGTCTTTGATTTCTTGAGGTCCATATGATACTCGTTGTTTATTTAGCAGTGGGTTGTAAACACACATATTGCAAGTCTTGTATGGGCGGGGCTTGGGACTGAGTGGATTTACAATACCTTTGCTGGAAAATCTTTATTTCAATGCTTTACAAACCTATGAACTCGCCAACCTCGTGTTGACCCGTTTTAGCATGTATTTTTAGGTTCTCAAAGTGTTAGCTCACAATTGGCAGCAGTTGGCATGGCATGGCATTATTATAGGACCAAGACACTCTAAAATTCATTTGGGGATTGTTTTACTTATTTTATGGGCCAATTTCCGCACAAGAATTTAACAATGTAAATTTAATACTTTTGTTAAACAATTTTATACTAAATGATTGAGGTAAAAACCGTTCTTTATACTTGTGTTATGATACCGATTGAGTAGCACCCCAACGACATGTATGCTTCCACTGGACCCGATTCTGGGGGTGTTACAACGTGCTTACCAAATTAACACGTTATGAAAAATCATGAATTGTTGTATAATATTACATAACATGATAGTGAAAGATCAAAAGTTCGTCATTACTGAATTTAACAAAATATTCGTTAATCCACAACCCAATATTCAACGTACTTGGGTCGAACGATGCCACTTGCATATTAGGAAAACAAAGAACTTTGAGATAGAAGAGTGCACAACGAACTTCAACAAGACATTATCGAGCATTTATGGAACCTTAATCGATAAATTTTTTATTTATTATTTTTTTTTTTTGTATCGTTATTTTAATATGTATTGTCATTTTATGTACTTTCTTATTTTTATGTAATGTGTTTTACAATAAAGAAGCCGTAAAAAAAAGTTTTTGAAGCGTACCAAGAACATGTTAACGGGAAAGTGGACTCCGTTGAATAAAGATACCAAGAAGTTTAATTCGCTTTTCGATGAAACTCAAGCTTTTAGCGGGGAAAATGATGAAGATTTGATGTCACGGGTTCATTTAATTTTTAGCCGCATCACGGGTTACACTTTTAAGCACAAAAGTGCTTGGCTTTTTTTGAAAGACAAATAGAAGTGGAGAAATCCTGATTCAACACAAGCAAGACGAAACCGCTTACGGGTAACGGAGGATGATCCCGAACTCTTTGGAGATTATTCGGTGCCGCGTCCAAAAGGCAAAGAAAGACCTTTTAAATGTCAATGATCTTCAAACTCATCCGCCACTTCTAGTTCAAACCAGGTTCAAGAAATGTTGCAACAACAATACACTTTGGATCATGAGGCGAAGTTGGAAAAATTGGAACGTGAGACGTCGGTAAGAGTTGAATTAATAAACGCTCGAAAAAGGAACGAGGAGTTAAAGACCGAAGCACTTTACGCCAAAAAAGGCCGAGGAGATGAAGGTCATGCAAATAAGTACGAAGGATATGGACCCGGAACACACGGCTATCGTCGAGGCCGGAAAAAAAATGAATTTTGGCCATATATTTTTCCCGCAACTAGTTTACTTTTATTTTTACGTCTAATTTTTATTTTACATAGTTTTTCATTTAATGTACTTTTTTAATTTCATGTCTTTTTCTATTTATGTAATGTGTATTTTATTAATGAAATTAAATTTTAGTTATATATATTGTTTATTTAAAAATGATAAAGAAAAAAAAAGACCAAAGGCACCACAAAAACTGGTGTTATATGCTAGGGAGGATGCAATGGGAAAAAGGTGTTAAGGTGGCACCACTTTTTCCCACAGCACCAAACGATACCTAGCACTCAAAAAAACTTAGGTACCAAAACTTTGATTGTCCCAAAAATATAAGTAGTTTTAAGAAACGAGCTTGTGATAGATTAAAATCTTAACTCATGAAAATTTCATATAATCAAACTTGGGCTGGAGATAAGTTAGGGAAATGCTTAAATAAGGAAGCCACCCAGCTAGCGTAATTTATCTGAAGTGGATGTTAAGCTGATAAAATTCAATAGCAATATGCATATCTGGCTACAACTCGAGTACATGTCGGAAACAAGAATACAATTCATTATAAAAAGATAATATCATACATAATTCCCTGAATTTGATATTTATGAAAGCTCTACATGAAGGAAAACCTGTATAAACTTGTAGCGTTAGCGCCTTTGGGGACGAACAAAAGAATATAACTTTCACTCCGCGGAGAGTTTATACCATCGCTTTTTTTGGTATGATTTATAGAAAAGAATAGTAGAATCATGTATATAACCATGTCATCTTTGACATAGGAGAAGGGACAGATGAACACATAATTCACAAACCGCTCTTGCTATACATGTGCCAGGCGTAACGTTCCATGGTCATGATTTTGAAGAGGTGCATTTCAGGTATTTTTCAACTTAAAAACTGATATGATTGAGGAAACCATCGCGCCAATATGTAGTACTTAAGTTTCACAACCAGAAAAAAAGAGGCTGTAGCATGGGATATCCAATAATGCAACGAGCAAGTACCTGCATAGCGTTTTACATGCACAGTTAATGAAACCATATTTGATTAACCTGAAAATAGGATCAGATTCACAACTTATAAAGGGGGTTCCGGGACAGAAATAGGTGGCAATATTAGCAGTTTGGTTAGCGTTTTGCATGCACAGTTAATGAAATCACATTCAATTAACCTGAAAATAGGATCAGATTCACAACTTATAAAGGGGGTTTGGGGACACAAATAGGTAGCAATATTAGCAGTTTGGTCAACGGGTCGAGACAAGTTTGGGTCAAATTGAATAATTTATAAGGGGTTCAGAACAGTTTTGGTCACGATGACCCACCATCATTCTGTCCTTTTTATAAACAAAATCACAAATTTTAGCAGTTTGAAGATTAATGTATGAAAGTTAAGATAAGGTGAATGCAACATACCAAGTTGCAACCAATGCATGAAGAACCCACTCGAAAAGCACATACAAAGCAGGTCAGTAATAGAAAGTATGAAATTCGGAACCAAGGGAAGCACTGACACATAGTTTCAAAATAATTTCAGTATTCATTGAACGAAATGCATTATTAAAACCTTTATAAACACACAAGACACAATGAATATGGAAAGTTACCAAGCTATTCAAGGCTGTGCCCTAGAGGAGCAAAACAAGATTAAGCGAATGTGCAACAACCATCAACTATTAAGGATCAAAACAAATCAAGGTCAATGAGGCTATTAGCACTCCAATCTCAGAATCAAAAGATAAGTTTATCCTTAAACCTGTAAGTAGAGAATTCAAAACAATCTGCTAAGAGCAATTAAGCAACACTATTACCATTCCTTTTAAAAAAACAAGATCCGTTACTCAAAATATGACTGACATTAGGCTGTCAATACTAAAAGCTTTGATTTCCCAGCACATCGAGTGCACCACACCAAAACAATGAATTAAGAAACTTTAACACTAAACCAATTACAAGATACAAACCTCGTATAATCAGATTTATAATATAATCAATCCAAAACAACCAAACAAAACACATTAATAAACAAAAGCAATTCATTAATCAAAAGTAAGTCATTTCAATCAGTTTCATTAAACCATAACGAGAATCAGTAACCGATATACATGAAAACATAACAAAGCCTAACCGCTAGTAAACTTGGTAACAGCCTTAGTCCCCTCACTAACAGCATGCTTAGCCAATTCCCCAGGCAACACCAACCTCACAGCAGTCTGAATCTCCCTTGAAGACAAGGTATTCTTCTTATTATACCTAGCCAACCTACTCGCCTCCGGTGCCAATTTCTCAAATATGTCATTTATAAAACTGTTCATTATCCCCATTGCTTTGCTTGAAACTCCGATATCTGGATGAACTTGTTTCAACACTTTGAAGATGTAGATCTTGTAGGTCTCCACTGATTTCTTGTGTTTCTTCTTTTTCTTGTCTTGTGATGATGCGTCTTTTGGGATCCTCTTTTCGGCTTTGGGTTTCGGGGCTTTTTCTGCTGCCATTGGTTTCTTTCCTGTTGCTGCTTTTGGTGCCATTTTTTTAAAATGAGAATAAGTGTGTTTAAGGGTTGAGAATCTTGGGTGAGATGTGTTTGTTTATATAGGGAAGAGAGGAGTGATGTGATTGGCGGATAGGAGGTGGTGCGGATCGTGATCTGTGGCCATTGGTTTTTTGAATAGTAAATCGGACGGTGGATGCTGGAGGTTTTAGAATTTTGGCGGTCAGATGATGAAATTGTATTTTCTTTATAACGCACACTCAAAACTATTTTCGTAAATTGTCAATTCTTAAGCATATATACTCATAGAATATAGTAGTATTAGTTTGCTTAACTATTTCTCATATATATTTATAACATCTTTATAGTTTTATACGTCAAACATAATTTTTGAAGCCCTCAAAAGTTTAGGACTTTGAGGCGGTCACCCGTTTCGCCCACCCCAAGTACCGCCAAGCTGACTAATATAAATGTGATAATGGAGTAAGCAAGAATTTGTTTGATGATTTTGAAAAATGGGATGATTGTGATTTCATAAGGAGTAATGTGCGAAACTAGAAGAAAAAGACTAGGGCATGTTTTTCATGAACTATAATATGTTTTAAGAAGTTAAGGAACCAGTGGAATAAATTTAGTATAAGTCTTGTTGGTTTCATTCCTAGAAACTACAATTTTTCGCGCCCAGAACTAGTTGCACGCCGGTTTTACAACCTAAACCGCCGCACTTAAGCTAAAACCCAAGAAGTACGACGCACTTGTAGTCAAGTACGCCGCACTTTTTACCTGAAATTCAAACAGAATGTCTGCATATGATACCTAGAGAGTGTTTAAACTATATTTTGTTGCACTAACCACTAATGGACATTCAGGAAGGCGGAATTCCTTGAGTGTTAATTAATCCAAAGAAGAAGATAATGGGTTCAATGAGTGATGACAATAACTCACTGAACCCCAGTCTCCTCAACAACAATTATAATTGAAGACTGAAGACTGAAGAAGAAGACTGAAGAATCTGAAGCCTGAAAGAAAGGCGGGACAAGGCGGGAAGAGTTTGAAAAAATAAGGAGAAGTCCTTATCAGGCCAAAGTCAAACTTTCCCTGAAAGGCTTGAGAACAAGAGCAGTGTCATCACTGACATTCAGAAAGCAGTATTAACCAATTCTCAAAATAGATTCTTGGAACTGTGACAAAATACTATTGTATTTTGTCCAGACTAGCTAGGTCATTCTTTTTGTACTTTTAGTCACGGGTGCTCTTTTATACATGTGTATAAATAGGATCATAATGGAGAAAAGTGGACAAGTTTTGTGCATTAAAAGTTTTGACTTTCATAAAACCACTTTTCTCCCCCAAAGAGCAACCTAGTCCCTAAGATAGCTCAGTGGTTCATTTATTGTTGCCACTCAAGCATAGATTGAGTTTAGTGAGGAGAACATACCATACATTGTCATTTCAATCCCAAGTGTTATTTCCGCTAACACTTGGGTATAGATTCTTTTGATTAATTTCTAATAATAATTTAAACGTTGAAAAACTTGTGTTTTTATCTTTACGTTTTACTTATTTGTCTAAATTAATCAATACATTAAATCAGTCATGGAACACAATTAGATTAACTTTGTAGTTATTTCTACTTGTGTAACGGGAACAACAAGTGGTATCAGAGCCTCTGGTTTGTAAAATCTTTTAAAAAACTAAAAGAGTGCTCAAAAGGTTTTTAAAACCAAGATCCTACTATGGCTGATATTAATGTGCCCCAGCTCGTCGATAAAAAAGGAGGAAGCTATTCAGCTGTTGCTCCCAGACTTAAAGCTGGAAAATTTAGCAAGTGGAAAAAGTGTATGCTTTGCTACTTGACTGGTATGGAACCATACTACATCACTTGTATTAAAGAAGGTCCTTATGTCCCTAAGACTGCTGAAGGGTTACCAAAACCTGAAGCTCAGTGGACCATTTATGAGAGAAGGGTGGTCAATCAAGATTAGCGCCTGAAAAGCATTATTGTATCTTGTCTTCCTGACGATACAATGAAATCAGTCATTAACTATACAACAGCCAAACAAACTTGGTTTGACTTGGTTCATAGCTTTGAAGGTCTCTCAAATACCAAGGAAAACAGGATCATGGACCTGAAACTTGAGTATAACACTTTCAGGGCCAAAGACTCTGAAAGTCTCTCTCAGACCTATACCAGATACAAGACCCTGATAAATGAATTATCAAATGATGGTGTAGTTTTGTCTAAGCATGAGATAAATGTTGGCTTTGTCAACAGTCTCCCTGAGAAGTGGTTAAACTTCTCTCAGGGCCTCAGGAATGCTAACCACATTCAGACCCTTGAGCTCCCTAAGATCTATGGGAAGTTTGTCTATGAGGACAACTTAATCTCTAGGAGATACCCTGACTCAAAGAAAGCTCTTGAGACCAAAAAGGCCCTGCTACCTCACCCATATCAACTGCATTTTATTCTAATGGTGTTGTGCAGGATTTTCAAGAGGATTCTGATGATGAGGTTGATGAAAGAACTAGTGAGGAGTACCTAAATGATTTACATTTAGAATTTCAAGAAAGGGCACTCCTTGCTAATTCAAAACGTTTTATCAAAAGTAATCTGTCAAACTTTTTAAAAGCTAAAGCAAATGAAACCACTGAATGTTTCAAATGTGGTAAAAAGGGTCATTTTGCTAAAGACTATTTTTAAAAAACAACCTCAGAACCCTCTTATAAATTTTCTGGAAACAGTTCTTCATCAGGAACTAGCAAGTTTCAACCTAAAATGCTTCGGTCTACCCAACATTTTCAAAACAATACTGTTCAAAAGGGTCAAAAAGATTTTGAAGCAAAATATAGAAAAGCTAAGGATAAACTTGCTCTCCTTGAGGCCAATCCCTCAATGTCTCAGGCTGCTCAAACTTCCAAACCTGTTCAGACAAAGAACAAGGTTCTTGTAGCTGAAGCCTATGACTGGGATGAAGAAGAGGTCTCCTCAGATGATGATGAAGTTAGAGTCAGTGCACTGATGGCACTTTCAGACAATGATCAGCTGGCTGTTGGAAAAAGCCATGCAAGAAATGGAGAGTGGGTCAACATAACCATGAAAAAGGTAAATATTTTACTTTCTATGGATGATGATTCTGGTTGGCAGTCTTATATGAATTACATTAATGTAGATCTTAAGTATGTTGAAGAACAAAGGCTTAATTTGCTTTCAAAATATACCAATCTTGTTTTAGAATTGAATAAGTGTAGAGATGAATTGCTTGTCTTAAAACAAGCTAAGCTAGAAGCTGTCACACTTCAAATTCAAAATACTGAGATTTTGAAACAAAATCAAGCTCTTCAAAATGAACTTAACAAAGAAAAGGTTGTCATAGAAAGCTGGACTAAAAAGAATCCTAAAGTCTATGAAACTGTGTCTCTTATTCCTAGTGCTAACAAGAAAGTCATAGGAGAAGACCAACTCACTGAATCCCCCAGTGAGAGTCATAGTGAAAAGGTTTTTATTCCAGCTGGCATATCTTTTGACCAAGAGATGATACCCAAGTCTAGTGACTGGATTGTCAGAAACAACCCAGTCAGTAAGTTGCCTAACTTTGAGACTGGGAAAATCTTGGAACCTGAAAGTCAGGCTATAAAAGATATGCTTAGACTCATTGACAAACCCAATAGTACTGAGTCTGTCAACGAGTCTGAATCAGAATCACAAGCACCACTCCTACATCTGAAAGTCCTTCAGGGAAGCTGCACCTTGTTCAGACCTTACACCATTAGTCTACTCTCAGCATTCTCCAACGGAGAAGTCAGGAATGGGAAAAACCATCCTAAAAAGGCAAACACCTGAAGTCTCAGTTCCTACTGATGACTCAACAACTTCAGTCCCTTCTGAAGTAAAAACTAAAAGCCCTGACTCAAAGTATGATCAGTTGGTTGAGCTTGTCAGGAAGCTGAGTAAGAAGATTGAATCTTCTGAGAAACCTCAATCTAAATTGAAGGAATCCAAATCAGCTTCCTCAAGCACCACCAAACCAAAACCCTCCAAACCTCAGCAAAGGTATGAGCTGTATGGCTATATTAATCATTCCACTAATGATTGCTATAGAATCCTTTTTTGCATGATATGCAAAAAGGAAGATCACAGAACCTCTGATCACCAGACCTACACAGCCACATAAAAAATTGCAAACTTTAAAGCACAAGCTTTTAAGTATCCTTATGATTATAAGCAGAAGCAGAAACAAAAGGCTAAGCCTTTTTCACCTTGCCCACACTGTGGCTTCAATGACCACCTTCCTGAAGATTGCCTAATGGACACAAGTTGTGACATATGTGGAGATCCCACTCATGACACCTCAGGACATGAGAAGGTCATTTAGACCAGAAGAGGAATCACCAAGTCATCCTCTCAGTCTATTGAATCCACTTCTGCAATCAAATGCAAAATCTGTGGAAGCTCAGTCCATTCAACCATTGACCATGCATCAATTGTTACTTTTAAACAGGCCATTAAAGCCAAGCCCTCCAAGAAGATGGGTCCTAGAAAGAACTAACTCAGTTTACCATTTGTGCATAGACTTGCCAGGGAGCCAGTTTGACATCTAGATAGTAGATGTTCAAGGAGCATGACTGGTGTGAAAGAGTATCTGCACAAATATGTAGAGGAACCAAGACCCAAGGTGGTATTTGCTGACAATTCATCATGTCTCACTGAAGGTTATGGTTCAGTAAACTGTAGTGGTATAGTCTTTACTAGGATAGCTTATGTCAATGGTCTTAAGTACAATTTAATCAGTGTCACTCAACTATGTGATTCAAAATACATAGTTCAGTTTGATGATAAGCAAGGTACCATCTTCAATGCAAATAAGGAAGTTGTCCTTATTGCACCAAGAAGACAAGATGTTTATGTGTTAGACATGAATACTCTAACTCAGAATGGAACTTTTCCCTTTGCTAAAGCCACTGAAACTCTCAACTGGCTTTGGCCTAAGAGACTCTCCCATCTGAACTTAAAAAACATAAACTCTCTTGCCAAACAAAACAAGGTCCTTGGCTTACCATCACTTGTGTTTTCAAAGGATAAACCCTGCTCTGCCTGTGAAAAAGGTAAACATCATAGAGCATCCTTTAAAACCAAGCAAAACTTTTCCATCAAAAGTTGCCTTCATCTTCTCCATATGGATCTCTTTGGGCCCATCAGTCCTAGATCCATTAACCATGAGAAGTATACTCTGGTCATTGTGGATGAATACTCAAGATACACTTGGGTTTACTTCTTGACCAAAAAGAGTCAGGCAACTGAAACAATCATGTCCTTTGTCAGGAACATTGAAAATCAAAATGACATTAAGGTCAAACATATTAGGACTGACAATGGGACTGAGTTCAGAAACCATGAACTTGAATGTTTCTGTGATGAGAAAGGTATTTCCCAAAAATTTTCCTCTCCTTATACACTTGAACAAAATGGTGTTGCTGAAAGGAAGAATAGAACACTCATTGAAGCAGCTAGGACAATGCTAAATGGATCAGTCCTATCCAAACACTTTTGGACTGAAGCAGTCAAAACTGTCTGTTACACACAAAACAGATCCATCATTGTCAAGAGACATAGTAAAACCCCTTATGAGTTATTCAAGGGAAGAATACCTGACATCAGTTACTTTCATGTCTTTGGGTGTCATGTGTTTATTCATAATCACAAGGATCACTTAGGGAAATTTGATGTTAAGGCTGATGATGGTTACTTCCTTGGATACTCTCTTGTCTCTAAAGCCTTCAGGGTGTTCAATACAAGGAGACAGCAAACTGAGGAAACATTGCATGTTATCTTTAATGAGAGTACTGAAGCAATCAGATTCTCAAACACCTCAGTGGAAGAGATAGGCATTGATGATTCATCAAGATATCCTCCTAATGAATATCATCCTGATCGTAATCCTTCCACTCAGTATCAAGCAAATGATGATATCTCCTACTACATTGTCCCTCACAACCTTCCTTACCCAACCATCATTGAGTTTGTTGAAGCACAAACTAGTACTAATGCAATCAATCAGTCTGAACACAGTGCTCAGGAACCAAACAACCTCAGTGATCAGCCAACTCAGTTAGACACTCAAGATCCTGAAGATCTTCAAGTGTCTGCACCAGAACCTATACCTCCACCCAATCAGGCCTCCACAAGTTCCAATCAGTATCCAAGACCTCAGGACAGTTGGACTAGGTCTAAAGATATAGAACTTGTCAATATTATTGGAGAGCCTACTGAAGGCATGCTTACTAGAAGCATGGCTGCAAAACTGAAGGCAGCCTCAGCCAATGAATGTCTATTTGTGGACTTCATTTCCACAATTGAACCTAAAAGTGTCAGAGAAGCACTTAAACATCCTAGTTGGGTTCAGGACATGCATGATGAACTGGAATAATTTGACAGAAACAAGGTAATGACCTTGGTAAAATGTCCTCAGGATGTTTCAGTCATTGGCATGAAATGGGAGTTCAAAAACAAAAATGATGAAAATGGCATAGTCATTAAAAACAAAGCCAGACTTGTTGCCAAAGGCTACAATCAGCAAGAAGGCATTGACTATAAAGAGACATTTGCACCAGTGGCAAGGATGGAAGCCATCAGGATCTTCCTTGCATTTGCAACCTACATGAACTTCATAGTGTACCAAATGGATGTTAAAAGTGCATTCTTAAATGGTTCACTGAAAGAAGAAGTTTATGTCCAACAACCTCCTGGATTTGAAAGCAGTGAGTTTCCTGACTATGTCTGCAAGCTTGACAAAGCCCTCTATGGACTGAAATAAGCTCCTAGGGCATGGTATGTGATGTATTTTTTTAGGTCTATAAAAATCAACCAAGTTTTAAATTTATTTATTGCCGAACTAACCTATAGACTCTAAACACTCACGAGCAGTGTACCCGATCAATGTAGATAGTTTTTAGGTAAGCAAGGGTCGTTCACTAGGAGCGAAGCTAAAGTGATCTAAAGGTATTCTAATTACTAAACTAACTAACCTAGAAAGCAAGTAAATATTTTTGGGGTTTTAGCCTGAGAGGCTATCACGATTTTGTGTGTTTAATTAAACTAAATACGAGAAAATAAATATTAAACTAATTAAAAGCAAATTAAAGATAGATGAAGATAGATAGGAAGAACGGGTTAGCCACGTCTAATCCATTTTATAGTTATACATGCTTATGTCTACTTGTTTTAATTCATTCAATTGTTTTGTTGCCAATCCGATTATTAATCCTGTCACGATTAAATAACCTACCATCGTGGTGGGAAAGAGGACATGATCATAGTGACTCGTCTAGCATCAATACTAACTTATTGCTTTAAACCATCTAACCTAGTTCGGTATTACACGCTACTAGTCCTATTAGGTTGTAGACACGTTCCGTTTATGCCAAACAATGATTCCTAATAGAGATTCGGGTTAACACGCATATAACTCAACCTAAGCAACCACAATTACAGGTAGTTAAGTCACATCAATTAAAGTTATAAGGATCATAACCTAGTTACATAGACTTCTACTAGTTATAAGCAATAAACGAGTTTTTATCGACAAGCAACCAACCCAATAACAAAGCAAACACATCGACAAAATCATAAAAACTAATAAAACTTCATAAACATGGCTAACACCTAAGGGTGTTAGCCCATAATCTCAGCAACAAAATACAAAAATATAATCAAGACGAATAGAGTATTAAACATAAAGAATATGATACGCTAACCGAATGATTAAGTAGTATAACAATGATAAGAGATGTTCTTCAAGTATAATTGGGTCTTCAAGGGTGATCTTCTGCTGTTTTGAGAGGCTTTGATCGTTTGGGAATGGCCCTAAGGGTTCCCAAAGATGCTCTAATTCGTTAATGAGTTCGGTATTTATAGATTCTGAAATCTGGGTCGATACGGCGCATCTAGAGAGTTAGATGCGCCGCATCTATAAGTAAACGTAGCCTCCAAGTCTGAAACTGACCCGATATGGCGTATCTATAAATCTGATATGGAGCATCTCCCAATACGGCACATCTAAAGACCTGATGCACCGCATCTCCTTCAAATACAGGTAAATCTCCTTTTTCTCTTTCCGTGGCCGCTTGAATCAACTAAAACGGAGTCCGAATGAAGATTTTATGGCCAAAATACGAAAGCATCTTCAAGTGTCGACTTGTAATCTTGACTTCTTCATTAAGCTTCTAATCTCCACTTGATTTCTTGGTAAGGATTGTGTATGGCCGATACGACGCATTGGATTGGTCCGATGCGGCGTATCTGGAGTAGAACAAGTTGGTTCTTCTTCGTTGACCAAAGTTTCATATGCGACGCATGATAAAATCAGATGCGGCGCATGCTTCAAAGTCAGGAAATGGTCTTTAATCTCTTCAATTCAGCAGACTTTTCCAATCTTGATCATTTTGCTCCATTTTATGTCCATAATAGCTAACTTTCACCAAATGTTTGTTTATAACTGAGAATTACAAAAGTAGGCGATTAAGTATCAATTCCCATATAAAATAATACAAAAACAAGCAATATACATATGATACATGATGCTAATAAAATGTACTTATTTGATGTCATCAAATATCCCCGGCAACGGTGCCAAAAACTTAATGCGCGTGTGCGTATTGCTCTAATTTATACCCACGGTATGTCGTTGTGGTTTTAGCAGTATTCAAGTTTTAAATTTATATTTAGCCGACTTATCAATAACACACACACTTTAACGAGCAGTGTACCCGGTCAGTATGAATATAATGGTAAGTAGAGTGTCGATCACTAAGAGTGGAACGTATTATCTAGTTATTCTAATCAGTATTTTAATATCTTAAGTTAGCTATACAACCTAATCTAACGCAAGGGGGTTCAGCTTGAGAGACTGGCACGGTTTGGTTATGATTAAATATAAACTAAACTAATAGGCACGAATCAGCGATTAGCACACACGTACACAGATAAATACTTGAGACAATAAGAAGACCTGTCCTGATAGTTAAGTAGCTTGTCACTTGTTTTATTGCTAGTTTTATATGAAGTGTATAGTTCGATGCAACGCACCGAGATTAATCCCTTTCTCGTTGGCTCTAATCTTATCGGCGAGTAAACCCTTAATGATTACTTATGTCTATCCTACTTATCTTTCTTCCTACTTTTCTACAGACGATAGAATGCATAGGCGATAGAATAAATAGGCGAGGACAGAGGCATGGCGACCCGATCAATGCTCAGCTAGACACAGAGGTTATCAATGCACTAATAAAAGTCACCAAAGACATCAACATATAAACTTTAATTAATGGGAAAGCAATTTTAAGGGGAGTTGAAGTGCATGATTAAATCAATGACACAAGCCCATCAATCCTGATAAATTAAAGTGTACTAATACAATAAAACAAAACTACTTAATGAATTGAATACATGCAGGACCTTCTTACAGCTCTTGTATCTTTGTTCAAGGTGTGTCTTGTGCTGCTACTTCGTCTGAATTCGTCCTAGGGTTTCTTCTGTCTTTGTGTTTTTGCTAAATGTCCAACTCCGAAATTCGTCTGACTTTGGGGTATTTATAGTTTCTATCTGAGGGCTAGATGCGGCGCATAGGATAAGTAGATGCGGCGCATTGACTTAACTTCGCGTGGGGTCCAAGATTAATATATTCAGGAATATTCGTACACCGCCAGAAGATGCGGCGTAACTCCATTTCTAGATGCGGCGTATGTCCTTGCTGTCTTGGATCGTAGCTTGTGAAATCTTGATAGTGATGCGCCGTATATAATAAGTAAGATGCGGCGTATCTGGAGCAGAATAATCTTGATCTTGTACATTTCAGTAGACTCTTAACTTCTTGCTTGTTTTGCTCCATAATTAGTCCAAAATCGCCAAGTTTCACATAATACTTGTTTTTACCTGAGAATTACAAAAGTAAACATTAACGTATCGATTCTCACAGATAATATAATAAAACAAGTCAAATAAATAGGATAAATGATGATAATAAAATGTACTTATTTGAGTTCATCAGTATGAAACTCTCTCAGCCTTCCTCATCCAAAACAAATTTGTCAGAGGCAAGATAGACAGCACATTGTTTATCTATAGGACAAATGGTGATGTCATTCTTGTTCAAGTATATGTGGATAACATCATATTTGGCTCAACAAGTTATAAACTTTGCAAACAGTTTGAAAAACTGATGGCAAAGAAATTTGAAATGAGCATGATGGGAGAACTCACTTACTTCCTTGGATTGCAAATCAAGTAGACTGATAAGGGAACCTCTATCAGTCAAGAGAAGTACACCAGAAGCCTACTGAAAAAGTATGAGCTCAGTGATTGTGCCTCAGTCAAAACTCCCATGGTTCCTCCAAATAACCTAGGTCCTTACCTTGCTGGTAAACCAGTCAATCAAACTCTATTTAGAGGAATGATTGGGCCACTGATGTATCTACTTGCATCAAGGCCTGATATCCAATTCTCAGTCTGTTTGTGTGCCAGATATCAGTCTGACCCAAAAGAATCACACCTCACAGCTGTGAAAAGGATCCTCATGTACCTGAAAGGTACTCCAAGTCTTGGATTATATTATCCTAAATGTTCAGGCTTTTATCTCTAGGGATACTCAGACTCTGAGTATGCAGGCTGTAACATGGATTGAAAAAGCACCTCAGGCTCCTGCCAATTTCTTGGTGGAAAATTAGTCTGTTGGAGTGCTAAGAAGCAACAATCAGTTGCCTTGTCCTCAGCAGAAGCTGAGTATGTTGCAGCAGCCAGTTGTTATGCAAATGTACTATGGATGAAAAGTCAACTCAGTGACTATGACATCCATTATAAGATGGTTCCCATCTTTTGTGACAACACAAGTGCAATTGCTATCTCAAACAACCCTGTTCTTCATCAGAGAACCAAACACATTGATATCAGATATCATTTCATCAGGGACCATGTCATGAATGGTGACATTGAATTACACTTCATTCCCACTGAATATCAGCTAGCTGATATATTCACCAAACCATTGGATGAACCAACTTTCACACGACTGAAAGCTGAATTGGGAATGTTGGATATTGAGAATCAGTCCACTAATTGAATCCATCCAACTAAGTGTAAATTCTGATAACCTCAGGTCCCTGACTCAATGTGTCTCTTAGTGAATAAGATCACTGAATAACCTTCCCTGATCCCCTCACACTAAATGAAAAGTCATTCAAGGGCCTCAAGATGACATTCAATGCTAAACTTAATGCTCTAAGTATCTAGTTAGTAAATGTCCGAGGTTGGTAACTGAATACCTATTTAATATAGGAATATATGTTCTTTTGTCTTCTAGCATGCACATCTTGGGCCGCACTTCCCACTTGGCATTTAATGCCTCTTCTCACACATAATATATATGTGATGATGTAACTCTGCAAATTACACTTTTTGCAGATGACACAACTGTTCACCTCGACTGTTGCGCAAAACCTTGAAAAGTGGAGTGGTGTCATTTAATGCGGATATCAAACGTTTATACAAAAAGGTTTTCAAAATTTTGAGAAAAATCCTCTTAGTGCCAAAACCACCTTCTCTTTCCACTTTCCTATAAATACCCACAAACAAAATTACACACACACGCTTTGAAAGTTTTTATCAAACTCTTGCCCTTTTGCTTAAAAATCTCTGTGTGTGTTCTTTGTCTTTAAACCCAAACCTTTTTTTCTTGCAAATCCAAGACCTTTAAATGGCTGCTTCTAAAGCTATTACCTGCGCCCTAATGTGGAATTCCAACTAGAGGGCGTAGATTTGACCAAGAACAATGTCGTAGGGAATTTTGCCTACCCGGAAAAATTTCCGGCGTATAAGGAGTTAATAAGGACATAGTAAAATACCTTTAAAACTGCTTCCTTTCTACGGCATTCACCAAAACACCCCCAGTCATATACCATGACTATTTAAGGGAGTTCTGGTGTACAGCAGTGGCCACCAGCCCTGATGACATCAAGGATACCATAATCACGTTCTCAGTGATGAATGGGAGAAAGACTCTCTCCCTTAATTACCAAACCTTCATCAAGGCCACAGGTCTTGATTTCGCTGAGAACTTCGACCCTCAGCCCACTGAAGCAGAAGTAAAAGCCGAATTGCTTTTACTCAAGCCACATGTCGACAAACACCCTGAAGTGGCCCCAGGGACTGTACTGGCCAAAGCCCCTATCATCAAAACCTGGTTTCCCACAGTCTGGAGGATCCTGATGACCTTTTTCATTCAGGTCCTTGGAGGAAACAAGTCCTCCACGGAGCAATTGAACACATCACAACAAATGATTGTGTTCAGCCTCCTGGAGGGTAGAAAAATTGATATTGGAGAGATGATCTTCAGAGACCTCATAGCCAAGCTATCAGGGAAATCTAGGCAAAGACATATGTCTTACCCTAGGTTCATTTCCTGTGTGCTTCAAGACTTATTAGGCTCCGAGTATGTTAGACCAAACGTCCAGGGATCTAACCCTGTGTCTTACACAAGGCAAACTACTCGAGAGACCTCACTGAGGTTACACTAGTTGCCCTGACCACATACATGTTGATGGTCATTCAGGGCCAAGAAGGAGAAGAAAAAAAAGAAGGCAGGGTCCAGGAAGGTGGTTCAACCCAAACCACTCGCCACTGAGACTTCTGCCTCAAAGCCTCAAAGGCAACCAACGGCCAAGCCCACTGAGACACCCACAGTTGAGACCCACTTGGCCAAACAACAACCGCCAATGGAGGGCACTGAGAAATCACCCTCAGGGTCCTCGGGCAAACCCGCTCATCATGGCTCTGCTGACATATACAAGTCAGTGGGGTCAGGACTCATCCACTCCTCACATCCCAATGGAGGCATTCGTCAATCACCACCTTTGTCTGAGGGAGAACAAGGTCCTATATCCTCAGTGGAGTTGTACCACTCTGCTGAGAAGGGGACCCATACCCTTTTACATTCCGTTTATGGCTTTGACAAATCATAGTCAGAGTCTCAGGGAGGACCAACCCCTAAAGCTTCATCAAGGTAGCACAACCTTGGTGGAAAGGGGGGCCTAAACATACAACTTCCCGTTTACGGCTCTGAGCGATCACACTCTGGGTCTCAGGGAGAAACGGTCCCTATATCTTCGTCAGGCAGTACAACCCTGATGGAAAGGGGGACCTCAACAACTCATTGCCTAGTGATGGTACTGGAGAACACCCACCAGTCCTTGAAGGCACCCAAGGGGACAAAGACTCAGGGGGCATACGACCACCCGCTGATACGGAACCTACACCTCCCCCACGGCGAATCCAGTCTCTCAGGAACTGACCCTGCGGACCCGGCAGAGAAAACCCACTTTGTTCACCTGGAGGGGTCAGGACCTGGCCACAACAAAGGTGAGCCCTCTTTTGAGGGGGAGCCGGATTCCCAACAGGTTCCAACTCTTGGTGATCTCGAGATGCTACTCAATGAAGAGTCTGAAGAGGAGATGGTGGATTTTGGAGATGACAAAATTTTTGGTGCTGGGGATGACATGGAGACTGACACTTACAACTCTCCTCAGCACACTGGCCAACCATCATCATCTCCTCCTCCTGAGGAACAAGTACCCCATACCAACCCAACAACATCATCATCATCATCAGGCAACTCCAAAGATTCTGCTCCTGCCACTCCTCCATATTTGCAGAAGTATGACAACGTTCTTTCACTCACTGAGAGTCAGCTAGTCAAGTTCCTCAGAAAAGCCAACACTGCCCTCTTTCGTGAGATTACTGAAGAACAATGGGATCAGCATACTGAAGCAGCAGTCTCCTATGCTGACTTCAGGGCTGCTGTTGAAGCATCTCAGGGTAAACTACATTAGGTCGCTGCCTTCACTGATAAACAAATCAGTGACATGAGGACATCTCTTGACCATCTGGGTTCTGCACAAGACACGCAGTTCTACAATGTGTTGACAACTCTTAGCTCCTTTCAAGAAGAGTTCAAAGATGATCCTGCCCTCCTCACAAAGCTGTCTAAGTTCCTAGATACTCAGAAGACCACCTCCTCCAACATTGCTGAGGTTCTCAAGCTACTTCAAGAGGTGGATTTTAAACCACTTAGGTCACAGCAAGATGTCATTCAACAATCAGTCTCTGATACCTAGGAGTGCCTGAGTAAGATTTCGTCAGCCTTTAATCAGCTATCCACCAAACATAATGAGCTGATCACCCACTACACCACCAAGGTTACTGAACTCACCACTGCTCAAGCTACCATGGCGGAAGACATCTCCGTTCTGAAGAATGAGACCACTGACGTCAAGAACATGGTCTCCACAATACTAACTATTCTTCAGACTTCTCCGGTTACCCCACCTCCTCAGTCAACAGATGCTTTCACTGAAGCTTCAGCATCTGTTGAGGGGGAGAAACCTGATGAACCCATCCTTGAACCTGCAACTTCCTCTACACTTGTTGTTGCTACCATCCCTATTCAACCTGAAGCAATAGCAACTGAAGTCCCTGAATCCTCCTTCAGTACACCCCCTCCCACTAACAAAGGTAAAGGGATAATGGAAACTGAAGACTCTCCTCCAAAGTTAGTAAAGGAACCAAAAGAAAGGCGTCCTGACCCAGATGCACCTTTTGAAGTCGACTTGGATGATGGGAGAAAATTTGTGGGAACAAGGGAAGAAGTGGTCGCAGTTCTGGATGAACGGGATAAAGCCAGGGCTGAAAGACTCAGTAGGCCTGTGATTGCTGAAGTGGCCATGGAGGTCATCAGGGAAACTAAGCAGGTTATCAGGGGGGGAGGGAAGAATTCCTCAAGCTTCAGGCTGACCTAATAAAAGAACATAATCTTAAGGTCAAGCTCAACAATGAAAGGAAGAGGAAAACTTATGAGAAGTATCTGTGGTATATGACAAAGACTAAGGGTGAAGGCACCATAACCGATATGACCATTCACAACACCAAGCCCATAAGCATTACGGTTCACAGAGGGCCAAGGAAATCTGAGAAAAACACTCCCTTCAAATTCTCAGATTATGGGCTAAAAGAATCGGACATGATGGGGCCCATCATGAGGAAGAAACAAAGCAGGATCATTCCTGACCTCCTAGCTACCCTGAGCTGCAAATATGAGGAAATGGAAAGGGTGGCCAAGAGCCTGGGAATAGATCATGAGAAGGCACTTGCTTCTCATGGACTTGCAATTCCTAAACCTACTCAGAAGACTGGGAAGAAGAGGAAAGCTGTGGGAAAGGAACCTGAACAATTCATAGCAGCTCTTTATTGCAACAGGATACCTCCTCAAGGAGTCAAGTTTGTACCCAACCAAGTAATCAAGCTTCCTGAGTATGGTATCTTCTTTGTCGATGAGTTTGGCCAACAGGCCTTTCAGAGAGTCAGTGATATACACCTTGTGGAAATAACAACTCTTCTTGCTTACAAGCTGATGTCACTTCACGTGAAGAGCCCTGAAAATGAAGAGTTTATCAAGCTGATGGATAGGATGATGAATTAAAGACCCGACAAGGAGAAGTTGGTGTCTAAGAAGGCTAAGTTGGAGCTCATGGGAATCTTGGAAGCCTGAGTACAGATCCCTGAGCATTATGTTTAGATTATAGGACTTTGTAATGATATGAATAAAATGATGGCCCACGTTTTGTTATATCAATGTCCTTTATTAGCTTTCTAATATACTCAGTGTGAGAAGAAGCCCATTTGCTCACTCACATTGATAAAACACTTAGGCATAATTTATATCCAAATAGGGGGAGATTGTTGGGTCCATAAGTACCCAAGCGTCCTGACAATAAGGATTTGAATACAAATTAGCCAAGTGTTAATCAACCGTGAACACTCTCAGGTCACTGAGTGAACAGACACTCAGTGAGTTATCTTCAGGATGTTTAGGACGAGTCTAAGAAGAAAGATTCACCATTCAGGAAGGCGGAACTCCCTGAGTGTTACTTAAGCCAAAGAAAAAGATAATGGGTTCAGTTAGTGATGACAATAACTCACTGAACCCCAGTCTCCTCAACAACAATTATAATTGGAGACTGAAGACTGAAGACGAAGACTAAAGAATCTGAATCCTGAAAGAAAGGCGGGACAAGGCGGGAAGAGTTTAAAAAGATAAGGAGAAGTCCTTATCAGGCCAAAGTCAAACTTTCCCTGAAAGGCTTGAGAACAATAGAAGTGTCATCACTGACATTCAGAACGCAGTATTAATCGATTCCCAAAATAGATTCTTGGAACTGTGACAAAATACAGACTAGCTAGGTCATTCTTTTTGTACTTTTAGTCACGGGTGCTCTTTTATACATGTGTATAAATAGGATCATAATGGAGAAAAGTGGACAAGTTTTGTGCGTTAAAAGTTTGGACTTTCACAAAACCACTTTTCTCCCCCCAAAGAGCAACCTAGTCCCTGAGATAGCTCAGTGGTTCATTTATTGTTGCCACTCAAGCATAGCTTGAGTTTAGTGAGGAGAACATACCATACATTGTCATTTCAATCCCAAGTGTTATTTCCGCTATAACTTGGGTATAGATTCTTTTGATTAATTTCTAATAAGAATTTAAACGTTGAAAAACTTGTGTTTTTATCTTTACGTTTTACTTATTTGTCTAAATTAATCAATACATTAAATCAGTCATGGAACACAATTAGATTAACTTTGTAGTTATTTCTACTTGTGTAACGGGAACAATAGATATTCAATATCTCAATAAGATCACAATGATCTTCTTTTACAAACTCTCAAAAGAAAAATGGACTTGATGTATACAAAGATACAATCAAGTGTGTAACAAATGTTACAAGTGCACTAACTACAACTACAACACTTTGTATCTTCTTGGATACCTTGTGTTCTTCTGTTGCACTAGAAGTGGAATGAAGGTGATCAATTGGTTGGATGATTGGATCACTCTTTAAACAAAAGAAAACTAAACTAAATGGTCTAGAAGAGAAAATGTGATAAGAGTATTGAACTCAGAAAGTTGTGTGTGAAAAAGGATACCCAAAAACTGTAAAGATGGCTGGTATTTATAGGCAGAAAAAATATAGCCGTTACAGGTATACGGTACCACTAAATCACCCACGGTACCACTAAATTTAGTGGTACCGTGCTAGACAAAAACGCTCCTCTTTTTGTCTTTAGTGGTGAAAACTTATTTGGGGAAGTTTGGAGCTGATTTTGGGGGGAAAATAGCTGTTATGTTATTTGAACTTATTTTTCCAATAAAACATTTCTTAATTATTCAAAAATAACTTGTAAAGTATATTTTTGAAAAAATGTTTTGTCACATTAAAAATGTGAAGTTTTGAACACAAATTCACTTCTTTGATCATTTGTCAAGTTGTAAATTTGTTTGTGCATACCTAGAGTGATTTGCGTAGAAATGGGATCTTTCGACTAAAAACTTGTTTACGTTAATTTTAACGTAAAGTGTTTTCACATTTTGTCATCCTCAAAATGTGAAGTTATCAAAAGATATAAATAACGTTTTTAGAACATTATTTGCATCAACAATCTCTCCCTTTTTGATGATGACAAAACATAAACTCATTTTAAGTTAAAATTAATTTTAACAAGTTTTTAATGAGTTTATATCCCATTTCTCCCCCTTTTTGTCGAAGCAAAAAGGTTGCTAAGGCTCCCCCTCGATGTATACTGCCCCTCGTTTGGAGGACACCAAGGAATAGAGCAATGATTCTTGCTACAAAACAAAGTTAGATGACAAGTATACAATATCTAACATGTAGCAATCAAGACAAATATCCAACCACAAACAAAAAATGTCTAAAGAGCCAAGCTCCAAAAAAGAAAACAACCACATAAAAAGCCCATTCATTCATAAAAATAAACGTCATACATAAGTATGGCTACATCATAAAAAGAAACACAATCTACAAGAAGCATATAGAAATCTTAAGTGAGATGTGGCTCTAAGATTTGCTTCAAATGACAAAAGGAATCCTAGTTTTATATTTTGGTGACTAAACATAGAATGTTTAGTTGTTTGGGCTATTGGTTGGTGGAGGAGGTGGTATGATGGGTCCTTGTGGTGGTGTTAGGAGGTGCTCAAGGTAGGAGAACCTAAAGTGCAACTCATCCCTAAGTTTGAAGATGAGGTTTCGGTTGTGATGACAACATGCACAACTCAAGCTATGTGGCTCTAAAGGATAAAAAATGGGATGACCCATTAATGGTTGTGGTGATGGAGAGGCGGAAGATGATGAGGTGTTGGACCCAAACTCAAAAGGAGTTGTTGGTGATAGGGTAAAGGTTAGTGCTAATGGTTGAGGAGGACTAGGTGGAGGTAAAGGTGTGGTAGCCCTAATGGTGGAAGATGATGATGAGGTAGGCTTGGTTGAAGTGGCTTTTGATGGAGCCAAAGGTGTAGAGATTGATGTGGTTGAATTGGTTGAGGGTAGTGGTGTGTGGACATCTTCATCATCATCCAAAGTAAGATCAATGAGAAGTATCTCATTGGATGGTTTAATGTTTAACCTAGGTTTCTTTGCTTTGTGAGAGGTGGTAGCCATGGTGGAAGACATGGTGAGTTTATGATGAGTGTGGAGTGGTGAGTAAGATCAATTCATGATAAGGGCTTAAATAGCCAAATCAAAGCATGCAAGGGTGACTAGGATGGTGAATTTAGGGATTTGGGAGTGTTGGAATCAGCATAAGATTGTCGATTCTGAGGAAAAGAAAGTCAAAAAGTGAAAGCAAACAGTTAAAATCGTCTACCCAGGGGACGGTACCACTAAATGACCCATGGTACCACTAAATTTAGTGGTGTCGTGCCCTATTTAGTGGTGCCGTGACCTGCAGTTGACATTTTTCCAGTTTTGCAGGATCTAAGATGCCTAAATGGGTAATCCTAGGGAAACTATTTGCAGCAAATCCTATTGCCTCATTTCACTAAAGACTAATCACATAGTTTTCCTAACACTAGCCACAACTAGCAACTAATAAGATCATGTGATTATCTAGAATTAGGCTACTATTAAGCATTCAATATTTCAAGTAGTATGATCATCTAGTGCATGCAAGAAAAATGTAAAATAAAGATATGAACTAGATAAAGCTCATAAATAAAATTAAGCATTAAGCCTGATTAACAAATCAAAGTAACCAATGCCAAGTAAGAAATACTAAGTTAATTCAAACTTGTTAATGTTAAATGGCCATAGCCAAGACCCCATTTATAATAGCTTAATACTACTTGAGTTAGTGATACTAATTAAGTTAGCATTGTCTAATCTCTTGACTTCCCCAACTTCTTAATCTTGTTCCCGATCCCTTGAGTGCCTTTCCAATAGACTTGAACCCCCCCTATTGTTTGCTCATGCATCGAAACTTGTCGGTTGTACATCGTTGTTTGCCTTCTCATCACCGAACTTAAGTTGGTTTGGTTGAAAGGAAGGTCGGTGGTAGGTTCGAACGATGACGTGTCAAGGTTATGAAAGAAAGTGTCGGGAGAGGGAGTACGAGTACGAGACGTTCCTTCTTCGTTCACCTCATCATCATCCTCATCCATAGGCTGAGATGACGATCCATGACCGAAGGAGGAAGACGAGAATGTAGCATCAGAGGTGGATTTACGATCACGTTTAGCCCCTTTGTCACTAAGTGGCTTAGTACGGCATTGTGGTCCACCAAGAGGTTTTATGACGGGATCAACAAGAAAATAGTCGAAACTATTGAGATGTGGGTAATTTACCATAACCCAACGGAATAGACGAGTAAGCAGCATACCATATGGCATGAGCTTATCGGACCGACTGTGAATGTTTGCCATTCTTTTTGCCATGTAGTATGCGAGGTTGTATGGCTTCTCGGTACTTAGGCAATAGAGCATATACGCAAGATTTGCCGGACCATGATCCCGGTTTCCCGCAAGACATAACACGTTTTCACGCAGAAGGAGTTACCAATTTTTGAGACCGGGAAAGAGTTCTTTGAGGTAGATGCAGTTGGGGTCGAGATGAACTATGGAACCATCACGCTTTTGGTGCGTGTTGGCGACTCGAGGAATTTGGACGTGTTGTTTGATGCTTTGAAGGTCGGGGACTTCGGTACAATAAGGACCTTCACTTTCAAGGTGATAGTGAAGTGACTCTAAAGAATGGTCTTCTGTGTATGCACACTGACCATATAAAGGAACACCGAGAATGTCACCAAGCTCGATGATGGACAACATGATATTTTAGTTTTGGATCCAAAAGTCAAGGAAGATATTACCTTCAAGGTCATTGAAGGTACGGACATGACTGTAGAATTCGAGGATAAAACGAGGACAAATTTGATCACTTATTTTATATAAACAATCAAATTGGATAGTAGGAAAGCATGCTTGTATGCCACTCAAAGGAACAAAACACGCATCGACTACACGACCTTCGTGTATATATTGATGTTGGACTCTAAGAAGATAAGCTTTTTGCTCATCGGAGATGTTTGGATCATCGACTAAGATAGGAATGTAAGATTTGGTATCTTGATAATCGACACGAGGCATTGTTACCTACAAAAATATAAGTATGTATAGGTTAACTCGTTGCATTTTTATGATCACATTTCTAGTGTGTGTGCGCCTAAATGCAAACAATGTGGAGGTGCGGTAATCTCGACTCTAAAACAAAACTAATGAGATTACCCAAATACTCCTAACTTCACTTTTGCTCAATCAAATATGTCGAAGAATACACATTAATTATGTAATTCGATAAATATTTGTGAGATCATGTATGCATGCAAAAACGATTTTAGTTTGCATCAACAATGCACGAAAAATATTTCATGATTCTAGTTTCGTGAGATTTTTCGAAAACAATGGAATTGGGGGTGTTTGGTAAAGGCAACAATTTGGCGCCAAAATTCTTGAAGTTGAAAAGCTTCAATGTTGATGACTCCTAATTCAATTTCAAGTCTCCTAGGCATGATTCCACTAAAAATATTTAATCTTAGTCCAATATAAAGAGTAAAATTCGGACTAGAATATATGTGATAAGTGGGTTTATGCAAATCCTATGATTAGGGAATCATGTATGTTATACATTGTCTAATCCTAGTCCTAACTGCATAAAAATTCAACTAAAAATGAAAAACCCTAATTCGATTTTATGCATAAGAACAAACCTGTAACCACCCGTAATTTTTCAAACATTATTTTAATGATAAAAAGTAACTTATTATTATTTGGCAATTTATTTGAGCATTTTTGAGCTTACATGATTAATTCGGAAAGTTATCTCGCACACTGTAGCCTACAGTAACCCTCCAAGCTACTTAACTTTATTAAAAAAAGTGAGGTAATCACTTCCTGACACTTATTGGCAAATTATTTACAAAACCGAGAAGTCATCTCGCTTACTGAAAAACACGACACCACACGCGTACCGACTCCAAGTTAGTGACGGCTTAAATTTTATTTCCGGAATCAACAACTTTGTTTTTATACCATTTTTATGAAAACGTTCCCAGAAATATATTTTTGGATTTACCAAACCGATATATCACATTTACATTTTGACTCAACGAGACACGGAATACACGGGGTATAAATAAAATTTAATAAAAACACCAACAACCATCCCTTATCTTCCTTTTTTTTAATTGTTTTCTCTTTTCTCTGTACCCTTCTCGATAACACAGCAGTATGATCTATCACCATCATTTTTTTTTGTCCATCGTCTCCCTTCTCAAGGGAAGAGCACGCGTTTGCTTAAAAGACACCAATTGATGGCGACCTTTGCCCAAAACGGCCTCCCCAAGACTAAGAGCAGGAAAGGGTAGTCAAAGTTCTCTTCCCCTCCTCCTTTATATTCTACCCAAGATTCACAGGAAAAACCACAACTCAAATTGTTATAAAAAACTTAAAAGAGTACGACGTGGTGGTTTTTCCTGCTCGGATCGAAATGGGCTCATTCGTGCTCAGCATCTTTAGGTCTTCTTTGTTGGTCGAACTATACTACTGTAAGGTCTTATTCGAACCCTCCTTTGATTCATTCTTAATGATTTCATTTATATATCGGAATCTCGAATTTGGTTATCATGTGGAAACCCATTTTATCTTGATTGCAAAACTTTCGTGGATATAAAAACTCGGCTAAAACTGTTTTTGATAAAGATTTCGTGTGGTGAGATGAATTAAAAGTGGTGTTTGTTTGTTAAATGAACCGGGTCGACTCATTGAGTTCAGTGAGTGAGTCAACTCGCGAATCGTCCCTGCTTTATGTTATTAGCTTCTCACCATGGTAGCTAGTAATGGGATAACGTGGTTTTGAATGATTGTTTGATGTTCTTGTTGTCGTTATTATTGTCGAATTAATCCCATATGATCCTTTAAAATTCGGTTTGAATCAGTACACGCGAAGCCAATATGTTGGTTTGCTTATATTGAAGCCTGTGGCTTACTTGGGTCTAATAAGCTCTTATGAGCTTATTTTAAATGTTCTTGGTCTCGGTTAGTCAATCTACCCGAGAGGGTGCTTGTGCCTCGTTCTCAGTTAACCCAAAACCACAAGAGCGACTTGTGTTCAGCATATATTTTGCGGCTTAGTGTTTTGAATTCTAAATTCGTGCTTATTATGATTCGACCTATAGCTTAGGTGGTCGTCTTAATTGCTTACTTTGAAAGCTTAGTTATATTGTGACTGGTATATGTCTCGGCTGCATCACCCAAGTAGGGTGCGTCCAAATTTCTTTGTTGCTCTCGGATTCGGTCAAAACCTCAAAGGTTGTTTATTTGTCTACTGCCACAGCCCATCGGGGTATTTGTTTTGTTTGTTCCCAGCCACACCGCAAGGTGATGGCTTTGGTTTGTTGGCTTTATTTCGGTTAAACAAAAAACCCGCATAGGGTTGTTTAACAACGACACCAAGGGGTGTTTACATTCCACGTTTGAGTTTGTTGGGGGTTGATTAGTAACTGATCAGGGTGCGTTTTGTTATGTTTGTGATTTGTGTTGTGAAGACCAGGCTGCCTATGGTGCGTTTGGTTATTGTTTACATTCCGCGTTTGTTTTCAGTGGGCTGAGCCCACCAAAAGTGTTTAAGGGTCACATTTGGTTTGTGTTAAATGGGCTGGGAGCCCATCTGATATAACTTAGGGTGTGTTTGTTCTTTTAAAATGAGTTGAGCCCAATCATTTATTACAAGTGTTTGAGTTATTAAAATTTGTATGAATCATTTTAGTATAATCAGTTGTGTTAACATTCTACAAATATGAAACATTTGACATTGGTGTTCTGTTGGTACATGTCAGACTCTTGGGGATTTATAATTGATAGTGGTCATTACGAATACTAAACGGACATAACTACTTAACGGATTTTATATTGAATTGTTATTTGACACTTGACATATACTGTAAAACCAGGATCAAGCCCATCTAGGATCAGTAACTATGTACAGCGGAATAAGAACACAATCAACGTTACTAACAAGGTTTTCTTTATTAAACATTAAATATACTACTACTACTACTACACGCTCTATGCGTTTCTAGACTCTCATTGGAGAGACTATCTATGAAATGAGTTGCCTGTAACCTAGAAGCCTACCCTCTTTATATAATAGAGGGAGGTTACAAGAAAACCCTAGCTTACTAATAAAGCTAACTATTACATATTAGGTCCTCATTGTTTCTTCTTTCTTCATTCTTGCTTGTGGGTTTTGTAATCTTCAAATATGTAATTCCTAACATATACCGGATAAAATCATTTGACAATTTAACTATATCGAACTAATCGGACATTTTCAGACTAGACGACTTAGTGACATTCTAAAAAGTAGGATTAATTATGGCCGTCAATTGTTATTATTATAAACTTGTCGGGAACATTATTTTGAGAAACCAAATTTTATTGAAGTCATGACAACTTGTGAAGATTTTATAAATGGATGCGTCATGCCAAAATTTATAAAAACCTCTAGACTTATACTTTGATTTCGAAAACCTTTTACCTTATAAAATCCAACGATAATCGAAACTTTTAGTTTTATTAACATGAAAACGTTTACCATGTGATACACTAATTTAAGTTTCTTTTAAAACTTAAATTACCTTTTAAAACTTTATTGATTATTGCCAAACTATTTGGGATTATTGGGAAAACACCGAAAACGTATTAATTGACTTACTTGGTTGACATTTTCATTTGTCACTGTTTTTCTTGACTTCGTTTGTCATTCCTTTCTCGACTCAAGTTCTCGTCCGTACTTGTCTCGACGGTGTCGATTTTCTATTCCTATTTAGCGTGAGTATTCTTGAGTCTATGCTGTCTTACCACCACACGAAACGTTAGCACTAAACATTTTACAAACTTTGATACGAGTAATCCATAAAAACTAAAACGCTTTTTCTTTTAAAAACTCTTTTACTTTACGAGGCACGTTCTGAGATAACTATATATATATTAGGTTGAGCCGATCCGGCACCGTTGTGCCTGTACCCTCGATATCGTTATATTTTGCTCTTGATGCTAGTTGTGACCATCGTGATATTTTGCGTTGCTACAAGCTAAGGTGAGTTCATGGCCCCTACTTTTACTGGTTTTTAAACTGTTTCTGGGGGAGAATACATGCTCGTTTTAACTAAACTCAATGACTGTTTATTTGGAATCTGCGAACTATTTGACTGATTGGCTGTAATATTTGATTTGGTCATTTGAAGGCATTATGTGATTGACTGATATGTAACCCCACTCTATTTAAACTTGTTTTACAAGCGGGGTGAGAAACATGCAAAACTATTTTATGGACCAATACTGTTGTTATCAAACTATTACGTGGATTAGCCTAAGTACTAGTATGTCCCAATTTGCCCAAACTCATGAACCGTTAATTCCTGCTGGGAAGCGCGAATGTTATAAATAGATCTATTGGGAGTAACGTCCCCATTCGGGTTGACCGGATAGGCAAACGAACATATACCATGTCGAAAACTACAAGTGTCTAGGATAAACACTTGTCAGGCCCTGATATTTAACATGCTTCTAGAACATGCACACAAGTTATAGCTTCGGTTGCATGAACTTAGAGATAGCGTAATAAACTATTTTATTTTGGGTTGCATACCCTACGCTTGGTCCACATCACAAATTTTTACTTTAAGGTAAACACTATTTTCATGACATTGTGAGCGACACAATGGTCACAAAACTCTTAAGGAACTCACAGTATTTTTACTGCTTTATTACAAACCTATGAACTCACCAACCTCATGTTGACACTTTAGCATGTATTTTCAAGTGCAAAGTGATAGCACACTATCGGAGGCTTTTGGCATGGTCATAGAAGACTCTGATGTATTTGGGACCGCTTGATTTCTTTTATGGGCTTATATCTCCGTATTATTTTGGAATGCTGTAAACAAAACACTTTTGAACATGAAATCTATTTTAAACGGTTGAAGTGAAACCGTTCTTTGTACCTTGTGTTGAGATACCAATTTAGTAGCACCCAAACATGTATGCTTCCGCTAAATCAGATTTTGGGGGTGTTACAAAACCCTAGACTCAAATTATAAAGAAATTGAGGTTAATTTACTTACAATTGATGTTTTAGTGATTGAGATTCTTTAATTGCAATGCCTCGATCTTGATTTACAAGAGTGTAGTAGGATTTGGGTGTGGTGTTCGGTTTTGACAGCAAGATGGAATTGGGTATTATGTTTTGAATGAGTGTGCAGAGGGAAAGAAGAAGGAAAAACATGTCTGTCAGACGCACGGTACCACGGTACCACTAATGTTTAGTGGTGTCGTGCCACTTTAATGGTGTCGTGTATGTTTGAGACTTGTTTTTGTTCCTTTTTGACTTTTGACGAATTAATCTTACTTAATTAGTAAGATTTTTTGACACGAGGGAAGAGTTTATACCTAATAAACTCTTTTAATGGAAACGACTAGGCGAGATGATAAGAAATGACTTTAGTATTTCTGAGGAAATGCATAAGTAGTCATTGGAGGAATACGAGGGATGACTTTAATATTTCCACTGAAATATTTAGAAAGTCATGAGACGAGACTGAAGAGATGATACGAGGAACGTGAAGGATGACTTGATATTTCCAGTGAAATATCTAAAAGTAATGAGACGAAACGTAAAAGATGACTTGATATTTCCAGTGAAATATCTAAAAGTCATGAGACGAGATAAAAGAGATGACTTCAATATTTCCAGTGAAATATCTAAAAGTCATACAAAATATCTAAAAGTCATACGACGAGACGTAAAGAATGACTTCAATATTTCCAATAAAATATTTTAAGTAGTCACGAGAGGAATGAAAAGGATGACTCAAAAAGTCATGAGGCGAGACGTAAGAAATGACTTCAATATTTCCAGGGAAACATTTAAGTAGTTATAAGGAGGATGTGAGGAATGACTTAAAAAGTCATGAGACGAGATAGCATAAATGACTTCAATATTTCCAGTGAAATATTTAGAAAGTCATGAGACGGGATATGAGAGATGACTTTAATATTTCCAGTGAAATATCCAAATAGTCATAAAAGGGATGTGAAGGACGCATTTGAACACATGGGAATTATGAAATTCACAGAATGTGTTCCATCGTTCCTAGATCTTGACGAAGATAATTAGAGGATTCTCGTTTGAGAAGTTTGATTGGAACATCAACAATGTTGTCCTTTGAGGGAAACTTTTCTAAGAAAATGGTTCCTTTTTGGACATTATCGCGACGGAGGGGATGACGTACTTCGATGTGCTTCGTACATGAGCAATCCACGAGGTTCTTTGTAACAACCAACAAATTTCTTAAACTTGTTTTACGAGCCAAAATAATCATTTTGATTTTTCCTTAGCTTTTAAACCTCTTTGAAACCGGAACTGATAAGTTAAACTGAAATCCGAGATGGATTTCCAAATATGATGTATGTGCTGTAACATCCGGTAAATTTCCTAAACCTATTTTACGAGCCAAAACATTTATTTATGATTTTCTTTAGCTTTTGAATTTCCTTAAACTTGTTTGGTTTTGAAAAACTGTGGGTATCATATATAACGCGAGCGTTATTCCTTGATCGAGCCGGCAAAACCTAGAAAACGCGAAACGAATCGAATATGCCAAAAATATTGATTTCAAGAAGTTATGCGTATTTATACTTGATTATATTGGAAAAACTATTTCGTGGACAATGGCGCAAGTTTCGTAATTTTTCGAGTCCGTTAGGTACGTCAAATGAGTTCCGAATCGTTTCTACGAAAAGATTAACCATTTGTCCCTTCTAGTCCCTCCCTTTTTATTTTATTTCCAACCTTGAACAATTCATTTTGCCCACCTTTGACCCCTCATTAAAATATATAAACCCCAAAAATTCATTTTTATTCATTTCTACTCACATACACATCTCACTAATACTTTCTCCCCTCCCCTTTTCCAGTCACCACCTCCGGCCGAGCACCACCATCTCCGGTCACCGAAAAAATATTCCGGCCAACTTTTCCGGCCAACTACTTTTCTTCTCCAAATCAATAGATCAGGCTATCTCGACCCCGATTCAACCACCCACGCGCCTCCACCGTGTCACCACCGCCCACCGCCGTCTTCTCTGACGAGATTCCGGCAACCACCGTCACCAAAAATATTTTCGACGAGCTCATTTCTTAGCCGATTCGATAGATCGGCCTACCTACCTTGTTTCTGGAGATTTTGAGATCGTGACGCGTCTCGTATCACCCACCACGCGCCACCCCACTTTCTGTTATCATCGCCACCAACCACCACAGCCTTCCTCCCCTTGTTTCTTCTAGGTAAACAACCCCACGCGCACCCTCTTTATTTTTTTTTATAAACTTTTACAAACCCTAACTTCAGTTTTATATAAATTCGAAAAATATATAAGTTTTTATTAATAAAATGGTTTTAAAACTTTGTTACAAAACTGGTCAACTCACCGAGTCAACTCGGTCAACTATGGAAGTTGACTCGGTTAACTCACCGAGTCAACTCGGTTGACTCGGTGAGTTAGTGTTATATTTATTGTTGTTTTATTGATATTTTCTTGATGTTATTGTTATTTGTTGGATTTGGATTATTTTTGGACCCGTTTGGTTTGTTGGGTCTCGGCAGCCGTGCAAGAGCCGAGCCATGACTCACGGCGAGGCGAGGTGTGTTTAGGGTTTAGGACTAGTGTAGTTGTGTTTGGATTTGTTGCGGATTGGATTTGGAATTTGTTGTTGTGTCAAGTGGATTTGGATATGGAGTTGTGTTTAGGATTAGTTGGTTTGGATTTGATGTGTTTGGTCTCGGGTTTAGTGAGGCCGAGAGCCTCATCGGCTCGGGTTGAGTGAGCCGTGACTCGAGGCGAGTCACGGCGATGTTTATTCATTTATTAACTTTATTTATCTAGTTTTATTTATTTTGTTAGTCGTTATTTATTTATTTGACGATATGGAGTTTCGGTAAACTTTAAATATAACATGGGATGATAATAATAAATATAACGGATGGAATATAAATTGCAACATATGGGATATATTTGATATATATCGACTCGGACTTGAATATTGTGATGTTGGAACAATGTTGGACAAGGATTGGACGTGTATTGGATTTACGGTATTAGTTGAATGGACTATTATGGACCCTTTCGTACACGAGACGGAAGGATATGTAAGACTCGTAAGAGTTTAACATATCTGGACCAGAACTATACAAAATGGTCGATAAAACTAAACAACTACTATATACGCGAATAATATGTCCAATTATATAATATAACTTGTAAAACTTGACGATAATTAGTATTATTCAAGAGTCGAATGACTCAGAAATGTCTTATAAACGGGCGCATCATGCCAAAATTTCATTAAATCTTTTATAAAACTTAATCTTTTACCGACATTCTAAAAACATTTTCAAACCTTATATGATTTGACATTTTATCAACTATTTTGGGAAAAATGGGTAAATACCGAAACTACCTATTGTTGTTTGCTTGTTTGTTTATTTGTTTTATGTCCTCTTTTCTCGTCAGTAATTCTCTATTCTTTTCGTATTTCCTTTCTTTCTTCTATCATATTCTTGAGTATTCGTTCGTATTCGCCGACTTTTGCTATTTTCCTTTTCTAAAATATCCACACGAGTCTTAAACTCTTCTTTTCTTTCAAACGCCATTGAAAACTAAACCTTTTTATAATAACACAAGTATTCAACGAACGCTACTTCATAAATTACTTGAGTATTATTTCTGAAACATGTTACTTGTTAGGTTGTGCCGATCCAGTACCGTTATGCTTGTACTTTCTGAATGCTGTTATGCTTTACTTCTTGATGCCAGTTGTGATCTTTGTGAATGTCTTACATTGCTGCATACTGAGGTGAGTTCATTGCCCCACTTTTACTTGCTTAAATTGTTTTATAAACTACTTGGGGTGAGATACATGCTACTGTTTTGACTATGATCACAATTGTTTGAAAACTATACTTTGAACTGAAAACTATGTTTTCTGCTATCTGAAACTTTATTTGAGCTGAAACAACATTTATACTTTTCTGGTACTGTGAGTGAAGCAGTAGCCACTTTGCGAACCACCTGACAAGCACTAGGTACCTTCTTTGCCAAAAGCAAGACCCTCGATCATGAACCATTAATCACCTGCGGGTGAGCGCGATTATAGTTTATAGGCCTATAGGATTTGACCATCCCGCCATGTTGACTAAGGTCGGTCAGCATGTGATGTACTATAATTGAGTTACTAGGTATCTGGCAAAATACCTACTTTGGGGGCAACTATTATGATTATGAAATTCCGCGGTTACTGTTGACTTACGCCAGGATTACTGGTGCCGGTTAACACTTTGTGTGTCATGAGCTTAGTGCAGTGGTAATATCTGAACTTTGGTGTATAACAACGAAGCCCATTTCCTTGGAAACTTGAAATATTGTGATCAACTGCTTTACTTAAACCTATGAATTCACTCAACCTTTGTGTTGACTTTTAGCATGTTTATCTCAGGTGTTAAATCATTTCCGCTGCATATCTTACCTTTGGAGGAGCTTGGCGAAGGGCATGACATGGTCATAGAAGACTCAGAAAACTATTTGGGACCACTCTAAACCCTTTTATGAAACTTTATTTTCCGCACTATTTTAAATAATGTGAATTGGATGTTTTAAATTATGAAATTTCTTCTAAAATGGTTTAAGTAAAACCGTTCTTTGTACCTTGTGATTGTGATAACTATTCAATAACACCCCCTGACCCGTATGTTTCCGCTGATCTAATTTCGGGGTGTTACAGATGGTATCAGAGCCATAGGTTATAGAGAACTGGGTATTTTCGGGAACTGGGATTTTCGAAAACCTAGACTATAACCATTTTTACGAAAACTCAAATCCTATGACCGTCACGTGCCTGCCTGCCAAGCCGATGCCTTGTTTGTAATTTTGTTTGAATAGCATATATATGGAGATGTTAAATGTTACATTCTTTAGGATGTATGCCTTGCAACTGATAGTTTGTATTTCACCCTATTTTCACTATTCACTATAAGTATATTCATATACTTACGTTGATGAATCGAACCTGTCGCGGAGTTACGCTATTTCCTTGCGTAACAACATTATTTGATTCTGAGTTTGAACACCTGTTGTGGTTTTTAAAGCGATTCTAAAGTAAGGAACATAGTACTAGTATAACTAAACTGAGTATCCCGAAATTCATTGATTCTCGGTTGGGAGTAGACTGATCACCTATAATCAACCAAGGATAGTGGGGACATGGCCTGATCACCTATGTCTCAGAAATAAATTTTGCGATACTGGGGGTAGTTATAACAAGATTATGTTTCGGGTTGACTTTCTATTTTTAAATTTAGGAATGGTAAAAGTTTTGCATATGTGCACGAACACCGAATATCAAGAAGATTTACCCACACACACGACACACTGGCATCACAACACCTCATTAACTGTAATAATTCTGGCACCGCTATATCTCTCCGCTTATATGGAATAATTGTTCGTCGCCGTCTGATTACGTTCGCACCGGGTCAGGTGAGACCCAATTGGTCGCTGTTTTGAATTCGAGCTGTTTATTTTAACCCGTCCGATATCATAATAAGCACATTTTGAGTTTATTGTAGCGATTGATTTTGGCTTTATTTGAATTTGGATTGCTTAAATTCTTGATTTTGGGTCTTGTTGTGGATTTGATTTTGCTTCTTCAGCCTTGTTTTGTTTTTGGTTATATTACGGTCACCGTTACCCCAAACCTTACTTTCAATGGATGAACCGGGTTAGATCACTTGTCGTCTAAGAATGACCCTTCCATAGAACTTGTAGGATGAAAATCTTGATGGAGGAAAACAACGAAGTAATCAATGAATCTTTGGCAAGACCTAGAAAACCTGCAATAGGTCAATTTGTAACCCAACAAAAGCTTTAGGAACTTATGTAGCAACCCGAGTCCCTATTTTGGGAAAAGATACCTAACTTTTAACCTATCCCTCGAGGATACTAGTAGTCTACCTTATTACCCCTTTATGAAACAATGAACTGCAATAAGTATTTTATAAAAAACATATACATAAATTGATACTATATTTTGGAAAACGTTATTTCGGGAAAGACAATTTTAGACACGTTATTCTGTGAACGCTATTTTTTTACAACGCTATCTTGACCTATCATTTTGAATACTATTTTGGACGGTCATCTCTAGTTACACTACCTTAAAGACGTGACGCATTGTGATGAGTGTGTAAATACTCATCATTTTATACCCATTAAAGACACAAAAATGACCAAAAACACTCAAATAGACCATATTATACAGCAAATATCCTTGGTTTGTGTTTTTATGTGTTTCAGGTACAAAAGGATCAAAAACAGGGCAAAAACAGACAAAACCGAGCACAAGATTGGAAAATCGTGAAAAGCCAAGGACGGGGACGGAATTTATGAGTTTGGTCCGGGAAATTACTCTACTTGTCAAAAATAACCCTTGGAGATAATTTTCAGAAAATACAAGATTGGTCCTTGAAGTTTGAAACTTGGCAAGTTTGGTCCTTGAAGTTTCCTAAATTACAATTTGGTCCTTGTGATTAAATCTACAAAAACCCAGCTGCTAAACTAAATCCAATTCATTTAATCCTAAACCCTTAAACCCAACCCAACCAAGCCCACCTTTTTACTAAACCCAAGCCCACCAAATAAACCCTACAACCCGACCCAACCTTTTAGCTAATTCCACAGTCAAACCGTTTGACCCCAGTCAAACTTATCTTCTTCAATACCATCAACGCGCCAAAACCATACCAGAAACCACCACTGTCCACCACCCTTATCCTGACACACCCACCCCCTCCTAGCTTCTCCTCTACACTCCACCTAACAAGCCAAGTGCATTTAATGCACTCCTCCCCCTCACAGGTTAAAACCCACTTGACTACTTTTGGCGCCAAAACTAAAATAGACGACTGGGATGAATTGGAAGCAATCCAACAGGTGGGATTTGATCAGAAGGATGAGAAGAGTCTTTTGGGATGGCTATTTAAAGAAAAGAAGATACACAGAAGACATTGTCACAGTCTTAGACCATTCGTAGTGTAAATTTACTTTATGCTTAATTTTAGTTTCAATTTAAGTTTGGAATGTTAAATCAAGTTTGTTTCAAGTAATTTGTCCTTATTTACTTCTGTATTGTTCTGATTTTCCAAGTTTATGAAATTCCATGTTTTCAAGTTTACTGTTAAGTTCGAATTAAGTAAGTGTTAATAAAAAGAAAAAGCTTATTTACTGTTTGAATAAACTCATACAAGCTTAATATAGCTTGGTGTGAGCCTATTCTATTTCAATGAGTTCTATTCCAAGAAAAACAAGAAAAGTCAACAAAAGTCAACTTTCCAGTCAAATAAGCAATTTGGTGGGGTTAAGCTGAAGTGGATGAGCTGAGTGGTGTTTAAGCTTGGTAAGTGACAAACCAAGTTTAGTTCTGATCAGTTTTCTTTGCTTCATTGCCTAATTCAGTTGTAAGCTATTTTCTACTTTCTTGCATAATTTTCCTAGTTACTGTTCAAAGTGCTTATTTAGAGCTTATTATATATCTTTTCTGCTATTTACTAGTTTAAGATCACATAGAGTCTGTTTTATCAGTTGTAGATAGCCATTGTTCTATTTTTACTTAAAAATCTTAAAAAAGCCAAAAATAAGTTAGCTTATTAGAACTGCTTAAATTCCATGTAAAATTACTATTTAGTACTTATTATACCTAGTTGTCATATTAGATTTCAAATTCTAGTTTTAAAAAGTCTGTTTCATTTGAAAAACCAAGACAGTCCCCTAATAAGGGCTGTTTGGCAAATAGAAGTCAAATAGGTCAAAATTAAGCTTTTACTGTACATTGACCATTTCTTGAATTTCAATCCAGCTTATCTTGGTTATATTAAGCTGTTTCTAAGTTCTCTTTAGCCATTTAGATAGAAAACCAAGATTTGAGTGGACTGTGGTCATAACAGCCCATAAGTAAGCCAAATAAGCCATAATAAGCCACATGCTCATTTGGCCCTTAACCTTGGCTTCTTTAAGGTCCTTTCAAACCATTTAGTGCATGTCAGAAGAGTTGGACTAAACTTGTGCCCTCTGCACAAGTCTGCACAAATCTGCATAAGCAGACTCAGTTCTTACACCATCTGATCTAGGTCAAAATTGGGGTTCAATTGGGTGGTTAAAATTGGGGCTTTTGATGTTTTAGTGTAGCCCATAGTACTAGGAAGGTTTTGCCCCCATAAGTTCCCACTTTTCTGCTTATTTGAAGTGCTTAAATTGATCTGCAAATTTAGGATTTCCCTGTCATTTCTGCATAATTAGTACAATTGCCCAAGTGCTTATCTGCTTATTCATTATGCTTATTTGATCATATTAAGTTGTCTTAGGCTTAAATAAGTTATTTGAACTAGTTCTGAGCCTTTGGTTATTTTTAGAGCTTTTTAGCTTATTTTTGTGCTTATTTCCAAACTGCTTATTAGCCCATTTGCTTATTAGGGTTTCTAAAAGTTCTAATTTTATTTTTCCTAGATTCAGAATAATATTTTAGATTTTCTTGCAAAGTTTCATATTTTTCTAAAGTCATTTACTATTTTTAAACCTTTTAATTAGTTTTAATAGTTTTTAATTCATAATAAAAAATATAAAAGTCAGAAAAATATAAATCTTTTTTCTAAAATTTTCTTTTATTATTTAGGATTTAAGAAAAATAATTTTACACTTGTAGGATTAGTTTTCTAATATTTTGGTTTTTAGCCCGTTTTTAGAATTCCCGTAACGCGTTTTTTATATAATCTGTTTTAATCTTAATTTTCTTTTGAGAATTTGTTTCTCATTTGTTAAATTAGAATTAAAATAAAAAAGCAAAATTCCATATTCCAAATATCTGTCACTCTAATCACGATTGTCCATTCCATTCTCGCTGGGACACGACCCGGGTAATCACTTACCTGGTATCACACATATCACAACGTGAGTTTTTTCAAGTTAGCCTTTTTCCTAAATGGTTGATTTGTCTTTATTCACGCGTATCCGTCATTGCATAATATTTATATATACGTTTTCAGTCGAATCAAATTTTGGCGCCGCTGCCGGGGAGGTTGTGTTGCGACAATATCGTTGAGATTTTAAAATGATTAGTGACTTGAGATCCTTCTTTCAGAAGTTCCTGTTTCCCATAAACCCCATAAAATACAAAAAAAAATTTCTTTTCTTTTATATATATATTATCATATAAAAATAAAAACCCAAAAACATTTTCTGTTTTATTGTTAAATAAAAGATGAAAGCAAAATTAATATAATATTCCTCAACTTGGGTATTATCATAATAAGTTCCCAAACCAAAGATTAAAACTTGCCTTTGTGTCGCTTGCGAATTCGGTCACCTTTGATTGATAAACAAACTCTAACGGAGGTTTCAGGAGGTTTGACATTAAATTGTCGAACCGAAAGAAGCTGGTTTTTAAGGAGCATTTATTGCCCACCTTTGCTTCTCCGCCACTCTGTGCGTTTTTCAGTCAGAGAGCTACCTTACGCTTGTTGATTTAAGGTTTTAAGTTCCTTGTGTTTTGCTTCGATCTTGTTTTAATTGAATTATTTGATTTAAGGTTTAAGTTTTTTTTCCAAAAATCCAAAAAAATTGAAAAACCAAAAAACCAAAAATATTTTTCTTCATCCTCTTAAACCGTTTGATTCTATCTTCTTAACCCTCCTTAATATTTAATTCTCATGTCGTCACTGGGCTATCACTGTTTTGATTGTAAAGGTCCAGTGGGTGATGATCATCGTTGTTCCATGTGTAAGTTTGAGCAGTGTGGACATCACAACCCAAGAGGATCTTGTTATTGGTGTGAAGTAGCCCGCAAAAGAGAGCTTAATTCCATCATTAATTCCCTCAAAAGTTTTTCCGAACACCCTCCACAACCCCAGCCATCTTCACTCTATCTGCAAAATTGCCTTATTTGTAGAGATCCGTTGGGGGATGATTCACTTTGTGAACGATGTTTTTGCAAAGGATGTGGGTTTACTCATGGACTTTGCACGTGTTGCACTTCTGAAATCGAAAATACGCTTACTTATCCAGATTTTCAAAACGATTTCAACCCTCTTCAAAATTCATTTTGGCAAGAACCGTGCTATCAAAACTTCGATGACACATCATTTCAAAATGTACCAAATGATATTTGCCAGTATTGTGGAGGTCCGCACGAAGGTTTTGACTGTCAAACAAGGAACCCGCTTGTCAACAAGCAAGTTCCATTTAATCAAAACTTTGGTAATGACCAATATCCGTATGATTCTCCGAGTCAGTCACAACAGTTTTACTGTTGTGAATTCTGTGGAGGTCCGCATTATGAATCCGATTGTCAAACGAGGACCCCGCTTGTCTATGAGCATGGCCCTTGTGACAATTATGATCATTCTTATCACGACCAGCCTCCACAGCATCAAACGATTCAAACTCAGCCTCAACTACCTCTTGAAGAATCTTTCGAAGATGTATTCCAAAAACTTCAAGATGTGCGAGATAAACTTAAAAATTTGGCTGTTAAACCTCCCCAAGAAGATCCTCATCAGAAAACTATTGGAGAACTTCTAGCTGAAGAACAAACAGCTAGAATAAGTTCCAGATATCGTCAAACTTTCATTTGCGATGACGATGATGAAGATTCTATGTGGGGAGTTTGCGAGAATTCGTCTGCTGCAATCACACCTGTCCAGAAAAGGCAGAAAGACAAAACTATTGCAGAATTGCTAGCAGACGAGCAAATGGAACGTATTAAAACCATTTATGCTAGCAATATTGATGAGGAGGACGACGAGGAGAGTGCTATTCCTTTGAGCGATATCATTTCTCAACTCCCTCAGTCTATTGCAAACACACCCATCTTACAGTCTGTGGACCCCAAGGACTCTCTTATTATGGGGGATGAGCATATTAGCACTATTCCTGAAAAGGAATCGGACGAATTCATAAAGTCTAGTGCTGAGAACCTTATCCCAATCCCAAGTGAGTCTGGGGATATTTCCGACAGTGAAAGTGATGGTTCTTTTCGTAGTGATTAACCTCTTGACACTACTGATGATTTTTTGGGGATTTTCTCTAATCCCCTTTTCAATTCAAATGATGAATTTTTCCTCTAGTGATGACGAATCACTTTCTGATGAGGACGTTCAAAATGAAAGTTTCAAAGTCTATTCGAATTCTCTTTTTGAATTTGACGATGAGTACTTTTCTAGCAAAATAAATCCTCTCTTTGATGAAGAGTTAGAAAACGATGAGGTCAAGGACTCTATTATTCATAAACTTGATGATGTGACCTCAACTCTTAATCCCGATATTGATCTTTCTCCGACATATGTGACATTTCCCGTTGAGGATCGCCATTATATTGACTTCACATATGTCGTTCGAGTTTTTCTACCTTTCTGTGCTTATAAGGTAGATTGTCCTTTCATTCACTCATTTGGGAATGAGGACAAAGTTTTTGATCCCGGCATCTCCATCTATCATTCTTTTGAGCCGGATGTATCTCATCAGAGTGGAACTTTCAAGAACTTCAATGTTTATCCAAACATTTTGAATGAAAGTCCGTTGGAGATGGTTTCTTCCACTTGCTTTCCCATGAACCAATGAATTCGGGGTCGAGTCAAGCTAGTGACTCAGTTAACAAAAACATTAGCACCACATAGGTGACAACCCATGTTTCTGACTTCTTTCTATTTTCTGACACTAAGTGTGGGGGGGATTCCTCTACTGTGCTTGGCTTTTGTGTGTTGTTTTCTCTTATTTACAGGTTTCCCTTGGATTGTGATGATTGCCGCGCCTGTTTTCAATCCAGCCGCCCAATATCCTATCCTTTTGCTAACGATTATCTAGGGATATCTTTTTAATCCTGTTTGTGAAAAATGAGATTTCTTTCACACACTTGGCTATTAGTATTACCCTTTTTACGTTCTAAGTTTCGGCATAATAGCCGGTACTTTGAATATTGAGGGAATATTCAATTCTAAGTGTGGGGGGGGGGGGAATTCTCTCGAATTTTGTCACACCATCTGTACCTTTCATAAATTTTTTTTCGTTTTTTAGATAAGAAATTGCAATTAAAAAAGGAAAAGTGTTTAGTCTTGATTAGGTTAGAACAAAGGGAATCCCGACTCTGCCAGAGTATTGATCTGGCTGCTTCCTTAACGATTAGGCTAAGGTTTTACGATATGTGCAAATGAAAATGCTAAGCGTAGAGTAGATGGTTCTCTTTAGAGCTTATATAAGTAATCTATGGCTTTTCCTCCCAGAAGATAACTACTCTGATTAAATACGTGCTGTTTTCAAACGTTTGAACGTTAAAATCATGTTGTTATGCAAAACAAATTTTTATACAATTTTGATATAGAGCCCGAATTCAACTTTTTATTTTTATTTTTGCGAAAGCATATATGTATGTATATTATTAAAATTAAAATATATATATATATATATATATATATATATATATATATATATATATATATATATATATAAATATATATATATATATGAAAAATGAAATGAAAAGATGAAAAAATTGAAAAAGAAAAAAATAAAAATAAATGGAATGATATTGCAAAATGCAAAAATATAAAGATATTGCAAAATGCAATAAGTTTTGATATTGTGAAAATAAAGAAGTATGTGTTGTATAAATGTAGCAAAATTGCTTTCTCTTAAATTTAAATCGGAACTTGAACTTGGATTCGTCAATTTTGTATAAAAGTTAAACGGTAATTTAGTAGATTGTTGATTTCAAAGATCCCGAAAGCTCCGGTATTATTCTCTGTGAGGTGTCAAAAACCTGGTCACCTAAAACCAACTGGTTTGGGATGTGCCGAGAAGAAAACCGTTACATGGAGTGATCTCATCTTTGAGTCTCTAATCTCTAAATGATCGTTTGTTGTTATCTATTTAAGTATTTTAATACTAGCTTAGTGGGAATATCTTAAATCTTTGAAATCGAAATTCCGCTGATTCCGGTACTATTCTCTGTAAGGTGTCAAAAGCCTGGTCACCTAAAACCAACTGGTTTGGGATGTGCCAAGAAGAAAGCCGCTACATGGAAAAGGCCCTTTTGATCCTTAGATTTTCGAGGTTCCCGGTAAATTAGTATTTGACTTAAACAAATAACAACCATAATAAATGTCGATTTTCGCGGTCAAAATTTTGAAAATGAGCACAGTCACCTAAACTCGAATATATGCGGGAGTGAATGGTTAAGTTTCGGCTTACATAGATTATTGATATAAGTAGTGTTAGCATTTTACAAAAGCATTTGCGCATTGAGTTTAAGCTTAGTTGGGAGTATCAAAAAGAGGATGACGATTATAATTCCCTGGAGACACCCAGTTTGTGTGAATCCTGTTCCGTGATACCATTTTTGGAAATCAAGCATTTTATATATTTTGTTCTAAGTTTAAATTTCTGGTATTGTATAAAAAATCAAAACGGGGTATACTTGGTATTCTTTTGATCCTTTCATTACTTCATATGATCGGATTGCTAGGGACTAGCAATAGCTTAGTGTGGGGGATTGATGAGTGTGTAAATACTCATCATTTTATACCCATTAAAGACAAAAAAATGACCAAAAACACTCAAATAGACCATATTATACTGCAAATATCATTGGTTTGTGTTTTTATGTGTTTCAGGTACAAAAGGATCGAAAACAGGGCAAAAACAGACAAAACCGAGCACAAGATTGGAAAATCGTGAAAAGCCGAGGACCGGGACGAAATTTATGAGTTTGGTCCGGGAAATTACTCTACTTGTCAAAAATAACCCTTGGAGATAATTTTCAGAAAATACAAGATTGGTCCCTGAAGTTTGAAACTTGGCAAGTTTGGTCCTTGAAGTTTCCTAAATTACAATTTGGTCCTTGTGATTAAATCTACAAAAACCCAGCTGCTAAACTAAATCCAATTCATTTAATCCTAAACCCTTAAACCCAACCCAACCAAGCCCACCTTTTTACTAAACCCAAGCCCACCAAATAAACCCTACAACCCGACCCAACCTTTTAGCTAATTCCACAGTCAAACCGTTTGACCCCAGTCAAACTTATCTTCTTCAATACCATCAACGCGCCAAAACCATACCAGAAACCACCACTGTCCACCACCCTTATCCTGACACACCCACCCCCTCCTAGCTTCTCCTCTACACTCCACCTAACAAGCCAAGTGCATTTAATGCACTCCTCCCCCTCACAGGTTAAAACCCACTTGACTACTTTTGGCGCCAAAACTAAAATAGACGACTGGGATGAATTGGAAGCAATCCAACAGGTGGGATTTGATCAGAAGGATGAGAAGAGTCTTTTGGGATGGCTATTTAAAGAAAAGAAGATACACAGAAGACATTGTCACAGTCTTAGACCATTCGTAGTGTAAATTTACTTTATGCTTAATTTTAGTTTCAATTTAAGTTTGGAATGTTAAATCAAGTTTGTTTCAAGTAATTTGTCCTTATTTACTTCTGTATTGTTCTGATTTTCCAAGTTTATGAAATTCCATGTTTTCAAGTTTACTGTTAAGTTCGAATTAAGTAAGTGTTAATAAAAAAAAAGCTTATTTACTGTTTGAATAAACTCATACAAGCTTAATATAGCTTGGTGTGAGCCTATTCTATTTCAATGAGTTCTATTCCAAGAAAAACAAGAAAAGTCCAACAGTCAACTTTCCAGTCAAATAAGCAATTTGGTGGGGTTAAGCTGAAGTGGATGAGCTGAGTGGTGTTTAAGCTTGGTAAGTGACAAACCAAGTTTAGTTCTGATCAGTTTTCTTTGCTTCATTGCCTAATTCAGTTGTAAGCTATTTTCTACTTTCTTGCATAATTTTCCTAGTTACTGTTCAAAGTGCTTATTTAGAGCTTATTATATATCTTTTCTGCTATTTACTAGTTTAAGATCACATAGAGTCTGTTTTATCAGTTGTAGATAGCCATTGTTCTATTTTTACTTAAAAATCTTAAAAAAGCCAAAAATAAGTTAGCTTATTAGAACTGCTTAAATTCCATGTAAAATTACTATTTAGTACTTATTATACCTAGTTGTCATATTAGATTTCAAATTCTAGTTTAAAAAAGTCTGTTTCATTTGAAAAACCAAGACAGCCCCCTAATAAGGGCTGTTTGGCAAATAGAAGTCAAATAGGTCAAAATTAAGCTTTTACTGTACATTGACCATTTCTTGAATTTCAATCCAGCTTATCTTGGTTATATTAAGCTGTTTCTAAGTTCTCTTTAGCCATTTAGATAGAAAACCAAGATTTGAGTGGACTGTGGTCATAACAGCCCATAAGTAAGCCAAATAAGCCATAATAAGCCACATGCTCATTTGGCCCTTAACCTTGGCTTCTTTAAGGTCCTTTCAAACCATTTAGTGCATGTCAGAAGAGTTGGACTAAACTTGTGCCCTCTGCACAAGTCTGCACAAATCTGCATAAGCAGACTCAGTTCTTACACCATCTGATCTAGGTCAAAATTGGGGTTCAATTGGGTGGTTAAAATTGGGGCTTTTGATGTTTTAGTGTAGCCCATAGTACTAGGAAGGTTTTGCCCCCATAAGTTCCCACTTTTCTGCTTATTTGAAGTGCTTAAATTGATCTGCAAGTTTTGGATTTCCCTGTCATTTCTGCATAATTAGTACAACTGCCCAAGTGCTTATCAGCTTATTCATTATGCTTATTTGATCATATTAAGTTGTCTTATGCTTAAATAAGTTATTTGAACTAGTTCTGAGCCTTTGGTTATTTTTAGAGCTTTTTAGCTTATTTTTGTGCTTATTTCCAAACTGCTTATTAGCCCATTTGCTTATTAGGGTTTCTAAAAGTTCTAATTTTATTTTTCCTAGATTCAGAATAATATTTTAGATTTTCCTGCAAAGTTTCATATTTTTCTAAAGTCATTTACTATTTTTAAACCTTTTAATTAGTTTTAATAGTTTTTAATTCATAATAAAAAATATAAAAGTCAGAAAAATATAAATCTTTTTTCTAAAATTTTCTTTTATTATTTAGGATTTAAGAAAAATAATTTTACACTTGTAGGATTAGTTTTCTAATATTTTGGTTTTTAGCCCGTTTTTAGAATTCCCGTAACGCGTTTTTTATATAATCTGTTTTAATCTTAATTTTCTTTTGAGAATTTGTTTCTCATTTGTTAAATTAGAATTAAAATAAAAAGGAAAAATTCCATATTCCAAATATCTGTCACTCTAATCACGATTGTCCATTCCATCCTCGCTGGGACACGACCCGGGTAATCACTTACCTGGTATCACACATATCACAACGTGAGTTTTTTCAAGTTAGCCTTTTTCCTAAAAGGTTGATTTGTCTTTATTCACGCGTATCCGTCGTTGCATAATATTTATATATACGTTTTCAGACGAATCACATTGATATAATGTTTTAGGAACTGTTTTGGATACACTACTGGTATGCTATTTTGAGAACTGTTTTGGATATGTTATTTTGGAAACACTATTCAGGAATACTATTCGAAAGCCCTTTTTGGAAGACATTATCACTCTAGTATTACCTTAGACCATTAGGTCACATATCACGTTTTCCCCTGCCCCTCAACTGTAAGAAAGCTCGAGTACACCGCAATATAAGCCGATGAGTCGGGCGGCATCATTAGCTGCCTTAGGAAGTAACATGTCAGTTGAAATGGAAACCTTAATGGTTTAGTCAAACGAATTGGACCTTGGAAGACTGTAAAGGAATAATAGTACTCATGAGAAAACATTAACCCTAAGTGGTAAGTAAAATTGCCTGTATTAACCATGATAACGAGGTTCGCCCTAGTTTTCGTGTTTTGGAATTGATACTGGTTTAGATAACCCGAATTCTGTTAATTAAGATTTTGTTCACACCACGGATCATAAACCATTTACCTCGAAAGACCATTGACCAATTCACACCGTTACACTTTGACTGTGGAACAATAACCCGCAGGTCGTCAACTATAGCACTCACATTAGCATTTGTTATCCTTTTCACACATCTTAAAACATGTTTTACTTTCCACACAATTTTGTTTTAATAATCACCAAGAATAAGACACATTAGCCGCAATAAAGATAGTTTCAAATCACTACCTTAACCTCGTACATGCATAACTTAGTCACACTTACATTCGTAACTTACTGCATTCTTAAAATTTATATTTTGACTCATTCCCTTTTTGGTTAATTACACACTTAAACAATATCGTTCTATTTCAACTTCTACAAACCGTTATACTTCAATTACGTTCTATATTTTCACAATTTTGAGCATTTAGTAATTACAAATCTAGTCCATAGGGGACTGTGTCGCTATCTAACGTACAAGCCATTTTCAATTATTTTACCGACCGTTTTGCAGTCATCTTACAATATGTTTTACTACTATATTCAAAAAAAAAAAAAAAAAAAAAAAACAAAACAAAAAAGAAAAAAAAAAATTGATCTTACCACTATTTTATAAACAATGAGTCGATTTCTTAACATCATTCCACCAATTATCTTATAAACCGATTTACTATTTACCAATGTATCACAAACTGCGGTTTTACTACTATTTTATAAAAAATGAATTGTTTTTCCTGCTACTCTATAAATTGTTTTACAACTTGTTATACCAGCTATCCTAATATTAAGAAATAAACCAATTCGCTACCTTCCTACTATTTCCTAAACTAACGAACAACTTCACGGAAATTTTGTAAACTATGTTGCAATTACTCTACAAGTTTTACTACAGCCTTATGAACCATTTTACTCCTTCGCAAGCTGAATTAGCCACTGTTTTACTTGAAAACATTAAAACCGTGCTACTATTATCTTACAGATTATTTCGCCATTACTTCCCCAAACCATTTTACTATCACCCGACGAACCGTTTTGGTACCAAATCAATAAGTAAACCACAACTTTGCTGATATTTTACAGATAATAAATAATTTTCTCACTAATCTGTGCATTTTCTTACAAATCATCTCATAAGTTGTTGTGTAACCCGATTTTTATCTTCCTAATACTTCATAAACTTAACTATAATTTTGGTTATCATTTTATAAATAATAAGTCGTCCTGTATCACTCTATAAGCTATTCTACAAACTATTTTATAAAGTATTTTACAACCACCAAGTGAACCAATTACCTCCATGAAAAGTGTTTTCATTATATTACTGCATAAACCGAATAACCAACATTTCATTTTGAAAATAGATCAAAACCCTAGAAGTGGACCTCACACTTTTTCCTGAGACTATAGATAACAACCTACCAAGCTTTGATATTGTTTCATCCCTGAATAAGTCGCCGCATTCGTTCCCTGCAATTAGATTCCCTTACTAGTGGTACATGCGCTGAACTAGATTGTCAATATACCATTACTCTCAAGACATTTTACTCTCTAGGAGTTCTAGACGACACAGACTCGAAACCTTTCTTTTATGCTAACCGCTTCATTGCAAAGCTCTGATTTCCTTTATATGGCGCGACTTCTGCACCGGGATGCCGAGAGATCTTAGTCTACCTAGCAACCATTGATACCCGACCGCCTTGTAATTAGGGAGGACTCTTCTCAACATAGTATCAAGCTGATTCAGACCTCTCAGGTCACTAATGCAACCATTTAAGTCATTGTACCTTTTAGCACTGAATTACCCCTTTCGGACCGCTAGTACAAAAATTCCGGTCAGAATACCGTTTATCACCGTTTAAGCAGGTTGGATACTTGCACCTTTGAGCTTCGCCTACTGAACATTGAACCCCACTTAATATTGGCAACTAGATCTTTTAATCGGATACATAGAAACATAGGCGGACGTACATGCTCAACTATCCTTCCTGTTTGATAATCTTACTTTTAAGGATCTTTCTCAAAATGCTCTTATGTCAACCTTGGAAACCATAGTTACATTTTTTTTTGAAATGCATATGTTGAGGATTAAGTTCTCCTGGTCAACCCTTATCAAACTTTTGTTGCGAATTGTCAAACGCAAATTTTTACAAAAATTTATTACCCATACCACAATTGAAAACCCGATTTTGCAAGCTTATAGAATCTTGTGAAGCTGTGTCATCTTACGCAACTGTAAATTCCCAATAAAGAAAAATTTAAATGCCTGAAAAGTTATTTTGGTTAAAACCGTGAAAACACTTACTCGGATAAGATTTTCAAACAATAATTTCATCCATTCCTCTGAAGAGGGAAAAACGCTCAATTGCGAAACAAATCCTAAAGTTCAGTCACCCCGTCATTTTATAACTTTACATGTATCGGGCAAGGAATGTTGCATCACTAGAATATAAACCCTACATTGGAAATTAGACCGTGAGGACTTGAGAAGAGACCACGCTGGCAAAATTTTGAAACACCGTGTAGTTAAGATTTAAACTGTTTCCCTCTATTAACCTTACTCCAGGAATCATTGTACCCCGCCAAAACGCTAGAAGGAGACAACTTATGGCAGACCACTTAAGTACTCATCCACAGGAAAGGAGAGACCCTTAGAACAGTGCGGAGAGACCCGAATATGTTACTAGTACCACCACCTTTTCACCAACACCGTTCTGCCGGGTAACTTGAACTAAATCGCCAGGACGCGATTCCTTTTTAGGGGTATGTGATGTAACAACCAGCAAATTTCCTAAACTTGTTTTACGAGCCAAAATAATCATTTGATTTTTCCTTAGCTTTTAAACCTCTTTGAAACCGGTACTGATAAGTTAAATTGAAATCCGGGACGGATTTCCAAATATGATGTATGTGCTGTAACATCCGGTAAATTTACTAAATCTATTTTACGAGCCAAAACATTTCTTTTGATTTTCTTTAGCTTTTGAATTTCCTTAAACTTGTTTGGTTTTCAAAAACTGCGGGTATCATATATAACGTGAGCGTTATTCCTTGATCGAGCCGGCACAACCTAGAAAACGCGAAACGAATCGAATATGCCAAAAATATTGATTTCAAGAAGTTATGCGTATTTATACTTGATTTTATTGGAAAAACTATTTCGTGAACAATGGCGCAAGTTTCGTAATTTTTTGAGTCCGTTTGGTACGTCAAATGAGTTCTGAATCGTTTCTACGAAAATATTAACCGTTTGTCCCTTCTAGTCCCTCCCTTTTTATTTTATTTCCAACCTTGAACAATTTATTTTGCCCACCTTTGGCCCCTTCCTAAAATATATAAACCCAAAAAATTTATTTTTATTTATTTCTACACACATATACATCTCACTAATACTCTCTCCCTTCTCTTCTCTCTCCCCTCCCCTTTTCCAGTCACCACCTCCGACCGAGCACCACCATCTCCGGTCACCGGAAAAATATTCTGGCCAACTTTTCCGGCTAACTACTTTTCTTCTCCAAATCAATAGATCGGGCTATCTCGACCCCGATTCAACCACCCACGCGCCTCCACCGTGTCACCACCGCCCACCGCCGTCTTCTCCGGTGAGATTATGGCAATCACCATCACCAGAAAATTTTCCGGCGAGCTCATTTCTTAGCCGATTCGATAGATCGGCCTACCTACCTTGTTTCTGGAGATTTTGAGACCGTGACGCGTCGCGTATCACCCCCACGCGCCACCCCACTTTCTGTTATCACCGCCGCCAACCACCACAACCTTCCTCCCCTTGTTTTTCTCGGTAAACAACCCTACGCGCACCCTCTTTATTTTTTTTATAAACTTTTACAAACCCTAACTTCATTTTTATATAAATCCGAAAAATATATAAATTTTTATAAATAAAATGGTTTTAAAACTTTTTTACAAAACTCGTGTGGCCCCCTTTTCGTCTTGGAAGTTGACTCGGTCAACTCACCGAGTAAACTCGGTTGAATCGGTGAGTTAGTGTTATATTTATTGTTGTTTTGTTGATATTTTCTTGATGTTATTGTTATTTGTTGGATTTGGATTATTTTTGGACCCGTTTGGTTTGTTGGGTCTCGGCAGCCGTGCAAGAGCCGAGCCATGACTCACGGCGAGTCACGGCGAGGTGTGTATAGGGTTTAGGACTAGTTTAGTTGTGATGTTGTGTTTGGATTTGTTGCGGATTGGATTTGGAATTTGTTGTTGTGTCAAGTGGATTTGGATATGGAGCTGTGTTTAGGATTAGTTGGTTTGGATTTGATGTGTTTGGTCTCGGGTTTAGTGAGGCCGAGAGCCTCATCGGCTCGGGTTGAGTGAGCCGTGACTCGAGGCGAGTCACGGCGATGTTTATTCGTTTATTAACTTTATTTATTTAGTTTTATTTATTTTGTTAGTCGTTATTTATTTATTTGATGATATGGAGTTTCGGTAAACTTTAAATATAACATGGGATGATAATAATAAATATAACGGATGGAATATAAATTGCAACATATGGGATATATTTGATATATATCGACTCGGACTTGAATATTGTGATGTTGGAACAATGTTGGACAAGGATTAGACGTGTATTGGATTTACGGTATTAGTTGAATGGACTATTATGGACCCTTTCGTACACGAGACGGAAGGATATGTTAGACTCGTAAGAGTTTAACATATCTGGACCTGAACTATACAAAATGGTCGATAAAACTAAACAACTAATATATACGCGAATAATATGTCCAATTATATAATATAACTTGTAAAACTTGACGATAATTAGTATTATTCAAGAGTCGAATGACTCAGAAATGTCTTATAAACGGGCGCATCATGCCAAAATTTCATTAAATCTTTTATAAAACTTAATCTTTTACCAACATTCTAAAAACATTTTCAAACCTTATATGATTTGACATTTTATCAACTATTTTGGGAAAAATGGGTAAATACCGAAACTACCTATTGTTGTTTGCTTGTTTGTTTATTTGTTTTATGTCCTCTTTTCTCGTCAGTAATTCTCTATTCTTTTTGTATTTCCTTTCTTTCTTCTCTCATATTCTTGAGTATTCGTTCGTATTCGCCGACTTTTGCTATTTTCCTTTTCTAAAATATCCACACGTGTCTTAAACTCTTCTTTTCTTTCAAACGCAATTCATAAATTACTTAAGTATTATTTCTGAAACATGTTACTTGTTAGGTTGTGCCGATCCAGTACCGTTATGCTTGTACTTTCTGAATGCTGTTATGCTTTACTTCTTGATGCCAGTTGTGATCTTTGTGAATGTCTTACATTACTGCATACTGAGGTGAGTTCATAGCCCCACTTTTGATTGCTTAAACTGTTTTATAAACTACTTGGGGTGAGATACATGCTACTGTTTTGACTATGATCACAATTGTTTGAAAACTATACTTTGAACTGAAAACTATGTTTTCTGCTATCTGAAACTTTATTTGAGCTGAAACAACATTTATACTTTTCTGGTACTGTGAGTGAAGCAGTAGCCACTTTGCGAACCACCTGACAAGCACTAGGTACCTTCCTTGCCAAAAGCAAGACCCTCGATCATGAACCGTTAATCACCTGCGGGTGAGCGTGATTATAGTTTATAGGCCTATAGGATTTGACCATCCCGCCATGTTGACTAAGGTCGGTCAGCATGTGATGTACTATAATTGAGTTACTAGGTATCTGGAAAAATACCTACTTTGGGGGCAACTATTATGATTATGAAATTCCGCGGTTACTGTCGACTTACGCCAGGATTACTGGTGCCGGTTGACACTTTGTGTGTCATGAGCTTAGTGCAGTGGTAATATCTGAAATTTCGGGTGTGTAACAACGAAGCCCATTTCCTTGGAAACTTGAAATATTGTGATCAACTGCTTTACTTAAACCTATGAATTCACTCAACCTTTGTGTTGACTTTTATCATGTTTATCTCAGGTGTTAAATCATTTCCGCTGTATATCTTACCTTAGGAGGAGCTTGGCGAAGGGCATGGCATGGTCATAGAAGACTCAGAAAACTATTTGGGACCACTCTAAACCCTTTTATGAAACTTTATTTTCCGCAGTATTTTAAATAATGTAAATTTGATGTTTTAAATTATGAAATTTCTTCTAAAATGGTTTAAGTAAAACCGTTCTTTGTACCTTGTGATTGTGATAACTATTCAATAACACCCCCGACCTGTATGTTTCCGCTGATCTGATTTCGGGGTGTTACATTCTTGGTCAAGTCTACTTGCGCCTTGGTTGTCGCAGTCAATTAGAGCTTGTTTTATCCATAGTGCTTGTTGTCATACCTTTCCGGCGCTTACGTATTCGACTTCGGTCGTGGAGATAACAAGAGTTGTTTATTTCTTGGAGAACCAAGAAGTTTGACAACAACCTATGAAGGTACAAACATCACTCTTACTTTTTCAATCCACATTATCTCCCGCATTATCAGAGTTGGTATAGACAACAGTTTCTACACCAATCACCTTGAGATATTAAAATCCCAAGTGTATAGTACCTTTAATGCATCGGAAGATACACTTAACTGCATTTAATGTAAGAAGTTTTGGGATCCTTCTTACAAGCGAGCACAAGTGCAGACACTAGACATGATATTGGGCCTACTTGTCGTTAGGTAAATCAAATTACCTATCATGCCCCTAACCTAGTACTATCCGCGTACTCACCTTCATCGTCTCTTGTGAGATTCGTCTCCGCGGACATGGGCGTTTATATTGATTAAGATTGTTCTAAGTTAAATATCTTTTATATATATATATATATATATATATATATATATATATATATATATATATATATATATATATACACTGTAGTATGTTTAGACTTAAGAAGATACAATCTTCAAGTAATATTATATGAGGGCTTGGACAGAGACTTAATTCACTCATCATGCTCATCTGAAACTTGTTACGCATGATCTTTGAGCGATCATTGTACATTTCTGGACAAGTTGAGTTTAATATAATTGTCGTCGACAAATATTTGAGCAATGATGAGATATGAATTTCGTCTTTTTGTGAAAGGCATGTTGTCCACCATTTTCATGGTATTTTCATGTTTATGTAAGAGAGCCTTTAATATGTCTTACCAAGCTTAAGAGGCTTGTTTAAGAACATACAATACTTTCTTGAATTTATAAACATGATATGTTTTTTATAGATCAACAAATCCTGGAGGTTGTACTACATATACCTCCTTGTTGACAAAACCATTGGGGAGTGCACTTTTCACGTCCATTATGTAGTACCTACTAAGTTAGATTCTAAGAACACTACGTGCTTAACATGTCTACTAACAAAGGGGGTTTTAAGAAAGCGTACCTTAGCCTGAGGTGTTGCCCTTAAAACTAGAAGACTAGACTACCTTTGTTGAAAGCTAAGCAAGATGAGACAAGACTTGACTTTGTGTCACAAGATTAGTGCAATCACTAATCATACTCCATTCGTCGGGCTTCAGGTTGCTTCACAACCATATCTATCTACCAAGACAAAAGCTCAAACATTAGGTCCCCAATATCTCATGGGTCCAAAGTTGTTAGTGTTAAACATCCCATGCATTTGTTGCATTTGGTTGGGATGTTGGAATGGAGGACACATTTCCCTTGGTAAGTAACTTTGTGGTTGACGGATATTCCAAGTTACGGGAAAGTTACTTGGATAACTTTGTCTTCTAAAGTTACCACTTGGTAGAGGAGTTCTTGACCGAGGTTTAGGAACATTTGTTCTTCTAGGTGAAGGAGTCTTTGATCTAATATCAGGTTTTACAAAACCAAGTTCGGGGGTTGACAATGGTTTGTAGAAACTTTTGACTTCCTTTTCACTAGCAATAGGTACTTCTACATTGTCAATAACTATGTGACTCGATTTAGGACTTAAGTTATTTTTCAAAATTGACCCAGATCTGACTTTAGCACCCGATGGTACCACAATGCCACTAATTTTAGTGGTGTCGTTTGTACCTTTAGTGGTGCCATCATCTAATATTCCAGATTCTCCAGGCTTTACAAATCTTACTTGTTTAGTACCACTTGTAGAAGCTTGGTTTGGGTCAAATCCTAAGTCTGCACGGTCATGTTCACAAAACCTAATGTTTTCAAGCATATCATCAAGTGCTTTTGTTCCTTCTTCAAACTTAATGATCCTTAACGCATTTTCTTTGAGTTTATCATTTTCTACTTGAAGACTTATGCATGACCTATATCCTACATCTATCTCTTTATTTTCTCAAGTCTTTTAACTTGACCCTTTAGTTCTAAAACTTGCACTTCGAGTTCATGCAATTTTAATTTTAGTGTTTTGTTTCTACCTAAAATTTTAGAGCTTACTTCGCATAGTTTATTATATTCGTCATGTTATCTATTGTCATCTATTGACGAATTATCATCACTATAATAAGAAGAGTCGGTCGGAATGTACCTCATTCGAAGCCTGAGCCATTAGGCATGTTTCATCGTTGGGCTTCTTCTCTTCTTCTTCACCGCTATCACTCCAAGAGCCTCCTATGAAAGCTCTTTGGTTGTTGGTTTTCGGTGGTTTGGGACATTCTTCTATGAGGTGATTAGAATCTCCGCATCTAAAACATCTCCTATCACTCGTTCCTTTCTTCTCAACTCGGTCCTTTTGTGATGGCTTCTTGTCATCACGAGGTTGCCTAACGAACATACCTCTTCTCCTAAAGAACTTTTTAAAGTCTCTAACAGCTAACGCATACTCTTCATCTTCACTGTCGGAATCCGAACATTCCTCATCACTAGACTCCTTTTTGGCTTTCAATGCTAGAGATCTAACTCTCTCGCTTTTGCCTTTGACTATATCGGAGTCTTTCTTGATTATCATCTCATGAACCTTCAAGTTTCCTATTAGTTCATCAAGAGATAATGTCGCCAAGTCCTTTGACTCTACAATGGCGGTGACCTTTGCTCTCCATTTAGGATGTAGAGCCCTAAGAAACTTCCTAACATAGTTCTTGCTAGAGTAACCTTCATCAAGAGCTTTAAGACTAGTAATAATAGTATTAAATCTAGCAAAAGCATTATCAATAGATTCATCTTACGAAATGGAAAATTGTTCATATTGTTGCACAAGAAGATCTATCTTGTTGTCTTTGACTTGATTATTACCTTGGTGAGTGACTAACAAAGTTTTCCAAATATCGTTTGCCGTATTACATATGAAAATTCTTTCAAATTCCTTTTTAGTCAAAGAATTGTAAATCATCATTTTAGCCTCATCATTTTTAGCTAGTTTTCTTTTAAGTTTATCACTTTGTTTAATATAAGGAACTATTTCATCCCTTTTAGTTTCCTGATTCTTTTGAATCGGTTGAAAGTCACCCTCGGTAATAATATGCCAAAGATCAATGTCTTTTGATTTCATATACGTTTCGAATCTTGTTTTCCAATATATAAAACAATCGGTTTCGAAAAGTGCTGGTCTTTGCATAGATTGCCCTTCTTGGTATTTTTCGGAATCCATTGATCAATTCAAGTTTTAAAATACAATTTACTTTAAAATCTTGACTGACGTGGCTCTGGTACCAATTGTGGAAAACTAGAAGGGGGTTGAATAGTTTTACTGGTTTTTAAATTGTTTCAAAACTTTACTATTGAAAAACCTTGATTCGAATCTTATGTGTAATCAATCAACACCAATATGAACACTGCACTATAATATGTAATATAAACAATAAATGTAAAGGAAAGAGATGGAAAGATCAAACCGGGACAAAGAGATTTATAGTGGTTCGGTCACGAAGCTCTTCTTTTCCCTAATCCACTCCTCGAGTACCATACTCGAGAGTTTCAAGCACTATGTCAACAAACCTCCCTTCAGGCGGAGAAAACCGTACAACGTCACTTATCATATTTTCCGACACTAAGCTAAATGTCGAGTGCTAATCTTAGCTAGCACCAATCTACCAAGATCTACCCGATCCTTTCTACTTCACACAATCAACACACTAGACTCGATCTACCCGATCTACCCTTGATCAATCTTGATCAACACACTAGCTCACAAGCTACAAGAGATATTCAATATCTCAATAAGATCACAATGATTTTCTCTCACAAACTCTCAAAAGAAAAATGGACTTGATGTATACAAAGATACAATCAAGTGTGTAACAAATGTTACAAGTACACTAACTACAACTACAACACTTTGTATCTTCTTGGATACCTTGTGTTCTTCTCTTGCACTAGAAGAGGAATGAAGGTGATCACTTGGTTGGATGATTGGATCACTCTTTAAACAAAAGAAAATTAAACTAAATGATCTAGAAGAGAAAATGTGATAAGAGTATTGAACTCAGAAAGTTGTGTGTGAAAAAGAATACCCAAAAATTGTAAAGAGGGCTGGTATTTATAGGCAGAAAAAATCTGGCCATTACAGGTACACGGTACCACTAAATCACCCACGGTACCACTAAATTTAGTGGTACCGTGCCAGAAAAAAACGCTCATTGTTTTGTCTTTAGTGGTGAAAATTATTTGGCGAAGTTTGGAGCTGATTTTGGGGGGAAAATAGCTGTTATGTTATTTGAACTTATTTTTCCAATAAAACATTTCTTAATTATTCCAAATAACTTGTAAAGTATATTTTTGAAAAAATGTTTTGTCACATTAAAAATGTGAAGTTTTAAACACAAATTCTGTAAGATGTTCACAAACATATAACACTCGTATGGGTTAAGATCTAGGCCGAATAGAGAAGGATTTCTAGAGAGAGAGATAGAAAGTTAGTTGGGAGCCTTTGTAGAGAGAAAGTAGAAGGTAAGATTAATATGTGTGAAAGGTCCAACCCTTCCCACACATGGGAAGGGGTATTTATACTACTAGACTATTTGCCCCGAGTGGGCTGTGGAGTGAGCTGACAGTGGGTAAAGACCCGACCCAACTCCACAAATACTTAATATAACTAAACTAATAATAATAATAATAAGCCTACGAGCTACATAAATGCTAAATAGCTACTCGGGGTGACCGAGTCTTCATATGAATATTTATATTCCTAACAATCTCCCCCTAAGGGAGGTCACCCCGGAAATTACATTTTGAATTCTAGCATTCTATCATATGAATTTGACTTCATAGCTCGTAGTCTTTGATTCTTCAATGTCATCGATCTTTGTGCATTCAGCAGTGACCTTTTGATGACCGTTCTTCTGTCTTGGATGATCTTTAGTGATTCTTTGATGTCATCATCCAATGTATGTCTCCAAGTCATCTTTTAGCAGTATGTATCCATGTGATGTGGTGCTCTTTGAACCGACATGCTCACACTATTCTGGGTCATGATTTTCAGCATCAGAGTTTGCGGAAGCAGTGTGGAAGGTCTTTCAATTTATCATGACTTCTTTGAATATGATGATGGTGAAGTGTGAGCATGTGGTGATGGACTGGCATCTTTTCTGCAATCACCTACAACCGCCAGGAATTCCTGCATACGACAGTTAGCAATAAAACGTCCGGTACTTACAAGTTCGGACTTCGAGATTGTTAACAGCGTAGTGTGAAAACTCTCTCTAATCCTTACCAAGGCCGTTCCTAAATCGAAAACCCACAGAGGGCTTACAAGTTCTAACGTAGTAAATCAACGATTAGGTGAGTCGCTGGAGTTCACTCCACGACTGTAGACCGTTTGAAACCGCCGCGACCACTAAGCGTAATCCACAAGGAATTACCGAAGTGACCTGCTTTCAGGGCTGTTTGATGTTGACCCTGGCAGGAATTTCAATTCAATCACTGAGAATTACATTTGTAAATTCCCTCATAAATGTTCTGGCAGATTGCTAAGATCTGCGTAGGACTCATAAGTTTACAACTGGTGTCCTTAATGTTGAACAACCAGTGTAGAAGTAACACGTGTTCCTATGAGATCTTATGATGCATCTCGTGGCTCTAGACTCGATAAGTGAAATTTTGGTAGTCGGAGACAGGAGCGGTGTCTCCTGTTTCAATATCAACATAACTCGTAATGAGCGGTCGATAGATTATGCAGGGTTCCTCGTGAGAATTAAACAAGTCCTTTTAAGAGAACTTGAGTGGCTAGAAGGTTTAGTGCAGTGCGTCACTGGGTCCATGACGTCTTGTCTTCAATACCGGTGTTACCTTAGTAACCACCAGTAGCATATGAATTGAACCTGGTTTCTGCCCTAAGGTTGAATATTTGGAGGGCTATTTCTTTTCACCCTTTCTCATTTCTTTTATTTTTAATTCTTCAACCCCTTCTTTCTCCTTTCTCATATTACTCATTTTTTTTTCATAATCATACCTAAGGACTTTCTAATACTAACTATTCGGTATTGTCCCTGAGTAGATTCCTCCGGTTCTGGCGGATCATAGGACAATTTTCCTAACCTTAGCCACCTTATAACTTCATGACTATCCTATGTTGCCATTAACCAAATCCTTGAAAAATCTCTCAAAGTGTTTATGATTATGAAACACAATTTTGCTAACACTTTGAGAGTTTTATATTTTTCAAAAGCTCCCCCTTAACATGTGCTCATATGTTTTAGTTTAAAATTTGCACATGTTGGGTAGAGATTGCACTTTTTGAATTGATCCACTTTCAGTGAACATGACCGATTCGAGACACGCTTACATCACTAGTTGGACTAGCTTGAAATTATTACCCGGCCTGGTCAAATTCACAGAAAGTTTCTCGAAACGGTACACTCTACTCAGATACGTCCTCTTCGAGACACGCTTACATCACTGGTTAGACCAGCTTGAAATTATTACCCGGCCAGGACGCATCCTTTCGATTAATGACAGTTTATGTTTCGTCAATTCATTGGTGAAGTCTGAGTCGTGCTCACATAAGTTGCCACATCCATTTTGCAATTACACATCATTTGCTCCCCCTCAATATGTGCATCGATATACGAAAGAGTTTAGCACATATGGGAGAGCTTACACTTAAGTCCAAAGAATCACATTTTATCAGATTTCATATTTAAATCACATTCTCTCCCCCGATCAAAAATTTCAAACCATTTGAGATTTGTGATCCCAATTGATTTAAATAAGTTAGAAGTTATGGGAGAAAATGTGGTCAGTATTAATCTGTGCTGATAATGGAACATGCAACTACTCCCCCTCAATTTATGAGGGAGATCCACTACTTATCATGTACAAAGATAATCGTTATGACACAAATGATATTGACCTTTTTGCGCAGACGATGTGATCATCCACTTCTCTGAGGGAGTCAGTAGTCAAAATCAATTATCCATCCACCAACAAGAATTTCCCAAATGTTGTAGATCCCCACTTGGCGAGATCAGAATAAGTACTGCTTTGTTGAAATGAAGGTGGTGGTGGTGAAGGCAGTGTTGTTGTTGTTGTTGCTGATGTTGTTATTGTGGTGAATTCAGAGCCAGTCAGTAGAGTTTGAACATCTGATCAAATGGTTAGAGCGGGAACTGGCACATTCATATTTGCCATGGAATCTGCATAAGAATATCAACGCAGATATACATACATACAGATTCACTTTTCATTAATAGCTACCACATAGCAGCTTGCCAACTCATAATACCAAATTCATCTCATAATCAAACCACAGTCAGGAAATACATCAAACCGCTATCTAGCATGAAGAGCAATCAGCAATCATGAACATGGCAATTCACTCATATTTCAACATTCAACTCAGGAGCTTAGGGACAAGTTTCTAACATGATAGCTACATACCTAAGCATATCCTGAGTGCACATGCACTAAATCAACAATAATTAAGCAGCTATCGACTAACAAAAGTCAATCAACATTTGAAACTCATTCATTCAGATCATACAAATGCCAGTGGAGTATTCAAGAACATCAAACACAATGGGTTTTCAAACTTCTTTTAGATTCTGAGTTTTAAAGTATTTAGGGGATTAAACGAGGATTCCAAAGTGACACAAATGAGCCTTCTAGTTACATAAAGCTAGGAAACTATACGCAAATTGCACATAATGCCCTAATCTTTCTAACAACTACCACATTTGGCCATTAGATATAAAGCTTAGTAAGTTCCTCTTCAACTAATACCCCATTAACTACAAAACCTTTTTTAACAATTATTAGTTAACCAAGAAACCCGTTTGATGATATAAAATTTGAAATCACTCTCCCCCTCAATCAATGACCCGTATTCTAGTCAAAGAGCTGTAGTCATTGATTGAGTGACAAATTTTATGCACAATCCAAGTCTGAAATAATTTTCAACCAACACGTTACCACCATGTGTCTCACAAATAATTTTCAGAAGAATCATAGAATGAAAACTATTTGTATACAAAGAAGATTTCTCTTCCTTTACAAGAAATGATGCACTGAAACGTACATCAAATCGGGAAAAACATGGATATAAAGTAATCCATGCCCGGGTGAACTTCACCCAGTGGGAGGAACAACCGTCTTTTTGACGACGTGCTTTCCCCATTTTGAATCGCGGGTTGCTATCTAAAGAAATAGCAAGCCATTGTGACATGTTTTAACAATTCATTTTAACTTCTGCTCGAGCTTCATTTAAAGTCCTGTGTCATTATTGAATGACATTTCTAAGACTGTAAATGTTATCGATAAACAGAAGACATGCCTAGAGGAAACTATTTTTGGTATTTTCTATTTTTCAGATTTTTATGGTTTTTCTGGGTTTAAGTTTTTCTATTTACAATTTGTTGGTTTTATATTTTTCTATTTACATTTTGGTATAAGATATGTACAAAATATGTTACTCTATTTAAGACGATGTTGACATGAATACCGAAATAAGAATATCGTTATGTACGTTGTAGAAGTCAGTAGTCAACATCTCTTAAACTTTCACCACCAAAGCTTTCGAGGCTCCTGAATAATCGACTGAACTTGAGCCTTCTCAACTTGAAGCTTTGACAGCTTCCCCCTACACCGACAATCTTCCTTTTGAGCAGTTTCAAAGCTCTCTTTCAAGCTTACGAAAGGTAAGTGTACAGCGGAAACCGTAGCAAACCACATCAAATATTGCTGCTCCTTTTAAGAATAATCATCGTGATTCTCCGTTCGGGGGATCATCAAATAGATCAGCAGTGAATCATCTCACACTTGAATAATTCTTCTCACATTACTTCCTGCTGAAGACTGAAGGAATGCATACCGAAAGTATCCAGAGACCACTTGATGTGTCGTGTGTGAGTACAAGTTTTAAATATATAAAGGTCGAATTACCGAATCTAGAAACAACACATACGAGCAAGTGAACTCGTCCGTTATAGCAAGATTATGATGGTAAGTCGGGATCGTTTGCAGGTATTTGTGTAGTGAATCGAATTGTAAGCTACTAGAAGTAAATCTCTTAAACATGCAATGATGAAAATATAATAATTCAAATGATTAAAACTATACTTGCTTAGACTAACATACTACTCTTGATTAGCATGATAGTGATAACTTTGGATAACATGTTGGTTATGATAATTAGTTTGGTGAACTAATCTATTGTTTCTACAAATTAAACCTTCGTCAAGATTTTAGTTCATAAAAACAAGCATTACGTTTAACCAATCAATTCAAGATCAATTCAAGGTTCATAAGTTGGAGTACCTTAAACACAAAAATAGTCTTTTGCTTTATCAAATAAGCTTAGGAAATGGTCAATACAAAAGGTAACCGATCATAGACAAAAGGTCACAATTGATAGTAAACTATTAATCTTTCGACCCTTGAAATGGTTTACAATCAATCCTATTTTGATAGACAAAAGCATTCTTATTACAACCACAATTAACTTTCTTCGTTTAATCAAGAATAATGGGTAAAAACAATCATTCATAGAAAAATGATTATAACTAGTTGAATAACAATAGTTATTTCGACCCTTAAAATTATTAGCAACTAGTTAAACTTGATCAACAAATGTCACTACGAAACTTAATCACAATTGGATCTTAGAATCAACTTGAAATTGAATTAAAACATGTTATCACAATCATACGCAAATCAATAAGCAATACACATCATCTAAGCAAGTGCACAAAGGCACTAGCCACTCATAGCAAACATGAACATAAACTCAGAACTTTGAACATTAGAAACCATAATTGAAAGTCTTACAATGATTGGAAATAGATTACAAATGATAAGGTAATGATACCCAAAGTATTGGTGTTGACTTCTTGATGTTTTGACCTCTAAATGTTGACTTCTTGAACCTCCAAAGCTTCCTGGACTTCTAAGGACGAATTTGGACTTTTGAGAGAGTATCTTTATGATTGTATGAGAGTTGGTATGAGAATTATTGAAAAGGTGTGTGTAAAACTCTTCACAAATGGTCCTATTTATACTACTCTCAAAGCCTTGGATCTTTAATGCTACACTTGGCCTCTAAGCAAATTAGAAGGGCCTAGAATCATCATTAGAAGGCTATAGAATCGTTGCTAGTTAAACACAATACTTAATGATGAAGTTTTGGCAAATCAGACGACATCCAACCGATCGGTATTGCGTCCAACCGATCAGTTGGTCTTCAGAAATTGCCTCCATTTGATTCGGTTGCGGGCAGCATCCGATCGGATGGAGTGCTGCTGTATGCTTTTTTGGACTTTTGTCGTTTGGGCTTGTTTCTTCCTTTTGGTTCTTGGTTCTTCATTCAAACTTGGTCTTTTCTTTATCTTGAAGCTAATCAATTTGAGTACTTGGACCTTCATTCTTTGAAATGCCTTTTTGGTGTGGAACTTGACAAGAGAATCTTCGTACTATCATAAATATTTCCTTCTTCTTCATTTTTCTCATCTTTTTCTTTCTTTTTCCTGTACTTGGCTACATATACTTTGCAAACATACTTTGGTACGATTAAGTAACAAAAGCATATAAATATAACCAAATAACATATATAAAAACATGAATAACGCTACTAAAAACATGCACAATTTGAGCGTTATCACCACTTCCTCCAAGTAGTTGAAGTGATGCAATCAGTCTCATTGTATGAAGCCCAAAAACTCGAAGTACACACTTAATCCCATTGATGAAGTCGAAAAAGTAACATCAAAGATCAATTAAGACCCGAAAATCCCCTTTTTTCCCTTCAGGAAATTGCAGATGAGAATTGTTACACCAAAGTCACCTAAGTCTCGAGTGCAAGCAACTTATCCCGTATGTAGTCTAAATGATAACACCAAGACGGTACCACAGAAGCACCGAAATCAAGTAAGTCCCGGATGAACACATTTCCTTCTGTTGGGCACCGACTAACCAGAGGAATCATCATACAATTGTGTACCTCTTTAATCATCAGAAACTGTTTCTTACATCTCTTCCCCCACGTAGTTGGAATAATACACCAAGAGGCCACGAGTTAAAACACTGATTTTCTCTGCGGTTATGACATCTGTCTTCCCGGAATAACTTCAATTAAGAAGAAGTATAAAGTTCATCACGTGTACTCGTTGTGCATCTAGATGTATGTCTCCTTCCCCCTTGCTGGTTTTGATACCTCAGAATCAGCAACACAGTTTACGCACATATTCTTGAGATCTTGTGAGAATAACAAAATTGGATCAAGTGAGAATCAACGGCTACTGAAACTGTCTATGACTATCTTTACCAACCCTTAAGTAGGCTATTTGACGAGATGACTGATGGAACAAACCCGATATACCAAACTTGACACTGAAGTTGAATTCCCCATTCTCGTGACTTAAACTTGCACTAATGTTGGAAGAACGGTGTAGAGAATTAGTGCTCCAAGCAAATCTCTAAGTACTCAATACCCAACCAAAGTATGAGACATTAACACCTCTTGCGATTATCCACAACGTCATCAGCGTGTGGCACTGAGTACTACAACGTAACTCCTACCAGGTCGTCAAACATTTAACCCGACTGCTGGTAACTAGATAAACTAAGTCTTCAACTTAAATCTTAAGCACGAGCAAGTTATCATTGAAAGTCATGCATCCAACCAACCCCAACTTCAAGATAGAATAAGATCACGCCTTTGAGAAAGTCAACTTCAACCTCAAATAAGTGATACCTGATCACCTCCATAGTCACAATTAGATGCCCAACAAGTGAGTGAACAAACAATCAAATGTACGTCGATCCACTTGTTCACACTTCTCCCCCTTAAAAACTGCATATGAGGATGCCATTTTTGATTAAACAAGTGCATATGAGGTTGATCCACTGTTCACACTTCTCCCCCTCAAAAATTGCATTTGAAGTTGCCATTTTTGATCGAGTGAATAAACGTCCAATATGATGGAAGTAGATCCACTTGATGTCTGAAAGAGCATGGAGCAAGTATGAAGCTTTTTGTTGAGAATAGTCAGAAACAAGAAGATTTCTCTTCTTCCGAAGATAAAGCGCACTCAAGCGTACGCATTTCTTTTCTTTGATGAATGGGGCCTGAGGAGTTGTCAGCAGACGCCATTATGTTGACAATGAGTCCCGAGGCTTGAACTGCAGTGTTCAAACGTCATAGTCGATGAAGATCGAGGCCTAAACTGAAGTGGACAGACGTCGTTGTCATTGATGTTCATCAAGCTTGAATTGCTTGAACCCCTAATTCATGAGATATCATTCTTTTCGGCACCCAAACCCTGAGTCTTTCCTTAATATGAGTGAACGATGTACCTGCACTTAAGTAAAGACTACCTGCACTGACATTAAGAGTTTGTTTGCATTTATATGGGTTAGTGATATCAGCATGATATCAGCATCTAGACCATTTGGGGTTTCACTGTCAACCTTGGTTTTGCACTCAGTGAACATCTTTCTAATAGGTATCCATCTAAGACCAGCAATCTTAAAAATTCTACCCGTCGGTACCTAAGACAAGATCTAGGAGTGTTTGGTTTCATATGCACAGTGAAAGACTTGTTGGGAGAAAACCTTTGTCCTATAGCAATCTGCCTACCAAGTTTCTGAATATAACTCTTTGGTTCTACGGGCTTCTTGTTGTTTCTAGTCTTAGAGGATTGAACCTTAGCAAGAGCATTCACTTCCTTCAGGAATTTTGTTATTATCATGATTTGCCTTAAAAACACATTTCTGACAAGTTGAGCAAACAAAGTGTTTGGCATCAGAGAAAGATCTAGAATTCTTAGAGTGATATGCTACGGGAATCGCATTAATCGATACGCAACTACTCTTAGAAACAGGCAAATTCCTAGTCTTTTCATGTGTGTTTTTCTTAGCATCCTCTAGGTTGTGATTCTGAACACTGTTTTTATTTCTAACATGTTCATTTGGTGTCACAAATGACACACGCTTTGAGCTAATCCTAGAAGAACTAGAGGCACTCATATGATGAGGTTTTGCAGCAGCATGTTCCTTTTCATTAGGTCTAGACTGTGAAGTGACTGGTTTTGACAAAACTTGTTTCGAATCAACTTGGGAGGCAAACCGTGGTTTTGAAGATTTTGGTCGTTCAGATCTAAACGTAGTCGGTTGTCTAAAAACAGATTGGTTTCTAAGTGGTTGTAAAACTGGTTTCCCCAAGATTGATGGTTTTGCAAACTTAGTGTTCACACCATTTCCTGTCAATTACTGATTGGTTTCTAAGTGGTTGTAAAACTGGTTTCCCCAAGATTGATGGTTTTGCAAACTTAGTGTTCACACCATTTCCTGTCAATTTTCTTAACTCGTTTTTCAATGCTGCAATTGTAAAACCCTTTTCCTGAAGTTGAGCTTTGAATTCATCAATTTTTACAATCAAAGAAGTTGTTTGTTCTGTAGTCTTATTTCTTGTTTCTTTGATAGAATCATACAGGTCTTTGTAATACTTTTTCAAAGCGTCATTCTCCTTAAGTAATTTAGCCACTTTAAGTTCCAATTCGATGTTTCTTGTTTCAATTGCATCAATGTCATGTTTAACCTTGGCTTCATTACTTTTCTCATGCATATTGATTCGAGTTTTCAAATTGTTGATTGTTAAGTTTTTGGCTTGTAGCTGAGCTTTCAAATCATTTATCTCAAAAAATTCACTAAATTCAGGAAATTCTGGATTATTACATGGTTTGTCAGTTTGAAGACTTTCTTCCTTTTGTTGTATTGATATTTCAAGTGAAATACAATATTTTTCAAGTTGTAAGAATCTGTTTGAAAGTTCATTATAAACTTATTTTTCAACCATATCGTTCGTTTTGAAAAGCCCAGCCTTAACCAAAGGACTTATAACTTGATCATGTTCAACATCCTGGTCAACTTCTCCCCCTTTATGACTCATATTTGTTGAATTAGGAGTGGTATTGCTATCAGCCTTTTCCAACAGATATGTGTCATAAACTGGTTCAGATTGATCAGTATGTTGTTGTTCACTAGCAAGGACATTATGTTGAACAATTAAATGTACCTCAACAAATGGCACTTGGTCATTTACTGGTCCGATATCAGCATCCACACCATGTGTGATTTGAGTCATATAACTGCTGCTTGTATCATGCTTATCTGACTTTGTCCCACTGCATTCTGTGACAACTGAACTAGCACCCAGTGCTTTACTCGAATCAACCTTAATCTCTCTTGATTGCATCCGACTTTCATTCATCTTGATGGCATCCTTGAGTTTGTGTTGTGCTCTTTCCTCAATGTACTTCTTAACATTACCCATGTGTTGGAGTAATGTTTCTCTGAAAATGTTAACTTCAATTCTAGTGTAACCAGTAAAACACTTTCCTATCATTTGACTGTCATAATCCCAAGTGTATTGTGAATTGATGAACAATTGAAGTTGTTTGTTGATCACCTGAAGAGCAGCCATGGATCCAATTTCATGAAATTCTTCTTTGTCAAGTTGTTGTTCTAGTTGATCTAAGTTCAGGAACATAGTGCCTATGAAAGTCTGAACATCTTGACCAAAGAGTGATGCAAATGTTCGTTCGAATCCTCCCATGGATCCAGGTCTTTCTGAGAGAACCTTGAGATGTGAATGAAGTAGTCGAAAGCATTCTATGCAACTTTCCTTTGCATTATCATGCAATTTTTGTGGTAGAAGCAACTCTCTCTCTTGCGAATTCGAGCACAAAGATTCCATATTAGCAATATCTGACCCAAAGACGTTTGTCTGTTCAAAAATGTTTGTTGGTTGTACTTTGTTGGGAATCTTCTGTTCATCGACCATGTCGTACAATTTGAGTACCTCAGCAATGACGGAGTCCGAAGTGTTTGACATGCTATCAACGTGCACGGGATTTTACAATTCTATGATTTAAACCGAGAAATAGATTCTTTCGCGGGATTTTACAAAAATCAAGAATAAATCGTGATTTGATTACTTGAATGTGTTATGATGAAGGTTTGGTAGACTTGGTGATCTGTTGTTTAGTTGTGATTCGGTTTGGTTGATGCAAGTTGTTACAGTGAAATTTTTGGTCTGGAAACTTAAAACCTCAATAACTTCATTTTGGAGCGATTTCAGGCTTCGAAAGTTGGGTTTAATGAATAAATTATTTCAACATGTCCTTCTCCTCGGTCTCACGGTCGTTTTGACAGGTAATTCGTTGAAAACGGATTTACGGTTCAAAAGTTATGGCCGTTTGAAGTTTTTACGTAAAAAGTCAACTTTGGTCAAACCGTAACAAGTCAAAACGCAACAAGCAAATCGCAGGAGGCAAATCGCAACACCCCAAATCGCAGACTCCAAAACGTAGCCTCAAATCGCAAACCTCAAATGGCAACCTCAAATCGCAGAAGCCAAATCTCAACTGCTCAAATCGCAACTTTGAACAAATCGCAGAGTCAAATCGCAATATCAAATCGCAATTATCAAGTCGCAATCAGAGTACCCAAATCGCAACGATCAAATCGCAACCAGAATACCCAAATCGCAACTGTCAAATCGCAGGCACTACCGGACAAACCAGTCGCTGTCAGGTCAAATCGCAACCCACAAAGCGCCAAAAGATTCCCTTTCACGTGATTTGTCAACTTTTTCTTTTTTAAGTAAAAAAGTCAAGTCGCAATTCCGATGCACGAAATCGCAACTGCAGTTTTCCAAATATACTCAAATCGCAACGAAGAACAAATTACCGAAGACCAAATCGCAACCAAGAAAAAGTTGAGTATACCACTCGAATTTACTCAAACTTCCTCTAAATGACTAAAACACGCAATCCAACTACAAAACAAAGCTTATACAACACTTTTAAACAAGAAAGTACAAGCCTTTAATGGATTCAACCACAAACAAAGCCGAATAAGTGATTTATTAACCTTTTCTATTCGAACAAAAAAAACCATAAAACCTAAAAGATCCGTGAACATGTACTTATATGAACCTAGCCATGGCTCTTGATATCAATTGTAAGATGTTCACAAACATATAACACTCGTATGGGTTAAGATCTAGGCCGAATAGAGAAGGATTTCTAGAGAGAGAGATAGAAAGTTAGTTGGGAGCCTTTGTAGAGAGAAAGTAGAAGGTAAGATTAACATGTGTGAAAGGTCCAACCCTTCCCACACATGGGAAAGGGTATTTATACTACTAGACTATTTGCCCCGAGTGGGCTGTGGAGTGAGCTGACAGTGGGTAAAGACCCGACCCAACTCCACAAATACTTAATATAACTAAACTAATAATAATAATAATAATAATAATAAGCATACGAGCTACATAAATGCTAAATAGCTACTCGGGGTGACCGAGTCTTCATATGAATATTTATATTCCTAACAAATTCACTTCTTTGATCATTTGTCAAGTTGTAAATTTGTTTGTGCATACCTAGAGTGATTTGCGTAGAAATGAGATCTTTCGACTAAAAACTTGTTTACGTTAATTTTAACGTAAAGTGTTTTCACATTTTGTCATCCTAAAAATGTGAAGTTATCGAAATATATAAATAACGTTTTTAGAACATTATTTGCATCAACAATTTTGTTGATTATTAAAGTAAAGTGTTTCCTCCAAATTTTGGAAGGAATGTGTTTACTTTATATTTATTTACTTTTCTTTAATAACAAAACTAATAACACAGTGTAAATGACAAGGAGATTCGAAGAACGCTTATTATTACGCTTTTTTATTTTGATTAGTAAAATTTGAAAACGAAAATAATAAAAAATAAGTGTGCTAAATAGAAGGAAATAGTTTTTGTTTATCTAAAAACAAATTTGAGGAGAATCTTCTCCACACTTGCTCGGATCAGTGACTTTTTTTTTCCCTTGTGTAATACAAAATTACACACACTAACTCACTACTTCTACCCATGGGTACCGTTTTGTTCCTATCATCGCTGCATAGTGTAGTGTGGGTACCCTACTATTTTCGTATGAAATAGGTTGTTATTAATTAAAGTTATCTTAGCCTAGATTATTATCGTTATTCATAAAGTTATTATTATGAAAAATGGGACGTTGTTTGTCATAAATCATAAATTATAGGCTGGACACAACCGAACAGAAAATATCGATCGGTCAAACAAACCGACCGACTTTCACTTCGGTCGAGTGGGATGTGGGGTGGTAAAGCAATATCGGTCGATCAAACACGATTCCAAACATCGGTCTATCCAACGACCGACTTTTAATCCAATCCAACTTTTTTATATCCGTTGCATTTAAAAAAAAAAAAAAAAAAACTTTTTCAAACTTATAATACCAACCTCAAAAACACTTCTAAACACATAATTTCAAACACAATTCATATTCAACTTCTCATCCGTAAACAACTTCTTATCATGTCAAAGAAAAACACTCCCACATCAAAAGACCAACGATCCCGACTACCCCAAAATGCCCCGAATTTGAATTTCTCGCCGGAAAACAACTTCGAACTAACCGGCATAACACCACCACAACAATGGGGTATTCGATTTCGTGCACCCACTTTTGAATATTCATCACGACTACCACAACCCAACCAAAATCAAAACCCATTTTATGTTAATCGTCCATATGTTCCATCGTATCGTCCTAACACGAATTATCACCAAGAACCAAGTGGGTCGTCGTATCGGCCTAACATGGATTTCTTGCAATCTTCCTAACCGTATGAAGATTATTCCCCGCTTCGAGGTGTTAATATTGATATGGATTTGGAGGATTTTATGCCAGACCATTCGACGCAACAATATCCGAATCAAGATGCGTCGATGGGGCAAGGTTCGGGTTCTTACCACGGTTCTTACCATGGTTCGTACCACGATTCTTTCCCTGTTGAAGACGATGACGATGTCGAAGAGACATCACCCATCAAACCAAGGACCGCTTCGCGACGTGCTACAAAGGCGAAGGAAAAAGGAAAGAAGGCCGAACCGTCCAAAAAACAGGCACCATGGACAAAGGCGGAAGAGATAGCGCTTTGTAAAGCTTGGGTTTATGTGTCGGAAAATTCCAAGCGAGGAAAGGCTATTAACAGGCACCGCTTTTGGGAGGAGGTGATAGAGTATTTTCATAATGAAACCGGTTCATTAAGAACCTACGACTCTATCAACAGCAAATGGAAGAATCGGATTCGGAGTAGGGTTGGAAATTTTGCTGCTATCATGGATAATATCAAGCATAACCATGGTAGTGGTGAGAATGATGTTGATGATAGGGAGAAAGCTTTGAGAGAATACCATGTGATTTACGGTCATGATTTCAACTTGGAGGAATGTTGGAAAATCTTGAGGCATCATGATGCTTGGAAGACGGAGGGGGATGCTATCCGATCGAATAGTCGGAAGAAATCAACAGGCTCTACAACAACCTCGGGGTCAACACAATGTCCTATGAATTTTCAAGACGTGGATGATTCTGAAGATGAAGACGATTCTAGAGAATCACGACTAGAAGGTCGTGACGCAGCCAGGAAGAAATCATCGTCCTCCTCTCGTGATCTACCATCATCGTGGACAGCTTCGCTAACCAAGACCTTCTTCAAATTGAAGCCGTCAAAAGAGGGAAAAAAGAAGGACAATGAAGATGAGTATCTGAAGATGAAGGCGGAAGAGCTAGCCATAAAAAGAGAGAAAATGAAGCTCCAATGAAAACAAGTCGAAATCATGGACATAACAAAATGGGAGCAAGATTTGATCTTCTACTACTCAAAAATCGACCCAACTTTGCCCCAACGGCACCAAAATCATCTTAGGCAGCTTAAGACACAAATCAAAGCTCGCTACAACTTAGATGATTAGTTTACGTTTGTAATCGTTATCGTATTTTTAATTTAGTATTGTAATGTTTTTATTTTTAATGAATTTTAAGTTTTTTTTAAATGTTAAAAAAAAAATAAAAATTTCGGTCATCGACTGTGGCACTTTGGTCATGTTTGGTCGCCGGAGAAAGAAAGCTGACGTGGCAGCCGGTAACCCAGGTCATTTTGGTCATCGACTGTGTCCAGCCTTATACAATTAGGCTTTCAAAAGCATTGTTTTTATATTTTATTTGATTCTTAATAAAATATCACAAAATGGTATCGATTTTTAGAGTTTTGGACGAAAATAAATAGTAACGAAATTTGAGTTTTGTTTCAATTAAGTCACTTTAATTTTTTTTTTTATATTTAAAAGGCCACTCAAATTTTGAGTAGCGTTTTTATTGTTTTGAACATTTATACACTTTTGAAATTAGTTAGAGAAATGATTTCCATGTCTACAAATATGACTAATTTTATGTCTAAATTGATGTGTTAGTGGTTTATTGGTTTTTGTAAAAACGATTATTTCTTCTGTCACCAATAATATGTTGCCACATAGATTAGGCATACTATTAGGCTTGTCAATCACCACTGAATTAGTTATTACTGTAACGCCCCGTGAACGACTCAACCAAATTTTTTGACTTTTACGCGGAAATGACCCAACTTTAACAGACTTCCTATTACTTCTTTGACTATTATAAAATCACATTAACATTTAGGCCTTGATACTATTTTTATTGGATAGTACATTCAAAAACAATTCAAGATTGGCTTTACTTCATTAAAATCCTACGCACGGTTTATTTTCTATGAATTTTTGATGTTTGACAAAAAGCTGAAAATGCAGCCTAAGGATCCGTATTTTACGGATCCGCCCATGTAAAATACGGATCAATGGATCCGTGAAAAGTGGATTTTTGGGCAGAATCTTTTTAAGCTATTTTCGACTCATGAATCCATTCGATTGGGATAATCCTAACTCGATAATTTACGAAACTTTCCAAAACTTAATAATACATTATAAATTTCATAAAAACATAAAGTTTTGATATAAACAACATTCGAACACTTGACTTTCAAATTCAATGGAAATTACCCAATATAACCCATTGACCCATTTACTCTTACACTCATAATGTTCCACGTAACACAATACATAGTACAACTTATTATGACATTAACAAACACCACAAGGCATTAATACATAGTTTTAACCCATACAATTCCAAAATGGGTGAAATTAACTATATGCCAAACACCCCTTTACTATCATTCTAACAACATCCCACCATTAATACTTGACTTTGGCTACTACCATTTACAAGACTTGACTTAGACATAATTCAAAAACCATAAACTACAAAATGACCAAGTGAGACCGAAGTTATACCGAGATGAATAGACACTTTCGGGGCTTCCAACTTTCCACACACACACTTGGTCCAAGAAGTAAGGTCTTCTACTTACCGGTCTCAAAATACTAAGCTTCCATCATAGCTAGCAACTAAATTGTCCCCTTACCTTTACCTTCAACGCTTAAACCTAAAAAAATTCATTAAACTTATCCGTAAGCAAAACGCTTAGTAGGTATATGACATAAACTTAACAACATCATCAAGTTATAACTAACAAATTTGCTAGCTACAACATATCAAGGAATACATTCATAACATTAAACATACATTTATTAAGCATAAATAATTATGGTAACATTACACACTTTCATCGGATTCAAGCTACTTAACATTAACATTTTTCCTTGATCAATACATCATAACACATCAAAATTTAATATAAATTGAGATTATGAAACATTAACAAATTTAGTCAATATACTTACCTCAATAATCCACTAATTCTCTACTTGGGAAATCAAAGGTCTATCTTCAACTGCTTCCTATAAAGGGGTTAACCCTAATTAGTAACTAATTCAATATTAATTTAATAAATTACCAATCTTTAACCAATTTGCTCAATTCAATCTCTTGAACCCTAATTCCAAAATCATCAAATTACTTACTTGTGATATCTTAGAAGAATTAGAGTTGCTAGGGCTTGATTCTTTACTCAATGCTTTGATCAAAAGTACAAGAACCCAACTTTGATATTTTTCCCTCTCTTTTCTCTTCCTGGAGCGACACCACAACCGCCACACACACACTCTCTCAAATTTTCTGGAATGCTCTCTAATTTTCTATTAATTAGATATTTAATAAATTAACTTAGCTCAATTGGCAAGACTAGCCCTCTAAGTCCCATTCTTCCTAGTTTTGCCACACATATTTATAAAACTTGTCATTTACTAGTTTCTAATTTACAACTTGATAAATTGTTTGTAAGCTCAGATTGATTAGATTTTATCTAGGGATAACAATAACAAAGATAAACATGCACAGCGGAATAAGTAAACATCAATGTTATTGTATAAGGTTTCTCGTCATCATCTCTTCTATAACACAATCACAACCAACACAATAAGCCCCAATACTACGTGATCAAGTGAAGTACGGTTACCTAATATAACAAGAATCATAAGATCCTTGAGGCTTAACAAAACACTAACCCTAGGCGTTTTCTATAACCTACACGCCTAGGTTACACACGCACACATTTCCTGGTGTTTTACATCTTGACACACATTAAACCTAATACCCTGTATCTCTTTATATAATAGAGAATTAGGTTTACAAAGGACTAATAAGTATAATCTTCTTTATCAAGCAAGTCCCTTGTGTTTTGCATTGTCTTCATTTTTCACTTGTAGTTTTGTATTTATCAACTCAAATATAAATCCCAATAATCTTCCCCTAGTTGATAATTACAAAACCTTCATCTTGATCTTCATGAATACCATCACCTTCATTATAAAATAGTACATTATCGGGTTACGGGTGCAATAATTATTTCGTGGCTTGTTTATTTATTTTTATCACATTGCATAGGTTGGTTGTCTCATAAAGTATGTTCAAAGTGGTTATAGATATTTGAACGAGGTATAACTAAATTAGCAAGGACATAAGGTATACATAAAGGGATAATTCCAAAAATGCCCCGGTTGCCTAAGGGCTGAGACTATCTAGACTTGAACTTTTGTGTTTCCTTATCTAGGCCAGTTGCCTTGGCAACTCGAATTTAGCCAACCATGTGACGCCACGTGTCCAACCAAAGTACAGAATCGGAATCTTTGTACGATGTACATGGAATGTATTGTTTTTTGGGCAACTTGTCCTTTTTGGGCAACCAATACATGAGCAACTGGATATTTTGGTCATTTTGCATTCATTAAATTAAGAAACTTTTATTAATTTTAGGGCCACTGCGTCAGTACGATTAAAAGCCTACACGTACGAGACGATTCACTCAAAAAAATACAGTAATACACACACATCTTCTTCTCCATAGGTAAAGCAACACACAGTACCAAATCATAACTCCTTAACACCCTGTCACCACAATTTTATGTTATTGTCTAATTCGATATGCCGATTCAGTTGTACAATTGTAAAATCGTTGTTCGATCTACAGTGAAATTGCTTCCAGAAATCAAACGCATTTTGTTGAAGAATGAAAAACGGGAAAGGTTGTTTAGAAATACAGTTTTTGGTTTGTGGTTGGATATTCGGTTTTGCGATAATGACAGCCATCTGATGCATTTTGTTTTACAACATCAGATAATAGTTTCTAACATATCGTTTGATTCCCCACCAATGACATTCAAAATTGGGGATGATTGGTTAGAGTTCGGGCGGAAAGAATTTAGTTTAATAATAGGGTTTCGATTTGGTAAAGTTTGTAAAAGTCAAAATCGAACTAGTGCATTTTGTGACCGTGTATTTCCTGAAAAAAATACAGACGGTATAAAGAATGTATATGTCATTGATTGTTTGGAACTTGTTAGAGATGAAAATAGGTGGTTAGCTGTTTCTGATGATGATGCTATTAGGTTGTATCTTTCGATAGTTGGTATGTTGGTGTTTATGGGGATTGAAGAAAGGAATTGTATCCCTAAGCATATACTGTCTTTGGTGGAGGATTTTGATGCTTGGAATGTTTTTCCTTGGGGTGAATACATGTGGCATAAATTTTATCAAAGGACTGTGAATGTTGTTCCTAGACACAAAAAACAACATTTGGCAAATGTTGGGACAACTTTAGTTAGATCTCCTTATGTTTTAATAATGACAAATAAACCTTCGAAACACATAAAATCACAAACGTTAGCCAAAATTCTCCCGAATCAATAACTGGGCCTGGTGCGCTGCCGGCGCTCCGACGCGCCAGCACATTGTATTGATCGGGACGAATTTTGAAAGTCGGTTTTCCCCTTACACGAAAAATGTGGATCTTTCAATACAGGTATGAATATGTTATGTGCTTCACTGGGAACACCCGAAACAAGTTTTAGAACTAGAGGGATCTAAATTTACTACCTCCCATTTTTGGCAAAACGCCAACTCAAGTATTTTGATAAACGCCTCTAGCCAAGGCCTTTCTAAACCTATGGAGCTTATATATTTCATGTGATATCAAGTGAAAGTATTCATATGACCATAAACCGTGTTTACGTCTTCTCTAATCACGTAACGAGTTTACTCCCTTATTGCCCAAACTAAGTCAAAGGTCCCTTTGCGTAAACACATCCTTTCCTGGTATGGGATATGCTTTACAATGATGCAAAACACTTAGCTTGTTTGCATCAAGATGATTATTGATTATGTCGAGTCGTGGAAATTCACGTATTATGAGATTATGAATACTCGACGTTGAGTTACTTGAGATTATAAGTAACCTTTGATTTTCTCAACCCATAATCATAATTGTCAACTCTTTTCTTTCTTAATGACATTATGATTAAGCCATAATCAATCCTTTGATTATTTTCTACATCAAACTAATCCTCCAACCATTTTAAAATCCTCCCAAATCTTATCCCCAACATTCTCTTAATATTCCCTTACACCTTTAGTACTTCCATGTACTTCTTGTCCCCTACATTCCCACACCATATCTTTCAAACATTTCCTTCTCAACATTCCAATCCAACCACTTAGAATTCACCACCTCATTACCTTCTTCATCCAACCCTTCATTTCAAAACAAATAAACCTTCCTCACACACCACCTTCTTCCTCACCTCCAACATTCAAATTTCAAATTTGAATCTCAACACATAGGCTCCCCATCACTTCAACATCCCATCCTTCTAACTCACTCTATTACACTCTCTTCCTCACTTCAAATTCAAATTACACACACTTCCCTCACAACCCTTTCCCTCCCTCACATACTAGCCAACTCATTTCATCAAATGCCCAATTCAAATTTGAATTCACTCCTTAGGCTCCCCATCACATCCTTCTTACACAATCCAACTCACCACCTTATCTCTTCACTTTCTCACACTTCCATTTCAACACATGGGGAATTCTCTCTCACTCTCCAAAATTCAAATTCAAATTTGAATTTCAAACCTTAGGCTCCCTCTCATCACATCACTTCCAACTTACCCAAACTCATCTCAACCCTTCATCTCACCTTTCTCTCCAAGGATTATTCCCTTGGATATTCTCTTCTCACCCAACCATGGCTACTCTTCTAACTCAACCATGGTTCACCTTAACCCAACCTCACTCTCTCACTTCTATCTCACACTATTTGAATTTCAAATTCAAATTCTTCCCTTTCTCTATCTATAACATCCACACTTCCTTTCCAAGCAAAGGAATATTCCATGGCATATTCTTTCTCTCTTTTCTATGTCATGTGAGGAATACCCAAACTACCCCTATCTAATTATCCCTTCTACCATTCTCTCTTTTATAATTGATTTCACTTAAACACTTCACAAAATATTTTTACAAATTGGCTATTTGAGTTGGTAGACATTAAGGATGAATAATGTAAAGTTCTAAATGTATGAAGTACAATTGGGGGTTTATCAAGGTTGGGTATTTAAAAGACCAAGATCCAAAAGAGAAAAATGTCCAGGTACTCTAGCGTGTCGCTGGCGCTCCGACACGCCAGCAGCGCGCCAACCTCGTTAACATTTTTTCTCATTTTGGATTTTGGCCTATAAATACCCACCCTTGCCTCTTGTATTCCTCATCCCTTACCTTCTCTCTCATTTATTTTCTCTTAATCCTCTAATTCTATCTTGTGCTCTTAAACTTTCACATTAACATCATTTGAAAGAACACATCTACTTTGCAAGGAAAGAATCACAAGAACCTAATCCACTCTTGTGATTGTGTCGAGGGTCTTATTCTCTATACCCTTTCTATTACAATCGAGTCTTTAGGTTAGGTTAGGGCTTGATTAAACAATCAAACATTTATTAATTCGATTTGGTTGTAAGGGAAGTCTTGTGTCAAGGTGACTAAGCCTAGATTATTGGGGATCTAGTTGGGGTTTGATACTTCCGGTGGGAAGTCTTTGTAGTCTTAGTGGTCTTTGTGGTTAATTCGAATCACGAGTCCTTGAGGGTGGTTTCCGAGGGCGGAATACCGTTGGGGAGTAGCTCTTCTTAGTGAGCGCCGATCTTTGTGCATATCGGTGGAGCGAAGTTGTAACGGTTTGTAGTCCACCGAAAGGATTATACTTAGTGAATAGTATAGTGTCGTGGATTCGCAACTGGACGTACGGATGGCATAGACCCCCCATCCCGAACCAGTATATATCGTGGTGTCATTTACTCGCTTTATATACTTTGGATTATGATTGTGTTAGTGCTTGTTGTTGTGTAAACCACTCGGTACTCTTTGTGGCTTAAAGTATTTAAACACTCAAAAAGCCGAAGAGACCGTATTCACCCCCCTCTACGGTTCTACAATTGGTATCAGAATGGGATACTCAAGTTTTCAAGCGTTAAAACCTTTACCTGAAGGCGTTTTAGAGTGAAAACTTCTTTTCCAAAAGATTGGAAATCCTCAAGTCAACTTGTGGAAAAGTAGATTATTTCATCCATGGCTCAAGAGAACCAAATGTTCTTTAGGGAGAATATGATTGACTATGAAGACCTATGTATGTATAATCTGAAGATTCACTTTGAAGACACTTGGAGTTGTAGCAATGATGACGATGATGAAGAAAGGAATGAATCATGTCTTATGGCGTTGGAATCTCCAGAGGTACATCTAGAACCCTTTAGTTCAAATAGAACATTAAATGCTAATGATTTAGTAAATGATAATTTTGAACTCATAGAAATAAATAATGATTGGATTAAAGAGATCAAAGCTCTAGTTAGAGAGAAACATATTTTACAATAAGAAACAAACAAACTCTCTAGTAGAGCAAATGAGCTTGAACTTGAAATTAAGAACATCAAAACCAAAGAGGTGGTTGAACCATGCTTAAGTTGTGAAAAAATTACACACGTGGTTGACTCTTTGAATAATGATGTATCTAAACTTCAAGATGGAGCTATGAGTTTTTCAAAATTTAAGAAAAATTGCATCACTTTAGAAATTGAGTGTTTGCTCCAAGATAAGGAAGATCTTGAATGTTTTAAAACTGTAAAAATCACTTCCAAAAGTTTAGAGAAACCAAAAGTGTTAACTAAAGAAAAACAAGATGAGAAACCGGGAACCTTAAGACCTGTCGCGCTGGCTGACGCGCCGACACGCCAGCAGCGCGCCAGGCTCGGTAATAAAAATGATGATTTATCTCATTTTCGTTCTAAACCTATAATTCCTCAAACACATGTGTCAAACTCTTATGGTATTCAAGTGCCAACTTTAAGTGACAAAGACATGAAACAATTTTACAAACCAATTACACATGATAGACATGATTCATTCGAAACACATAAGACTTGTTCAAAAAATAAGTATCATCAATCATCTCTTCAAACAATAAATGTTTTTCATAGGAGAGACAACTCCTACCCAAACAAAAATTTTCAAAGACCAAGTGACTCTAAGTTCTCCTCTAAAGACACTCCTTGGACAATATTCTCGGGATTCGGACTTAAGATACTTTGTAACTTACTCCAAGACCTAAGAATGTATAACATGGAAGTGGTTTATGCTAACCTCAATGGACCTAAAAGACAATGGGGACCAAGAGTTTGAGTTTCATGTTTGTTTTATAGGGATGTCAAGAATACAAGTCTAAGCCGAGCAGAGAGAGTAAGCTATACATTGAAAAGGATTTTAGACATCCCAATAGCATCAGTGGAGGTAATTCTATGTCTAATTCTATGAAATCAATGCTTGATTTTGATAAGTGTAGTTGTGAGAATGCATGTGATAGTGTAATGATTAAGAATGATCATATATGCAATATGTGAGACTTCTCCAAACATGAATTATGTCTTGCATCCATAATAGATAATTCTACTCTGTGGCATAAAAAATTAGGGCTTGTTAACATAAAAGCAATTCATAAGTTAATTTCTAAAGAATTAGTTAGAAACTTACATAGGCTTAATTTTGCAAATCATACGTGCAATGCATGTAAATTAGGAAATCAAGTACATGCAAGTCAAAAACTTAAATATAACACTTCAAGTAAAAGAGTCTTAGAACTACTTCATATCTGATTATTTGGTCCATCAACCACTCAAAGCTATGAAGGTAACTTCTATACTTTGGTTGTTGTTGATGATTTCTCAAGGTATACATGGGTACAATTTTTGAAATCTAAAAATGAAGTTTTTGAAAAATTCAAAGTCTTAGGAAAAAGTTTACAAAATCTATATGGTTGTTGCATTGCATCAATTCAAACAAGCCATGGTGACAATTTTCATAAAAATGTGCAATTCGGGGAATTTTGTGATAAATATGGAATCTTACATAATTTTCGATCTCCTTGCCCTCCTCAAACTAATGGGGTTGTTGAAAGGAAGATTCGGCATTTGCAAGAAATGTGTTGTATAATGCATAACGAACAATCTATCTCATAAAAGTTTTGGTGTCATGCTATAGAAACCGCATCCTTCATTCTAAATAGAACATCAATAACTATAACTTTTAATAAAACACCTTATGAGATTCTTAGGGGAAAAAAGCCATCTTTAGGATACTTTAAAGTTTTTGGTTGTAGATGCATAATATCTAAAACTTATAATGGAATCTTTTTGGGATATTCACATAAATCAAAAGCTTATAACGTTTTCAATAAAATGACTTCGAAAATTCTAGAAACAATCAACGTAATTTTTAACGAGAACACTCATTCACCATTCATTCACCATTAGATGATAAACTAGGAGGATATGATGATCAAAACCAACATCTTAATCAAATTAACCTAGTTGAAACAATATATCATAATATTGAAAATGATGAGGAAAATGTTCTTATGTCACAAGCTCAAAATAATGCATTTGCATTCATATCTACTATAGAACCTAAGTGTTTAGAGGAAGCAATTAGTAACGAAAATTGGATTATGGCAATGCATCTTGAATTAGATCAACTCACACGTAGTGATGTTTAGGAATTAGTCCCACTGCCTAGTAGTCATACCCTTTTAGAATTAAAATGGACTTTTAAGAGCATCTTGCATGTTAATGGAACAATTTGTGAAAACCAAGCTAGGTTAGTGATGAATGATTTAGACCAAGTTGAAAAACCCATTAATCACATTTTTGCCCCGGTTGCACAAATAGAGTCTTTACATATTTTACTTGCATATGCATGTAGTGGAATGTTCAAACTAAAACAAATGGATGTCAAAAATGTTTTTAATCGTGTCATCAAAAACGAGATCTATGTAACACAACCACCGGGATTTATTGACTTTCAAAAACTTAATCATGTTTATAAGATAAAGAAAGTCTTGCATGGACTTGAACTAGATAATCATTCATGGCATAATAGAGTAATATCATTCCTTGTCGATGATGAATATGCAAGAGGCATGGAGAATAAGTCGTTATTCTTCAAGATAAAAGACAAGCATAAAATAATCATTCAAATTTTTGAAGATGATATTGTCTTTGGATCTACATGTCAAACATTGCATGACGAATTTATTAAATGCATGCATGAGAAATTTAATATGAATGTCTTAGGAGATCTTAAGTCCATACTAAACTTACAAGTTATACAAAGTGACAATGGGATATTCATATCGGAATCAAAATATTTGAGAGAGTCTCTCAAAAGATTTGATCTTGAAAATGCTAAGTCCATCAAAACGCCAATGTCAACCGACCTAAAACTTACCTCAGACAAGGAAGGAGTTTCGGTTGATAGCTCTAAATATCGATGTATGATAGGATGTCTACCACGCCTAACCGCTAGTAGACTCGACATCATGTTTAGTGTATCTTTATGTGCCCGATTCCAAGACAACCCCAAGGAATCTCACATGAATTCTGTAGTACGAATACTTAGATACATAAAGAGCACACCCTACATAGGCCTTTGGTACCCAAAAGCCTCGGGTATTGAAATAAGCGTTTACACCGAGTCAGGTCACGCCGGTGATTATGTTGATAGAAAAAGTACTAGTGGCGTATGCACCTTTGTAGGAGAATGTCTAACACAATGGTGTTGTAAGAAACAAATGGCTCTAGCTATATCCACTACCGAAGCCGAATATGTTGCAGCTGGAAGGGCTTGTCAACAAGCTTTGTGGATGAAGCAAGTCCTTAATGACTACAACATTCATATACAAGATGTTCTTGTATTGTGTGACAAAAAAGGTGCTATCGATCTAAGTAAAAATCTCATCCATCACTCTCGAACAAAACACATCGAAATCCGCCATCACATATTACGAGATAACGTTCAAAAAGGAAATATCCTCATGGAAAAGGTCGCCTCCGAAGATAACGTCGCCGACATCTTAACAAAACCTTTAAAATGTGAAACGTTTAACTACCTTAGATTAGGTCTCGGGATGATAGAGCATCGAGAATAAAGTTGTTTATTCTAATTAATTGGTTTCTAAATTGAGTTATACTTATCGTAATTTCGCTCAAATTTTATATTACAAATATGATTTGTAATTAAAATCTTTAAACCAACAAACAAAGATTAGTTCTTTGTTAACTTATGCCTCGCGTCCCATGAAAATAAAAACAATCTTCACCTTATCTTATCCTCTTCTAAAAATCCACCAAACATCACTTTCATTGGTCCACCAAGATTTTGTAGGCCCCCACTTCACCCTATCCACTCTTTCTCTTCTTTCCTTCCTTGTTCTTGCCGTCACACCCACACACACACATTTTTTTTCCTTCTTCATATCTCATGATTCTTGGTAAGTTTGATCTCCCATTGCTCCTTATTGTGTTTATTTTCATTACTATACATAATCACTTGAATTATTTTCATATACACTATAGGTTTCCTTTAATTGAAACTAGTTCTAGGCATTTCCCAATTGATTTGTGTTTGAAAATTTGATTAGTTACATATGGAAAAGGTCTTAATTACAATCAAAACTATGGCAAATTTTTTCCAAAAAATTTCTTGACATAATTTGAATTATGATTTTTGGGTGAGTTACACAAAGGGGTTTTATGATTTTCGACATAGAATAAGTCTATATGTAACTAATTTGTATTCTTTCATGAAAATGTTTCTCAAATCTTGAATTTTTGGAGGAAACCAAAATTTTTAACGAGGCTGGCGCGCTGGCCGGCCCGTCGACGCGTGGGTAGCGCGCAAGGAATGCTGTAACACTTTCTTGATTTTTTGATCTTATACACATAAATATAAACACATAGTGTGTTATTTTGTTAGGAACAATGGGTTATCGAAAGGAAACCAAACAATTCATGAAGAAGGTTAAGTGTGCTTGAAACATCAAGGTTTACAACCCATTTGAAGAACGTAACTATCATGAGGGGCGTCATTGTGATAATGATTACATTTGTGTGTCGGGTCTTCGAGAACCTTTCATGGATGCCGGTTGTCTCTCCTTTGCTATCCTACCACCCGCCATCTATCCTCGACATATTCAAGAGTTCTTTGCAAGATATCATTTTAACATGAAGGAGCTCACTCTCAATTTCCATATGTATGGTCACGACTACGTATGGAGCTTAGAGAAGCTTGGTGATGTACTTGGTATATCTTCGCAAGGACTCATGATTTCAACCGAAACCAAAGAATTCAAAAAATACCGGATCTACCATCCCACCGAAAAGGAAAGAATCAATGCGGCCTTAGTCCGAAACACCGTCTTCAAACCCCAATTTCATTGCCATAATGAAGCGGACTTTCATTGGCCTCGATCACACATACGTGAGAAGCTTCGCACATGGGAATATGTTTTGACTACAAATGTGTTTGTGAAAACCGGGTCCAAAAGCAACATCTCTATCATGGTTGGGTATATGCTTTATTGCATTGAAACCGGAACACCATTCAACTTTGCCTATCACATGGCAAAAAGGATGGACAAATTAGGTGGGAACACGAGATTGATTCCTTTTGGACGCCTTCTCACAACACTATTTGAGCACATTAAAACTGAACACCCAGAGCATGCTAATCACTGGCCCGATTGTGAGGTCGTAGGTCCGGTCTTCACCAAATTCAACTCGGAGAGCCTCAACAACACCGATGTCGATATTGATCTTCTAGAGTTTAGTGCATCAACATCTCAACAACCCACTATGGATCCAATCGGAATAATGGAACATATGGTAAATGAAATGTTTGATGAACAAACTTGAAATGCTTCAGAGGACATCATAAGTGAGGATGAAGAGCGAGAAGATGTGGCCTCCCAATCGGATCATGAGCATATTGCCTTCAAAACCTACCAATTTGTTAAGCGCCAACGCCGTTGTAACACCCCCAATTTCATGATATGCAGCGGAATTCAAATTGAGTGTTACTTCATGGCTCAACAGTTGAATAGTAGAAAACGATCACCAATTTGGTCGTTTTAAAAGATTTATCATTCGAATATCAGAGTTTACCAAATAAGGTCCCAATGGTTTCAAAATTTATTAAATAGGTTTTCGAATGATATTTATAGCCTTCATAAGTATCCGTGCTCCTCCGTGCCATCCGTGCTCATTATGGACCTGAGATAAATACATGCTAAAAGCGTCAACACAAAGGTTGGTGAGTTCATAGAGTTTGTAAGTAAAAACTGTTGATTTCCAAAATCAAAGAGTTTGTGAGAAAATACTGTTGATTTCTCAAAACCAAAGAGTTTGTGAGTAATTACTGTTGATTTCCAGAATCAAAGAATTTGTGAGTAAATACTGTTGATCTCTCAAGATCAAAGAGTTTGTGAGTCCATAGTAGTTGTAAATAAATAGTTGATTATCAAAATCAAATAGTGAGTAACACCATAGTATTTATAGTTAAACCAGTTGATTATCAGAATCAAAGTGTGAGTGAATCCATAGAGTTTGCATAAAATCAGTTGATTTTCAATAGTTCAAAGTTTAGGTAATAATTGTAACAAATACAATTATTAAATAAATAAGCGGTGGGTTACGATATTATACACCCTTAGTTGGTTCATTATAAAACAAGTAGTGGGTTAAGTTGTTATATACCCATAGTTCGTTTGTTTGCCCTAACCGGGTCAACACAAAATAGTTATTGTTTGCCAAGTAGTGATTTTCTGCTATATAGTGATAACAAGTTCAAGTTTAATAAAATAGTGGCAATACTGTATCATGACTACAGTATCGTTTTCTATTGCTCTAAGTCTCATGACACTCAACGCTTAACAGGCATCAAAATGATGTAAAGTATATAGGCCCTCAGGATGGGTATTTGCCAATAACCCATAAGTTTGTTCAAATAAAGTGCGCCTGGGTGGCTCATCCTAGCAGACCCAAACGGGGATTGTCAGTCCCAAATAGATCTATTCACAATTATTTACGTTCACTCGAAAGTGATTAAGGTTCATGATGTGAGGGACTTCGAACATGGCAATAAAGGTAAACTTAGGCAATAGTGAATCAGGTATAGCATACAGTTGAAAATCATTTGTGATCATGTTTATAGCAGGTATCTCTCCATGAGATATAAAAATGTATAAAGTGGATTTATAAATTCATAATAGTTTGTAGAGGTTTAAAAGTACTTTCATAATTAAAAGCAAGTATTAAGTCTCAATAACGAGCAGAGTGTTTCATCAACTAAGTACGTTGTTTTAAAGTAAACCAGTAAAGTTTATATGTAAAGCGAACATGTATCGCCTTCAAAAGTAATTCAGAGTAGATAAAAGAGTAGTCTATGGAACTCACAGTAGTATGTAAACAGTTAAAAGTACTTATGAATAAGTATAAAACATTGTATTTGAGCATGTATCTCCCCCAAAGAGTTTGTAAAACTGTAAACAAGAAAAGTGGGGCTATGAACTCACCTTGGAATGTAGTGTCGTAAATAATACAACAGTGCCAAAGAATATGGCAGAATAGTGTAAGGAGTATCGCACAACGATACAGAATCAGCGTAACCTAATGAATATAAGCTCGTCTCAAAACATAATACGCAGAAAGTAATCGATACGTATGAGTTTCAAAAGATAGAGTGTTGTAGTTTTCGTGGAATATTTGTATCAATGTTTGTAAAAGTTTAGTATCTTATTCGTGTGGTGGTATAAAGTCTTGGACTCAGACAAACGCACACTAACGCATAAAACATATGGCACGTGTATACAAGGCAAATAAATAGGTAAGAATCAGATAAGCATATAAGTACATGTTGAGCAGATGGTTAAGCCTTCACCTGATATCCCCAAAATAGTATAGGTTTTATAATAAAACATGAGTTTCAACACTATACTTTCCGTTTTATTGTTGGATTTTGATCATAAGTTGATAATAAAAGTTTTGATATGATTCGTTATTCAAAACATGTTTCGGTCCAAAAGAAAATAATCATAAGTATATATATATATAAGCAGGTTCCGAATTAAGCAATAAACTGATAGACAATTCACAGAATGGACATTGGCAAGTTGTTTCATAAAAGCATATGTAAGCCGCATAAGTTAAAAAGAATGAGTTCTAACCAGTAAGCCAAAATATGTATAATCTTTACCACATCTCATAAATAAGCATGAATCAAATAAGCACGTTTAAATAAGTCATCTTGATTCACCTATTGTTTCCATTAAATAACGATCTTATTGTTATCTAGTATTTTCTTTTTAACTTAGAAATATTAATTAATGTCTTAACATTACTTAATATTTCCTTTTAACATATAACATATTATCTTCATTTGGTATTTACCCTTAAATCTTAAATATTAAGTAACAATTCTTTCATTTGTTAGTTAATATTTCAAATTATTTCAAATTAACTTATATATATCTACGTGTGACTAAACGTCCCATTATAGTTACATTTATACGAGCTATTTCACGTTTCAAGTTTACTTTACCCTCTTTTAGTGCAGAAAAATAGCAATGAAACATACTTAAACATGCAGAAAATCAGCATACAATACCCCTATTAAGTGCAGTTTTTCAGCATACAAATGCCCCTATTAAGTGCAGAAAATAGCATACAGACAAGTCATTTTTGTGCAGAAAAATAGCATACAAACAAGTCCTTTTTGTGCAGAAAAATAGCATACAAACAAGTCCTTTTTGGGTCCGTTTTACAGCAACCAAACATCCTTTAACATACTGAAAAATCAGCAACAATTACACACTTTAACATGCTGAAAAATCAGCAACTAATTACTCTTTACTATGCTGAAAAATCGGCATAATATCTCCATTATACATGCTGATTTTCAGCAGCAATCACGCCCCATATGGGACTGTTTTGCAGCAATTAAACTCACAAAACATGCCTCATTTCATGCAGAAAATTAGTAGATGAACGTACTTAATATTGGCCTATAAAATGACAAACTAAACACCCCCCGTTGGGGCTGTTTTGCAGCCACCAACGCCCCCCTGTTGGGCAGTAAAAACAGTAGACAAACACCCTCCTTAGGGTGGTAATTCCAGTCGAGAACCAAGATCAAGCAAACACCCTAGGCTGCTGTTTCGGTGGTGGGTCAAAATAAACAAAGCCAAACCAACGCACCCTTTTGGGTGGCTGTAACAGCAGACAACAACCATAACCCTATACGGGGTTTTCTATACCAAAAATAAATCAAACAAGCCACCCCATGGGTGTGGTTGCAATAGCAGACATCCAAGTACCCCTTGTGGGTCGTTTCTGTGAACCAAACCAAGACACACCCCTTGTGTCGTTTCTTTTGGTCCGACAACAAATCAAACCAAACGCACCCAGGTTGGGGCTGTTATGGACCGAAACAAACAATCCTCAAAGTAGCTTAACAACAAGTAAGATAGCACAACATTCAAGTGCTTATTCAAATATGCCAAAGAGAAAAGAATGAAAATATAAAATCAGCCAAACACCCTTTTGGGTGTGGCTGTGACCCGAGCAACAACACAAGCCACCCTTGCGGGTTTGTGGCTAAACGAAACACAACCACACACCCCTGTGGCTGTGGTGTGGGTTGAGACTACCTCACCCAAGTAAGCACACCGAGTGCTTATTTATTAAGCAAATAAGCAGATTCAAGATGAAACTTGTTAAACCAATCAAACCACAAGGGAAAAAAAATAAGCATATCAAATCATCACAAGACCCTTAAGGGTCTCGGCTGTGAAACCCACTCGGGTTTAAACACGACCCGATAAATAAATCAAACAAATCGCCTCTTATATAAATTATACCACACGAATTTATTAATCAAAATGTTTTTAATCCACGAAAATCTATTTAAATCGATATGTGTATGATTTTTATAAAAAGAAATACAACCAACTTAAATATGGCATTTCGGCATACCATAGATTGAGGAGAGGTGGAGGAATGGTGGTGATGGAGGAGCGGTTGTGTCCACTGGTGGCGACAATGGTGGTGTTTAACTCGAACCAATGAGACCCTTATCTCACCATCTAAATCCATAACCACGATCCCTTGACCTTGATGATGATGAAGGCAGTGGTGTTATCAGGGGGTGATGAAGCGGTGGTGGTCAGATGGTGTGGCGGTGAGAGTGAGAGAGGAGGGAGAAGAGAGTATATCTCTCTTTCTTGTTTTCCTTGAATGACCAGGAAAGAAAAGGAACTAATATAAAGATGTAGTGATGGAGATGGGTGTGTAGTACTTGATGAGAATTGAAGGGTTTATATAAGGGATACAAATTCTATGACAAACATGTCGATCCAAGAGCTTTATCACCATTTTGTCAATGATAGAAAGTGTGTGTCAGGGGAGAAATGAATTTTATGATAGAACTGATGAGTGTGGCGTACAAGATACACCATGAAGCAATGAGTGTTAATGATGATGACTTGTAGAATATTTAGCTGGCACTAAAGGCTAAGAGGAAGGGAACAAGACCAATAATATGGCTATTTGTTTGCTCATTGTTGGGGGCTTTTGAAAGTCAAGGTATAATTAAAAACGTGTTATTTGTAGTTTGTGGATCTTTTGGAGTGAGTTGAGAGTCATTCGAATGAAGTAGAGTGATAAGTGTTACCTATGTATTATTGTATGTCATTCGGTTGTGTGTGGGATTGAACAATCGAGTGAGTGAGTGAGTAACTAAATGACAGAGCACTAAAATATCCAAATGTTGATTTTATTTCCAATGGCAAAGAGTTAGAGAAGCAATGGAATTAGTTTTGTATGATACAAAATATATACGTGAAGTGTATTTGCTTGTTGGGTCCAAATCAACTTTCAATCGTGACCAAAAATATTAGGAAGTGATCAAATAGAAGTTTTTAAGATCGAGTTGGGTTCAAGGTAACGCAAGGGATTGATAAACATATTTGTGAACTCAAGTGATATCATACAACACATAATGTAATTTATTTAGAATAAGTTTTTGATAACTTTGTTTTGTTAGAGATTTGAGACTATCATGGAACGCACAAATGAGGGTGACATAAAGAATGTGCGAACGTATTACGCTGTTTAGATTAACATAGTTGAATAAAAGCAAAAATTTTGCCCGTAAAAATGGTTAATTAAATCGTGACGATAGATTACTCTCGTTAATCATTTATAATTAGGTGGGAAATTTTACGGGATATTACAGTACCTACCCGTTAAACCGAATCCCGTCCCGGGATTCCAGTCTAAGGTGGTTGTCAGGGTTGTTTTGCAATAAGTGGAAGTCATTGGGATGAAGATTCCCGCATGATAAGTTGTTATGAAATCGTTTGTTGAGCAACACTCTATACGAGGTGTTGGAAAGAGTGAACGCACGAACAAAGAATTTGAATCCATATTTATTTACATAGGAGTCGAATTTATTTTGTGAAAATCATAATTCTACCGTCAGTTTGACTTGAGAAAAATTTCATTTTTGAATGAAGATTGTTATTTTTCCGTGTTTTGAAAATAAACATGGTTCATAATTTTTTTGAAAATAAAAAATCTGTGGGGGTAACCTACCCGTTAAACAAAGGGTTTGTAAGTAATAGATTTTTTTAACAATGAGGGTTTCGGATGATAACTTGATGAATGTAAAAAAAATTTGTTGAAATCCAACTTTTGTAAAGAAAAACTTGTTAAATAAAGTTTTTAAATGACAACACAGAATTGGTTTCAAGTTTTTGTAGATGATAAATCAGTTTGCCTCTGGGTAAAAATATACACAAAATTTTGTTTGCTTTATATATAAAACCGTGTCTTATGTTATTAACTTGTTTGTATCTATCGTTTTCAAAATATTCGAATTGTTAGATAGATATGGAAGCTAGGAGGGGAAATCAATATGCCATAAGATGAAATGTGTTGTAGCTCAAAATCATTTTGTTCTTTGGGGTTGTTAACCGTTGCTGGGGACAAAAGAGTAACACAAAAGTTGGTTTGTTTTGGTTGTAGTCGAGTCCACAAAGGGTTCAAGAACATGAAATATGACTTAACAACTAGGTGGGGGTTCGTTTGAGTCTGCTGAGGTTGTTTGGAGTTCGAATGGAACAGAGTACTTAGGCAATATATGATTTTTGTTCTAGTTGAGACAATTTGTGAACATGACAGTTGGGCTGAGCTTTGGTGAATACTTGGTCATCACATGATCGAGACGTGTAAAAAAAAAATATTGATAGGTTGTTAAGTGAATTTTTACAGAAAATGACTCAGAGTAAACGGGCATGAGTCAATTAGATTTGAAATAATTCTTAAGTCTTTGGGCTTAAATGGAGTTGGGCTCGAATTTCAATGATAAAGGCCTAATGATAAACAAAGATGCGTTGGGTTGCTGTTAGCAATGGGCCGAGAACTAAGGTTTCAAGGGTATGTTTGGTTTGGTTTTCGTGAGTCCGAAATGTTTAACCACACGCGATACATAAAGTTATAGATGGTGCTTGGCTTATATTGTTCGTGATTATTAGACAATCAAGATTTGTACAAATGAGGATGACATTATGAATGTGAGAACACGTTACAACATTTAGATTAGTAACCATGTTTTTGGAAATAAATGCGCCCGTTGTTTCATTTACCGTGTTTGGAATGTAATTGAGATTACTGTAGGATTTACGGTGCCTGAGGTTGAAATATAGGGACCACTGTATCACTTACAGTGTCTAAGAAAAATAGAGGCCACTGTATCTACTTACAGTGTCTACTAAGGAAAATAGAGACCACTAGAGTTTTGTGATAAATTCAAAGTGGTAAGACTTAAGGTCACGAAATAGTTTTGAGACCATTGTAATCACATACAATGTCTGGAAGTTTAGAGGGAGCATCGTAGAATTCACAACGTTAGAGGAATAAGTAAGACCATTATGTAGTTCGTAATGTCTGAATAGTGGATGGAACTTTTGTAATCTCATGTGAAATTTACCATTTCCACAGTTAACATAACTTGGAAAAATTTCTTTTGGAATGACTATTGTTATTCCTTTATGGTTTGAAATTACACATGGTTTCCAATTATAAGAATCTGTGCGGGTAACCTACCCGTTAAACAAAAGAGTTTTGTTGATAACAGATTCTTACATAGAGATATTCGGATGAGGATTTGGTGTATGTAGAGAAAGTTGCTGAATCTCAGCTTTAGGAGATGAGAATTTTTTTTTGTTTTGTCCTTGTGGGAGGAATAGTAGACGCAAGTGGCTAGGATAGTAGCCTACCGGCTATGATTCCTATATATACGCCAGCTTTTACTCTTCACACAATTCCTCTCCTCCCAAAATTTTCAAAATGTCTTTCACCTACACCGTTCTTGTAATTACGTACGCTGCTGCAGCCATCTTCTTGGCTTACGTCCCAGATGAAGATCTGGAGTCCCTGGCCGAAGTCATAGTGCTTCTCATAGCACTCGTGGTTTTGGCCGTCAGCGCGGATGAAATATGGGGGTAAGAGATAGTATTACGATAAGAGTGTTGCTTTGATTCCGTATACTAACACCATGTATTAATGTTTTATTGCATTAATACTTGTGTATTCTTGTCATACAGGATATTCGAGGTGTTGCACCCAGTCGTGGTTCTTGCTCTTGCTGGGGTAGTGGTGTTTTTCATTGGCATAGCGGGTCAACCGATTGGTGATGTTATGCCTTTCTTAGTGATATTTGTAAACTTAGCATTACCAATGCTAATCATATCATTATGTATCAATATTTATGGTTTCTAAGGAGAGTTATGTTGTGTGTTTGATGAATTTTCGTGATTATTGGTTTCATACTCGTGTTATTTCAGATACAAATAAGCCCACTTATTTATAATTCGTTATTTACATAGAGAGGCGTCCCAAACAATGTAAACAAGGAAATATAAACTTATGGTTCGGCGCTTTACAATTTCTTTATTCAAATAAAAGGAATCCCAATCATTCAAATAAGGACATTGTAAACCATCCTACTTAAGAATTTCTGATTTAACACTCGTACTAATCCACATAATAATCCATGCGCGGATTTTCCGGAAATACAGGAAAAATATGTTACGCGCATCTATAAAGATGGGAGTGAGATAATTAAGAATGGTTGGTATAGTACTCGAAATGGTTGGTGAGTATATATATCAATATATTAGAGTGTTGGTGTAGCAAAACTATCTAGAAGTCACATGAGCGTCTGGCGGATGGTAAGCACGGAGAGCGAAAGGCTATAAAACATTTTGTTTGTAAAAGTAGTTATAGTTCGGACCTCATTTAGACCCGTTTCTCTATAACTGTAGCTCTGATACCAATCTGTAACACCCCCAATTTCGTGATATGCAGCGGAATTCAAATTGGGTGTTACTTCATGGCTCAACAGTTGAATAGTAGAAAACGATCACCAATTTGGTCGTTTTAAAAGATTTATCATTCGAATATCAGAGTTTACCAAATAAGGTCCCAATGGTTTCAAAATTTATTAAATAGGTTTTCGAATGATATTTATAGCCTTCATAAGTATCCGTGCTCCTCCGTGCCATCCGTGCTCATTATGGACCTGAGATAAATACATGCTAAAAGCGTCAACACAAAGGTTGGTGAGTTCATAGAGTTTGTAAGTAAAAACTGTTGATTTCCAAAATCAAAGAGTTTGTGAGAAAATACTGTTGATTTCTCAAAACCAAAGAGTTTGTGAGTAATTACTGTTGATTTCCAGAATCAAAGAATTTGTGAGTAAATACTGTTGATCTCTCAAGATCAAAGAGTTTGTGAGTCCATAGTAGTTGTAAATAAATAGTTGATTATCAAAATCAAATAGTGAGTAACACCATAGTATTTATAGTTAAACCAGTTGATTATCAGAATCAAAGTGTGAGTGAATCCATAGAGTTTGCATAAAATCAGTTGATTTTCAATAGTTCAAAGTTTAGGTAATAATTGTAACAAATACAATTATTAAATAAATAAGTGGTGGGTTACGATATTATACACCCTTAGTTGGTTCGTTATAAAACAAGTAGTGGGTTAAGTTGTTATATACCCATAGTTCGTTTGTTTGCCCTAACCGGGTCAACACAAAATAGTTATTGTTTGCCAAGTAGTGATTTTCTGCTATATGGTGATAACAAGTTCAAGTTTAATAAAATAGTGGCAATACTGTATCATGACTACAGTATCGTTTTCTATTGCTCTAAGTCTCATGACACTCAACGCTTAACAGGCATCAAAATGATGTAAAGTATATAGGCCCTCAGGATGGGTATTTGCCAATAACCCATAAGTTTGTTCAAATAAAGTGCGCCTGGGTGGCTCATCCTAGCAGACCCAAACGGGGATTGTCAGTCCCAAATAGATCTATTCACAATTATTTACGTTCACTCGCAAGTGATTAAGGTTCATGATGTGAGGGACTTCGAACATGGCAATAAAGGTAAACTTAGGCAATAGTGAATCAGGTATAGCATACAGTTGAAAATCATTTGTGATCATGTTTATAGCAGGTATCTCTCCATGAGATATAAAAATATATAAAGTGGATTTATAAATTCATAATAGTTTGTAGAGGTTTAAAAGTACTTTCATAATTAAAAGCAAGTATTAAGTCTCAATAACGAGCAGAGTGTTTCATCAACTAAGTACGTTGTTTTAAAGTAAACCAGTAAAGTTTATATGTAAAGCGAACATGTATCGCCTTCAAAAGTAATTCAGAGTAGATAAAAGAGTAGTCTATGGAACTCACAGTAGTATGTAAACAGTTAAAAGTACTTATGAATAAGTATAAAACATTGTATTTGAGCATGTATCTCCCCCAAAGAGTTTATAAAACTGTAAACAAGAAAAGTGGGGCTATGAACTCACCTTGGAATGTAGTGTCATAAATAATACAACAGTGCCAAAGAATATGGCAGAATAGTGTAAGGAGTATCGCACAACGATACAGAATCAGCGTAACCTAATGAATATAAGCTCGTCTCAAAACATAATACGCAGAAAGTAATCGATACGTATGAGTTTCAAAAGATAGAGTGTTGTAGTTTTCGTGGAATATTTGTATCAATGTTTGTAAAAGTTTAGTATCTTATTCGTGTGGTGGTATAAAGTCTTGGACTCAGACAAACGCACACTAACGCATAAAACATATGGCACATGTATACAAGGCAAATAAATAGGTAAGAATCAGATAAGCATATAAGTACATGTTGAGCAGATGGTTAAGCCTTCACCTGATATCCCCAAAATAGTATAGGTTTTATAATAAAACATGAGTTTCAACACTATACTTTCCGTTTTATTGTTGGATTTTGATCATAAGTTGATAATAAAAGTTTTGATATGATTCGTTATTCAAAACATGTTTCGGTCCAAAAGAAAATAATCATAAGTATATATATATAAGCAGGTTCCGAATTAAGCAATAAACTGATAGACAATTCACAGAATGGACATTGGCAAGTTGTTTCATAAAAGCATATGTAAGCCGCATAAGTTAAAAAGAATGAGTTCTAACCAGTAAGCCAAAATATGTATAATCTTTACCACATCTCATAAATAAGCATGAATCAAATAAGCACGTTTAAATAAGTCATCTTGATTCACCTATTGTTTCCATTAAATAACGATCTTATTGTTATCTAGTATTTTCTTTTTAACTTAGAAATATTAATTAATGTCTTAACATTACTTAATATTTCCTTTTAACATATAACATATTATCTTCATTTGGTATTTACCCTTAAATCTTAAATATTAAGTAACAATTCTTTCATTTGTTAGTTAATATTTAAAACTATTTCAAATTAACTTATATATATCTACGTGTGACTAAACGTCCCATTATAGTTACATTTATACGAGCTATTTCACGTTTCAAGTTTACTTTACCCTCTTTTAGTGCAGAAAAATAGCAATGAACATACTTAAACATGCAGAAAATCAGCATACAATACCCCTATTAAGTGCAGTTTTTCAGCATACAAATGCCCCTATTAAGTGCAGAAAATAGCATACAGACAAGTCATTTTTGTGCAGAAAAATAGCATACAAACAAGTCCTTTTTGTGCAGAAAAATAGCATACAAACAAGTCCTTTTTGGGTCCGTTTTACAGCAACCAAACATCCTTTAACATACTGAAAAATCAACAACAATTACACACTTTAACATGCTGAAAAATCAGAAACTAATTACTCTTTACTATGCTGAAAAATCGGCATAATATCTCCATTATACATGCTGATTTTCAGCAGCAATCACGCCCCATATGGGACTGTTTTGCAGCAATTAAACTCACAAAACACGCCTCATTTCATGCAGAAAATTAGTAGATGAACGTACTTAATATTGGCCTATAAAATGACAAACTAAACACCCCCCGTTGGGGCTGTTTTGCAGCCACCAACGCCCCCCTGTTGGGCAGTAAAAACAGTAGACAAACACCCTCCTTAGGGTGGTAATTCCAGTCGAGAACCAAGATCAAGCAAACACCCTAGGCTGCTGTTTCGGTGGTGGGTCAAAATAAACAAAGCCAAACCAACGCACCCTTTTGGGTGGCTGTAACAGCAGACAACAACCATAACCCTATACGGGTTTTTCTATACCAAAAATAAATCAAACAAGCCACCCCATGGGTGTGGTTGCAATAGCAGACATCCAAGTACCCCTTGTGGGTCGTTTCTGTGAACCAAACCAAGACACACCCCTTGTGTCGTTTCTTTTGGTCCGACAACAAATCAAACCAAACGCACCCAGGTTGGGGCTGTTATGGACCGAAACAAACAATCCTCAAAGTAGCTTAACAACAAGTAAGATAGCACAACATTCAAGTGCTTATTCAAATATGCCAAAGAGAAAAGAATGAAAATATAAAATCAGCCAAACACCCTTTTGGGTGTGGCTGTGACCCGAGCAACAACACAAGCCACCCTTGCGGGTTTGTGGCTAAACGAAACACAACCACACACCCCTGTGGCTGTGGTGTGGGTTGAGACTACCTCACCCAAGTAAGCACACCGAGTGCTTATTTATTAAGCAAATAAGCAGATTCAAGATGAAACTTGTTAAACCAATCAAACCACAAGGGAAAAAAATAAGCATATCAAATCATCACAAGACCCTTAAGGGTCTCGGCTGTGAAACCCACTCGGGTTTAAACACGACCCGATAAATAAATCAAACAAATCGCCTCTTATATAAATTATACCACACGAATTTATTAATCAAAATGTTTTTAATCCACGAAAATCTATTTAAATCGATATGTGTATGATTTTTATAAAAAGAAATACAACCAACTTAAATATGGCATTTCGGCATACCATAGATTGAGGAGAGGTGGAGGAATGGTGGTGATGGAGGAGCGGTTGTGTCTACTGGTGGCGACAATGGTGGTGTTTAACTTGAACCAATGAGACCCTTATCTCACCATCTAAATCCATAACCACGATCCCTTGACCTTGATGATGATGAAGGCAGTGGTGTTATCAGGGGGTGATGAAGCGGTGGTGGTCAGATGGTGTGGCGGTGAGAGTGAGAGAGGAGGGAGAAGAGAGTATATCTCTCTTTCTTGTTTTCCTTGAATGACCAGGAAAGAAAAGGAACTAATATAAAGATGTAGTGATGGAGATGGGTGTGTAGTACTTGATGAGAATTGAAGGGTTTATATAAGGGATACAAATTCTATGACAAACATGTCGATCCAAGAGCTTTATCACCATTTTGTCAATGATAGAAAGTGTGTGTCAGGGGAGAAATGAATTTTATGATAGAACTGATGAGTGTGGCGTACAAGATACACCATGAAGCAATGAGTGTTAATGATGATGACTTGTAGAATATTTAGCCGGCACTAAAGGCTAAGAGGAAGGGAACAAGACCAATAATATGGCTATTTGTTTGCTCATTGTTGGGGGCTTTTGAAAGTCAAGGTATAATTAAAAACGTGTTATTTGTGGTTTGTGGATCTTTTGGAGTGAGTTGAGAGTCATTCGAATGAAGTAGAGTGATAAGTGTTACCTATGTATTATTGTATGTCATTCGGTTGTGTGTGGGATTGAACAATCGAGTGAGTGAGTGAGTAACTAAATGACAGAGCACTAAAATATCCAAATGTTGATTTTATTTCCAATGGCAAAGAGTTAGAGAAGCAATGGAATTAGTTTTGTATGATACAAAATATATACGTGAAGTGTATTTGCTTGTTGGGTCCAAATCAACTTTCAATCGTGACCAAAAATATTAGGAAGTGATCAAATAGAAGTTTTTAAGATCGAGTTGGGTTCAAGGTAACGCAAGGGATTGATAAACATATTTGTGAACTCAAGTGATATCATACAACACATAATGTAATTTATTTAGAATGAGTTTTTGATAACTTTGTTTTGTTAGAGATTTGAGACTATCATGGAACGCACAAATGAGGGTGACATAAAGAATGTGCGAACATGTTACGCTGTTTAGATTAACATAGTTGAATAAAAGCAAAAATTTAGCCCGTAAAAATGGTTAATTAAATCGTGACGATAGATTACTCTCGTTAATCATTTATAATTAGGTGGGAAATTTTACGGGATATTACAGTCGTGAGAGTCAGTCAAAGTTGGGTGTGTTGAAGAACTTCATTACAAATTGGGCCACTTACATGCCGTGCAAGAATCTTTGATGATTGTGTAACTTGAATATTTGATGTTTAGCTCTTGGCACTAGACTATCTCCTAATACATTTTCCTTTCATGTTTGTTGCATCATAACTTTAGATTGTGTGGTTGTTGAACAATGTCTCATGCTTGTTGGTTGTTATGATGAATAATTGCTTCTTTTTTTTATGTTTATGCGTGTCTTCTAAATATTGTTATCATATGCACTAACCCATGTTGTAAGTATCCAAATGGTTACCTTACCCATTTTGGACTTCCACATGAGAGGATTGTTTGTGTGTTGCTTTTTGGTTGCTTCTTGTGTAGCTAGGACACCGCAAAGGTGTGGCTCTTGACCCATGGATCCCCTTCTTGGAACAAGGGGGAGCAACGATCTAAGGGGAGCTTCGTTCAAGGGGGAGCATGCTATTGACGAAGCAAATCTCAAAGTATATCTTAATGGTAAAGTCCAAGTGATATCCCGCCTTTTGAATCATCAAAAGGGGGAGAAAGAAAGCAAAAGCACAAGCTCGGGTGAACACCAATTCAAGATAAAGATCAAGGCTTCACACCAAGGCTTCACCAAATTACAAGGCAAAGTCAAGACGCAAGCTACACCAAAGGCGTTCTTAACCTTCGCTAAGATTTGTAATTTTATTTGCTTTCGGAATTTATTTGTCATCATCAAAAGGGGGGAGATTGTTGGGACAACATTAGTTAGATCTCCTTATGTTTTAATGATGACAAATAAACCTTCGAAACACATCAAATCACAAACGTTAGCCAAAATTCTCCCGACTCAATAACTGGGCCTGGCGCGCTGCCGGCGCTCCGACGCCCCAGCCCACTGTATTGATCGGGACGAATTTTGAAAGTCGGCTTTCCCCTTACCTGACAAATGTGGATCTTTCAATACAGGTATGAATATGTTATGTGCTTCATTGGAAACACACGAAACGAGTTTTTGAATTAGAGGGATCCAAATTTACAACCTCCCATTTTTGGCATAACGCCAACTCAAGTATTTTGATAAACGCCTCTAGCCAAGGCCTTTCTAAACCTAGGGAGCTTATATATTTCACGTGATATCAAGTGAAAGTATTCATATGGCCATAATCCGTGTTTACGTCTTCTCTAATCACGTAACAGGTTTACTCCCTTATTGGTCAAACTAAGTCAAAGGTCCCTTTGTGTAGGATCGGACACTTGATAGATCTGTGAGCTTGGCAAAATGTGTAGCTAGCTTATGTAAACACAAACCAACTACGTTGAGAATCTCTGTGTGGTATACTTGTGTCTATGCGGAAACTAAACAACAAGTATATGAAGAAGATAATGGCTAAGAAACAATGATCCTCTATGGATCTTTTATTAACTTTGTTCTATTGAAAACTAATACAAAACCTTATGCCGTATGTTTCTTTTATAGGCTAAGAAACCCTAATACGACATTCTAGAAAAACGAGTAAAGAGATAAACATAAATCTCTTCCTAGAATAACTCTAACAAGATACTAAAAATACGTATGACCAGCAGCATTGAAAGCTGCCAGCAGGAATGAGTCAACGCTACCAGCAGGAACCAACGTCAGCAGCAATGGATACTACCAGCAGGAACCAGCTAAAGCTAACAGCAGCAATGACTTTTTACAAAATTCCTAACAATCCTCCCCTAAACTGGATTTTGACTAGGTTAAAGTCCAGTTTCCACTTGATAGAGCTTTAACTTCTCAGGCTTGAGGATTGCATTTGAGCAGCAGCAATAGTAAGTAACCAGCAGCAACATCTTTAACTTCCAGCAGCAACCTCTTGTCATCCACTTGATCTTGACTGCTACTATGACAAAATGTACATCAAATCACTTAAGTTTCATACTATTCTCATCACTTCCAGGTGTGTTAACTCCTGTGAGAGGTGAATCATTGAAAATTAATGGATTTGATGTCTCTTTACCAATAGCCATCACTACTGGAGTAGCCAATGTTTTGGTGTGTTAGACCATGGTACATTGATAACCATATGATTTTTAGTAAATCATCAACTAGAAACGGATTTGACTTGTCTTTACCTGTAGCCGTTTGCTCAGGACTAGCCAATTCTTGGTTCCAGCTGAACCTTGGTGAATTGAGTACCAAATATGGTTTTCCACTGCCTTTACCACAAGCCATATACATGTGGGCTAGCCAATTCTTTGGAAACTCCAAAAGGATCAAATCCATGGTGAATTGAACACCATTTCAACTCTCAGTTGTGAAACAACATGGGTGAGTTGAAGGACCCTAATAGTTTTGAGCAAACTATCACAGCTATCAACGAATTTGAGAATCACACCAGAGCCGTACCCTCATGGTGAGCCAACTTTTCCTTGTCTATGAGACATGGTAAGTTGAATACCATTTGCTGTGTGGTTCAAGAACCAACACTGTACCTGCAAGGGTGATACTCAAAACAAACTTATTAGCACACAAAATATACAAGAATTTTTTTTTAAAAAAAACTCAAAAGGAAAAAAAAAATTATACAAGAACAAACCTCCCCTTAGGCTTATACCAAAATCAAACAGATGAACCTTTGGTAGTGGCAAGGTGCTTTCTGATAAATCCAACTAATTGTTCAGCTGTTGTCATGTCATTCCCTACAGTCATCTTGCTGACCTTCAACTTACTTTTAAGCATTCTTTCCATTAGTTCAACAGACAAAGGATACTGAACATCCACAAACATACACAGCACCTGTCCAGAGACAGTTTCAAGGACATGAACATCAGAAGGAGAATACAATCTCCAACTATGTACCCTCCAGGACTGTTGATTATCCCACACCTTACAAGAAGTTCCCCCCACTTGAGAATCCATCAGAACTTTCAAATCACCCTAGAGGTGAAGACCAAACCCAGAAGCCTTTTCAGATTCATAATGTTGAGTCACCATTCCATACAAATTAATCAAATCTTCTTTGGTCACTAAATACAGAATCTCCCTAAGAAAGACAAACTGTTTGGATTTGCCATTCAGTGTAAACACAATATTGACCTCCCCTTCAGGCATGGTCATAACTTTCCAGTGAGCAATTTTACCCCAAGGAAGAGATGAATCATCTTCAGATTTACTTTCTGAAGCAACCTGAATAAACTCCTCATCATCCATATCTGTAAGAGACATAGATGAAGGCTTCCTAGTTTGACTCTTCTTTCTTGTGATGAGAGTAGAAAAAGATGAAGGACCCTTAGCAGTCTCAGGGGCACTAGAAGGTGGGTGAACAGCAGGAATAGAAGGCTCTTTTAGTGAGAGTGGGGAATTCTCAAGGACAGGGATATCAGCAGAAAGGGCAGCAGAATTAGAGAGTTTCATTCTCTTGGAAGAAGGTTCTTCCAATGAAGATGAAGATTTGACTAGAATAGGATCCAGGATCCTGTCATAGTACATTTGAAGTTCTTCATCTGACATTTTCATCACTTGAGCCATAGACCATCCAGAAGAACTAAATAGAATACTCTGATTCTTGACAACTTGTCGCTTATGATCTCTCATCTGTGCATATGTAAGAGGCTTATTCCTTTTCTCCTTGGCTTTGAGATCAACAAAAGCCCTTCTCCTTTGATTTGTCAATGCAGCCATTTTGGCAGGAAAATTTTCATCTGAGATATCAATGCCCAAAATATCCTTGGCCAAGTTAGGATTGGCACCCACTTGAGATGAGAAGTGCATCCATTGTGCTATAGAAAAATGGAGAGCAGCATCATCCAACTCCTTTTGTCTTTCTGGAGGCAAAGAGGTTGTGTAAGGTCTATCAGTCCTTCCAAGATCTGCAATAAGATCTGCATGAAACTGCTTGGCCATGGCTGTGTCCATCATGTCATGTTCATAGTTTTTAAGCAACCTTTCTTGCTCAGCCTTCTCTTTATCAGAGACCAATCCCCCAAGGTCATCGACCATTGCTGCAGGAATAGGAGTGTCACTTGCAGAGGCAATGGTGACACTACCAGCAGGATCACTATAAGGCTTAGGATCAGCCTTGTCACTTTCACTAGCATCAATTGAAGTAGCAGCATGAACACTGGTGGTAGAAGGCTCAATGTGTGCAGTTTCCATAGAGGCTGAAGCCAAGACGTCAAGTCCTTGAAAAACCACAGCAGTTTCATCATCCTATGAATCAGAGAGCATGACCTTTCTTTTCTTCCCCTTTAACTGAGCTTCCAATTTCTCAACTCTTCCAACCAACTTACTGATAGAATCATCAAAAATTTCTTTTGTTTCCTTCAGCTCCTTTTCCAAAGCATTCACCTTGTCTCCAAGGTCCTTTTTGGTGCCCTGCAACTCAGCCTCTAAATCTGCAATTTTCTTCTTGTACCTGTCAAGAACAGAGGACATAGAGGTGAGAGCATTAGGATCCTCAGCTCCACCAGCAGGAGTACCTGTGGTGTTATGAGCTTCATTGGATCTGGGTGGAGACTCATAAGAATCACCACCAATGTTTGTTTCAAAAGCAAAAGGCTCCCTAGTTGGACTAGGAGATGAGAGCCTTGAAGATGAAGGGATATCAACAGACGACACAACAGATGGTGATGGTTGGTCAACAAAAGGTGATACAGATATGGTCTGGACAACAGGCTCATTTGGGACAATATCTTGAGGTGAGGGAGCCCTGGGAGATGGTGGTAAATGGGCTTCAGAAGCATTAGGTGCACTTGCACCAGCAGCCTGTGATGCCACATTATCAGCAGCATTGGGTGGATTAGCATCAGCAGCATCATCTGCTGCACCACCAGCAGCATCAGCTGCACCAGTAGGTTCATTGCCACCAGGCAACATAGCAGGTAAAAGTGGGTTATGAGCCCCCCCAAACCTAGACTTCATAGTTGCAAATAATTTCCCAGACAATCTACTCATGACCCTAGGTGTGGGGTCAACAGTCTGAACACTTATGATTATTTGTAAGAATCTTGGGTACATAAGGAATTTGGTTTTAGCATTAACTATGTTTCCTATCATACCCTCAAAAATATACTTGGACCAATTGTAAATCCTCCCATCAGACAAACAAATAAGGGCAGAGGCAATGGGACTAGCAAATTGATCCCACCCTCTAGACTTGACACTAAGACATTGCAACAAAGTGTGAATAAGAAACCTCCATTGAGGAGAAAGCTTATTCTTATAAAAAGTGAAAATACCAGAGATAGGATAACCAATTGCTTGCATCCCATCCAATATTTGTTGCTCAGTGAAGTCATATAACCCATTTTCATCATTCAGCTGAAGGTGAGTACGAATGAATGCCTCAGTAATGACATGTTCTTGCTCATCAATCGTTGCAACAATTTCCTTAGGTCTTCCCACAATTGATCGAACAACAGCAGACTCCCAAAATTGTCGCACCAGAGAATCATACACCACAATAGGGCAGTGAGTAATAGCAAAACGAAGAGAAGACCCTCTTAGAAAGGCAAGAACTTCATCATACCCCTCACTTCGAGGTGAAGATTCAAGATATCCAACTTTATTGTGATCATCTTTGTATTGTAGAGCGGCCATTGTGATGAATTAGTGAATAAGATGTGGAAAGGAAAAGTGATGGAGTTGATTTGAGAGAGTGTGTAATTTAGAGTGAGGAATTTGCAATTTAGGTCGTAAGAACGGTTTCCAAATTTAGCAGCTTTAAATTGCAAAAATCTCGCGGAACCTTTGACCAATTTGAATTAAATTTAATTCCAAACGAAATCCCCAAATTTATTGAAACCAGCAGCAATGAAGTCTAACAGCGGGAACAAAACGGTCAACCAGTGGGAACAGTGTATTTGACGAAAACTCACTACCAGCAGCAAAGGCTATGCAACCAGCAGCAATGAGATGGTCAACCAGCAGCAATGAACTGCTGTTTGACTAACGTCAAATCCTAATTAACTTCAAACCAACCCAACATTTAATTCCATGAACCTCCCCTTGAGCCTATATAATCCCTTGAAAAATCAATTCAACCATCACAATCACCAAACCCCAACATAAACAAAATCACATACAATGAGCTCTTCAAAACCCGACATCATCAACATCTCTGATTCTTCCTCTGATTCATCAGAATCATCATCTGATACATCATCAGGATCATCAGGTTGGGAGAATTACTTCCCACCCGAATATACCACCAGCACCAGCTCCACCACCAAAAACAAAGGGAACACAAAAGCTGAGGAACCATCATCTTCCCCATCTGATGCTGAAGATTCTAGCTCTGATGATGATCCCGCATCCTGGCCAAAGAGCTTAACATACTACCAAGGTGAATGGGAAACTTATCCACCAAACTGTCCAATTTCTGTAGAGCTAACTCGTGAAATGGAGAAAGTTGTTGCTTCCTTCTACCAAATGCCAGTGCCTGCAAGGAATCAGGCAACCCCAAGGCTAAGCCATCCAACTCCTAGGCCAAGCCAACCAAGACAATCAGTTCCAGTCCGAAAGAGAGGACAACCAATACCAGTGGTCATTGGTCTTGCAGCTCCAAGGTTATATGGTGAAATCAGTGGGAGAGGAGTGAGGAAGGAGATGCCTGATTACATGGGCAAGGGCAAAGGGAAAATGGAGTAGGCTGCAGGTTGGGGTGTGGGCTAGGGTCTAGGATTTTGGTCCTTCTGAGTAATGTCTTTTGTCTGGTTCTTTTGGTTGTAGATAAATGTTTTATGTTGGTGATTAATGTTGTCCTTTGATGATGAATGGTGAATCATTGTAACCCCCATTTTCAATGATCAATAAAGTCTTTTCTTTTGATGTATCTCATGAGATTGAAGACTAATAATTATTGCTTGACAATTAACCTGCAAAACGATAGAAAACACAAAACACAGAATATACAAGAAAACAAAATTACCTGCAAAACAAAGTTAGTGAACAAATAAAATAGAAGAAATAGGATACAAATACAAGCATAAGCCTCCCCTCAAAATCAGCAAATACAACAATCATAAGGAAAATACACAAACTACACAAAGTTACCCAATTCATTATTGACTTGTGCCTGCCAAGGAAACCATGGAAAATAAGGCATTCCACTCATACACATTTGGTCATAAAAAGAAGGCCAATAACCATGCTGCAAAGATCTGAGATTAGGATCAACATCATTCCTTTTCCAACCAGTAGAGTTGGTTCTACCAGCTGGATCAGGCATACCAGCAGGAACAACTGCTGGTCTACAAAGCCTACCAGCAGCAACAGATGTTGGTCTTTTAGTTGATTTAGGCACATAAGGTGGGATCCTATCAACATTTCTCCATACAGGTCTAGTCTGATCTTTCCTGATAGAACCACCCATTTTGGTCTTATAGAAATCACAGTCTTTAATGAGGTGAGTATGACTACCACATACAAAACAAGATTTCTTCTTAACACAATTATACTTCAAATGACTTCTTTTGTTACAAATAGAATTATTAGATCCAATTTCAGAAGCCAAATTATTTTTAGTAGAACTCAAAGAGTTGACTTTAGAAAAGGCAGTTTTGGCAGTTGTTTCAGGAACAACTCTTGAGTATGAGACATGAGGCTTGGGTGTAACAGACTTTTCACTTGAACCACATGAAGTATAGTCTGTGGACTGAGATTCAGAAGACTTGTCACTTGCAGAGCAAGAGACATAGTCATCAGAATCACATGAATCCTTTGACTTTTTCCCATAAGACATGTATGACTCATCTAAATCAATATGAAAATCAGTAGAGGTAGGCTTAAATGTCCCTGTAATGGGTGGACGCACAACATTCATCCCTTCTTCTTTGATATACTTGACAGGGATTTGATAGACTACTGGTTCAGGGTCAAAAATACTATATTCATTAGGGTCATAAACTTGATTTGGCCCTATGAGATCCCCATACCCTAAACCTCTTTTAGTTATTATGGACATAGAACTATCAATCAATTTATGAAGGTTTTTAGAAGATTCAGTCCATGCCTTAAACCGACCCATTTCAGTATCTAATTTTCCCTGTATTTCATGTTTCTCTATAACCAATTTATCATATTCTCTTTCAGAATATTTTAGACAGTTATTAGAATTTGTTAAATCTCTTTCTAAGATCCTCACTTTTTCTTCATATGCAAGCTGAGTAGTTTCAAACCATACCTTTTGTTTCTCTAAGGTTTTGAGAGCCTTTTTATAAGCTTGAACCTCAACATACAATTCTTTATAGTGTGGCTCCATTTCATCAAATTCTCTCTTATGTCTATCATACAGTTCATGACAACCAAATGGGCAATGTTGAGCTTGTGAAGAGCAACCCACCAAGGCAAACTCCTTATCCACATTGTCCTGAGCTTCAGCAGCCATATTAAGAGTTTGAACGACATTTCCTTTCTCAGCTTCATCTTCTTCTGTCCTTTCTACCATAGATCCAGGATGTAGCAAGGATTTGATATACATGCCCCACTTTTCAAACTTATCCCCTGATAGAGACATAGTGTAAGGGTTTAAGAGATTTTAAAAGAGATGATTTCTTCTTCAACAGAGATCCTCACCAGGCTCTGATACCACTTGTAGGATCGGACACTTGATAGATCTGTGAGCTTGGCAAAACGTGTAGCTAGCTTATGTAAACACAAACCAACTACGTTGAGAATCTCTGTGTGGTATACTTGTGTCTATGCGGAAACTAAACAACAAGTATATGAAGAAGATAATGGCTAAGAAACAATGATCCTCTATGGATCTTTTATTAACTTTGTTCTATTGAAAACTAATACAAAACCTTATGCCGTATGTTTCTTTTATAGGCTAAGAAACCCTAATACAACATTCTAGAAAAACGAGTAAAGAGATAAACATAAATCTCTTCCTAGAATAACTCTAACAAGATACTAAAAATACGTATGACCAGCAGCATTGAAAGCTGCCAGCAGGAATGAGTCAACGCTACCAGCAGGAACCAACGTCAACAGCAATGGATACTACCAGCAGGAACCAGCTAAAGCTAACAGCAGCAATGACTTTTTACAAAATTCCTAACACATTGCGTAAATACGTCCTTTCCCGATATGCGATATGCTTTACAATGATGCAAAACACTTAGCTTGTTTGCATCAAGATGATTATTGATTACGTCGAGTCATGGAAATTCACGTATTATGAGATTATGAATACTCGACGTTGAGTTACTTGAGATTATAAGTAACCTTTGATTTTCTCAACCTATAATCATAATTGTCAACTCTTTTCTTTCTTAATGACATTATGATTAAGCCATAATCAATCCTTTGATTATTCTCTACACCAAACTAATCCTCCAACCATTTCAAAATCCTCCTAAATCTTATCTCCAACATTCTCTTAATATTCCCTTACACCTTTAGTACTTCCATGTACTTCTTGTCCCCTACATTCCCACACCATATCTTCCAAACATTCCCTTCTCAGTATTTGATGTGTGTGCTTGTTGTGGTCTAATTTATACCCACGGTATGTCGTTGTGGTTTTAGCAGTATTTAAGTTTTAAATTTATATTTAGCCGACTTATCAATAAAACACACACTTTAACGAGCAGTGTACCCGGTCAGTATGAATATAATGGTAAGTAGAGTGTCGATCACTAAGAGTGGAACGTATTATCTAGTTATTCTAATTAGAATTTTAATATCTTAAGTTAGCTATATAACCTAATCTAACGCAAGGGGGTTCAGCCTGAGAGACTGGCACGGTTTGGTTATGATTGAATATAAACTAAACTAATAGGCACGAATCAGCGATTAGCACACACGTACACAGATAGATACTTGAGACAATAAGAAGACCTGTCCTGATAGTTAAGTAGCTTGTCACTTGTTTTATTGCTAGTTTTATATGAAGTGTATGTAATTAACCCTTTCTCGTTGGCTCTAATCTTATCGGCGAGTAAACCCTTAATGATTACTTATGTCTATCCTACTTACCTTTCTTCCTACTTTTCTACAGACGATAGAATACATAGGCGATAGAATAAATAGGCGAGGACAGAGGCATGGCGACCCGATCAATGCTCAGCTAGACACAGAGGTTATCAATGCACTAATAAAAGTCACCAAAGACATCAACATATAAACTTTAATTAATGGGAAAGCAATTTTAAGGGGAGTTGAAGTGCATGATTAAATCAATGACACAAGCCCATCAATCCTGATAAATTAAAGTGTACTAATACAATAAAACAAAACTACTTAATGAATTGAATACATGCAGGACCTTCTTACAGCTCTTGTATCTTCGTTTAGGGTGTGTCTTGTGCTGCTACTTCGTCTGAATTCGGCCTAGGGTTTCTTCGGTCTTCGGTCTTGTTGTGTAGAATCGAACCTCTAAATTCATCTGACTTTGGGGTATTTATAGTTTCTGTCTGAGGGTTAGATGCGGCGCATTGAATAAGTAGATGCGGCGCATTGACTTAACTTCGCATGGGGTCGAAGATTAATATATTCAGGAATATTCGTACACCGCCAGAAGATGCGGCGTAACTCCATTCTTGTATGCGGCGCATGTCCTTTGCCGTCTTGGATTATAACTTATGAAATCTTGATAGTGATGCGCCGTATATAATAAGTAGGATGCGGCGTATCTGGAGCAGAATGGTCTTGATCTTGTACATTTCAGTAGACTCTTAACTTCTTGCTTGTTTTGCTCCATAATTGGTCCAAAATCGCCAAGTTTCACATAGTACTTGTTTTTACCTGAGAATTACAAAAGTAAACATTAACGTATCAATTCTCATAGATAATATAATAAAACAAGTCAAATAAATAGGATAAATGATGGTAATAAAATATACTTATTTGAGTTCATCAAATATTCCCCCACTTGAACTTTACTTGTCCCCAAGTAAACCTTAGAATTAATCTTATGAAAATGTATCCTAAAAGATATTAGGATTTATTTTTATATTTAAGCATGTATTCATTTTGTCATAATCACACAACCAAACACTTAACGAATTAGAAGTAAAATAAAATATATTGATAAAAGCAAATCTAATCGTTTAACTGTCCAGTCGTGACGAATATTCTATCATAAGCTTGGCAAGTATACGCATCTCCTCCCACTAAAGCCAAGGAATAACAAGTCTAAAACGGTAAAAAGGGTTTGTTGGTTAAGGGTTAATCATTCTCCTTAATCTCTATCGATCTCAAATTCCAGAAAAGGCGACAAAATCACAAATACATGATCGAATCCACGAACACGATACTTGCAATTGCTCAAATCCTTAACTCGAATAGGCTAAAGATAGGACCAAGTAATCTTTACCAATAATATTATATCAAAAAGGGCGACAAAATCTTAAATACAAAGCCGAATCCACGACTACGATACTTAAGATTGCTCAAATCCCTAATCTCAATAAATCAAAGGTTTGGATAAAGAAATGACATAGGGTATGGATAATATTTGGGATACAAATTGGTGTAAAATGAAAAATAAACAAAACAGATAAATTAAAATCCTAAGTGTGGTAAATTGCTATCCCAACCATCCCATGAATAAGACTCATATCATTGAATAACTCACGCTTTAACACTTGAAACACACGCTTTAGGTAGACACGAATTATACTCAACAAGATCTCAATCAAAGAATAACCTTAGTTGGCGTTCCCATAACGGCCAACTCCCATTCAATCCATAAATATAATATGTAACAAATAGTGGTGATATCGACCACTTAATACAAAACTTTACATAAGTTGGTTAAAACAAACATCCAACTTTTCCTTTTTCTTTTTCTTTTCTTTTTTTTTTTTTTGATTTTTTTTTTTTTTGATTTTTTTTTTATAACTTGAAACATAAATATAGATGTGTAAAATTTCACCACATCACTATAACGATAACTCTGGATAATTTTTCCATACTTTTCATGACTTCAGAAATAACGGTAATAGTGAAAGTAGTAAACACACGAAAAATAAACTCAAAGATATACAATATTTACTTTCACTCCAATTGCATTGTGCAATTTCCTGACTCAACCAAAGATAATGAATTACGTACGCGAACACAGGTAATGTAAGGAAACACACTTTGCCTAAAGCAATTAACCAACCACGGATTTTAATCTACAGGGTAGGCTAAGGTGTAAGGGTGTAACGAAACATTATAACAAAGGTGTAAGAAACGAAAGGAATGGCTCTGAGTGTTTTTTCTAGGGGTATCTTACTCTAAAAATGAGAGTAACAAAAGGGTTTATACGGGGGTTAACTAACCAGTGTAGTTAGTTAATATCACATAACATATAAAGGCTATTTGGGTGTAATCCTAGAAATTTACCAATTTAGACAAGTCATTCCAATTATGTAAATAATACTTATTATGGTGGTCTCGAATAGTATACAAGCCAAGTTCTAAAGTTTACAAGTCACCGGCACACTCATAGATTTGTGAATTTTTGAAAAGTTCACAATTTTTGAAAATAATGTTATGTGTGCAGCTATGTAATTTAGACTTAAAACAAAAACATGCTAAAAAATTTTAAATTTTGATATATTAAGTGCATTTTAAGCATATTTTGAAAAAGTTTAGGACAAGTAAGTGTTCTAATTCTCCAATCCCCCCACTTAAGTTAAACAACGTCCTCGTTGTTTGTGTCAAAGGTTAAAAACTGGAAAATAAAAGAATTAGAACAGAAAAACTCCCCTGAGATTTGCTCGGTATGATCCTCCATTACTTGTTTAAGAGCAAAAATCATCTTTCTTGTGGATGAAAACGTTTAAGCTTCATAATTGATGTATCCACAGGAAATGCAGGAATCTATAATACCATCAAGACTTAAACACACTTGAGTTAAGAAAGTTCAAACTTGCATAATACATTAGTAGTTAGTAAAAATAAAACTTAAAAAATTAAAATGAAAGTCATCAGGTCAGTCGATACGCCGTATCGTATGGAAGAAGATACGTCGTATCGAGCCTGGAATAAATACGAATCAGAATAGAAGATGCGTCGCATCCTTAACCAGGGATGCGCCGCATTAAAATAAACTGACAGAAAGTTTTAAAGTCAAAAATAAAAATGCAGAAAATAAAGTAAGATATGACCAGTGCAGAAGATGCGTCGCATCTTAGGATTGAGATGCGCCGTATCTTCTGCGGCCTGACTGACTCGACATAGAACAGAAAAGTAAAAATTTTCCGGGTTGTCTCCCGGTCAGCACTTGTCTTTATTCCAGAGTCTTCAAGTTAGACTCACGTTCAGCACCTTATTCCAATACTTCGGGTTCAAACTCCACCACCTCGTTCTCAGTATCCTCAATTTTATTATCAAAGTATTTCTTGACTCGTTGCCCGTTTACCTTGAATATATAACCATTTTTATCGCATATTTCAATAGTTCCATATGGATACACTTTCTTGACAACGAACGGGCCCGTCCATCTTGATTTAAGTTTACCAGGATACATCTTTAATCGGGAATTAAATAGCAGCACTTTCTCTCTAATAGTAAACGTTTTATCCCCATGTAACCTTGAGTCATGCCATCTTTTAGTTCTTTCTTTGTAGATCTTAGTATTTGTGTAGGCCTCATCTCTTAGTTCGTAAAGTTCATTAAGTTCCATGAAACGGTTCTTCGTTGCAGCTTCCATATCCATGTTACATTTCGTCAAAGCCCAATATGCACTTTGCTCTATTTCGACCGGTAGGTGGCATGCTTTTCCGTATACAAGATGAAATGGAGTGCATCTCGTTGGTATCTTATAGGCTGTACGAAATGCCCATAAAGCATCATTTAACTTGTCAGACCACCCTTTCGGATTATATCCAGTCGTTTTTTCAAGAATTCGCTTTATAGCCCTATTGGTTACTTCAGTTTGCCCATTGGATTGAGGATGGTATGCAGTGGAAACCCTATGATACACTCCATATTTTTGCAAGGCTCTTCCCAGATGGTGATTACAAAAGTGTGTTCCCCTATCACTAATCAATGCTTTAGGAACTCCAAACCTAGCGAACAAACTTTGCAAAAATTTAAGTACTACATTGTTGTCGTTTGTTGGTAATGCTTGCGCTTCGACCCATTTTGATACGTAATCAACAGCAACCAAAATATACTTATTACCTTTAGATTCAGGAAACGGTCCCATGAAGTCCAATCCTTGATAGAACAATATTATCTCCTGCATTTCACTTAGATAATGTTGAGGGCATTTCATCAATAGGTCTTTAAATCGTTCCCAAGCTTGATATAGAGTTTCATCAGGCTCTTGCTTGAAACTGTTGATAGCCTCCATCTTTTTAGCAGTTTTAGCAGGTGGACAATATCTTTTCAGGAATTTGCTCTTCAAATCTTCCCATGTTGTGATTGAACTAGCAGGTTCATTCCTTAGCCACTTATTAGCAGCTCCTTTAAGCGAAATTGGAAAGATTCTTAGCATAAGTTGATCGTCAGTGACTCCTTCCGTAGTAAACAAATCTGCAATCTCGAGGACCTTTTCAACATGTTCATTAGCATCTTCATGTTCCGATCCACTGAAAGCATTTTCTCTTAGCTCCTTGAGAAACTGACCTTTCAACTCAAATTTTGAGTTTTCATCAAAATTTGGTCTAGCAACTCCTGAAGTGTAATCAACACGGGTTTTGTTCATGTATTCCTCCATAGTAGTGTTTTCCGCCATTGTTTCTGTTTCTTCTTCCTCTTTTTCTTCTGAAAAATAATCAAGCTCGAACGAACTTGAAATATCAAAGCTTTTTGTGTTGAAAAGCCTTTTAAGCGAATGAAAGGCTCGTTCAGGATCTTCGAAAGGTTGAATCAAGTTCTTAGTTGAACTCCTGGTCATGCACTTCCTGAAACTATCACAAAAGCATCAGTAGGGTATGTTCAAGAAAGTAGTATATCAGAAAATCAACAATGAAAACGGAATACAAAAAATAAAAGTTACTGATATCTGCAGTCGACGCGCCGTATCCAAAAAGTTGGATACGCCGTATCTTATAATCGTTAAAATTTAATCAGACTAATATTCAGAAAATAGATACGCCGCTTATAAATTAGAATGCGCCGTATCAGTTTAATTTATCAAAAATCTATTATACTTATTAAAATTAAATGCGTCGTATTAACAAAAGTTAATGCGCCGTATTTTCGTTACGTTTCAAAATACAAGACTTTTGATTCAGAAGATGCGCCGTATCGATAAAAATCGATGCGTCGTATCTGTTTAATAATTCGAAAAGCTGTTTTTAATTTAAATAATAAATACGCCGTATCTGTAAAAGCAGATGCGCCGTATGGCGTTATCGTTTAGAAAAATTTCTTATTAAAAACAGAATACGCCGTATCTTGGGGAAAAGATGCGTCGTATCGAATTTATTAAACGCGTTGTATTTTATAAAAATTAAACGCAATACGCCGTATCTATGAAAATAGATGCGCCGTATCGTTTGAATTAGCACAGTACAACGATAGCAGTATGCAGAAAAATAGAAAAATAAAAACAAGCAAAAAGAAACAAAAATTAAACACACAAAAACAGAAAATATGCAAATAATACAATGAATGCAATTTAACTAATATATAACAGGGTTAGTGGTTAGAATAAAAATTAAAAAGAAAAACCTAATTAAAATACTAATCAAATTAACAGATAATAACAATTCATTCCCCGGCAGCGGCGCCAAAAACTTGATGCATGTGCTTGTTGTGCTCTAATTTATACCCACGGTATGTCGTTGTGGTTTTAGCAGTATTCAAGTTTTAAATTTATATTTAGCCGACTTATCAATAAAACACACACTTTAACGAACAGTGTACCCGGTCAGTATGAATATAATGGTAAGTAGAGTGTCGATCACTAAGAGTGAAACGTATTATCTAGTTATTCTAATCAGAATTTTAATATCTTAAGTTAGCTATATAACCTAATCTAACGCAAGGGGGTTCAGCCTGAGAGACTGGCACGATTTGGTTATGATTGAATATAAACTAAACTAATAGGCACGAATCAGCGATTAACACACACGTACACAGATAGATACTTGAGACAATAAGAAGACCTGTCATGATAGTTAAGTAGCTTGTCACTTGTTTTATTGCTAGTTTTATATGAAGTGTATGTAATTAACCCTTTCTCGTTGGCTCTAATCTTATCGGCGAGTAAACCCTTAATGATTACTTATGTCTATCCTACTTACCTTTCTTCCTACTTTTCTACAGACGATAGAATACATAGGCGATAGAATAAATAGGCGAGGATAGAGGCATGGCGACCCGATCAATGCTCAGCTAGACACAGAGGTTATCAATGCACTAATAAAAGTCACCAAAGACATCAACATATAAACTTTAATTAATGGGAAAGCAATTTTAAGGGGAGTTGAAGTGCATGATTAAATCAATGACACAAGCCCATCAATCCTGATAAATTAAAGTGTACTAATACAATAAAACAAAACTACTTAATGAATTGAATACATGCAGGACCTTCTTACAGCTCTTGTATCTTCGTTTAGGGTGTGTCTTGTGCTGCTACTTCGTCTGAATTCGGCCTAGGGTTTCTTCAGTCTTCGGTCTTGTTATCTAGAATCGAACCTCTAAATTCGTCTGACTTTGGGGTATTTATAGTTTCTGTCTGAGGATTAGATGCGGCGCATTGAATAAGTAGATGCGGCGAATTGACTTAACTTCGCGTGGGGTCGAAGATTAATATATTCAGGAATATTCGTACACCGCCAGAAGATGCGACGTAACTCCATTCTTGTATGCGGCGCATGTCCTTTGCCGTCTTGGATTATAACTTGTGAAATCTTGATAGTGATGCGCCGTATATAATAAGTAGGATGCGGCGTATCTGGAGCAGAATGGTCTTGATCTTGTACATTTCAGTAGACTCTTAACTTCTTGCTTGTTTTGCTCCATAATTGGTCCAAAATCGCCAAGTTTCACATAGTACTTGTTTTTACCTGAGAATTACAAAAGTAAACATTAACGTATCAATTCTCACAGATAATATAATAAAACAAGTCAAATAAATAGGATAAATGATGGTAATAAAATGTACTTATTTGAGTTCATCAGTATTCCAATCCAACCACTTATAATTCACCACCTCATCACCTTCTTCATCCAACCCTTCCTTTCAAAACAAATAAACCTTCCTCACACACCACCTTCTTCTTTACCTCCAACATTCAAATTTCAAATTTGAATCTCAACACATAGGCTCCCCATTACTTCAACATCCCGTCCTTCCAACTCACTCTCTTACACTCTCTTCCTCACTTCAAATTCAAATTACACACACTCCCCTCACAACCCTTTCCTTCCATCACATACTAGCCAACTCTTTTCATCACATGCCCAATTCAAATTTAAATTCACTCCTTAGGCTCCCCATCACACCCTTCGTACACAATCCAACTCACCACCTTATCTCTTCACTCTCTCACACTTTCATTTCAACACATGGGGAATTCTCTCTCACCCTCCAACATTTAAATTCAAATTTGAATTTCAAACTTTAGGCTCCCTTCCATCACATCACTTCCAACTCACCCAAACTCATCTCAACCCTTCATCTCACCTTTCTCTCCAAGGATATGATATTCCCTTGGATATTCTCTTCTTACCCAACCATGGTTACTCTTCTCACTCAACCATGGTTCACCTTAACCCAAGCAAAGGAATATTCCATGGCATATTCTTCCCTCTTTCTATCTCTAACATCCACACTTCTTTTCCAAGCAAAGGAATATTCCATGGCATATTCTTTTTCTCTTTTCTATGCCATGTGAGAAATACCCAAACTACCCCTATCCAATTATCCCTTCTACCCTTCTCTCTTTGATAATTGGTTTCACTTAAACACTTCACAAAATATTTTTACAAATTGGCTATTTGAGTTGGTAGATCTTGAGGTTGAATAATGTAAAGGTCTAAATGTGTGAAGTACAATTGGGGGTTTAGCAAGGTTGGGTATTTAAAAATACAATATCCAAAAGAGAAAAATGTCTAGGTACTCTGGCGCATCGCTGGCGCTCTGACACGTCAGCAGCTCGCCAGCCTCGTTAACATTTTTTCTTATTTAATTTTAGATTTTGGCCTATAAATACCCACCATTGCCTCTTGTATTCCTCACCCCTTGCCATTATTCTTTATCTCTTATTTCTTTTTTCTCAATCCTCTAATTCTATCTTGTGCTCTTAAACTTTCACATTAACATCATTTGAAAGAACACATCGTCTTTGTAAGGGAAGAATCACAAGAACCTAATCCACTCTTGTGATTTTGTCGAGGGTCTTCTTCTCTAAACCCTTTCTATTACAATCGAGTATCTAGGTTAGGTTAGGGCTTGATAAAATAGTCAAACATTTATTAATTTGATTTGGTTGTAAGGGAAGTCTTTTGTTGAGGTGACCAAGCCTAGATCATTGGGGATCTAGTTGGGGTTTGATACTTCCGGTGGGAAGTATTTGTGGTCTTAGTGGTCTTAATGGTCTTTGTGGTTAAGTCGAATCACGAGTCCTTGAGGGTGGTTTCCGAGGGCTGAATACCATTGGGGAGTAGCTCTTCTTAGTGAGCGCCGATCTTTGTGCATATCGGTGGAGCGAAGTTGTAACGGTTTTTAGTCCACCGAAAGGATTATACTTAGTGAATAGTATAGTGTCGTGGATTTGCAACTGGACGTACGGATGGTATAAACCCCCCATCCCGAACCAATATATACCATGGTGTCATTTACTCGCTTTATATACTTCGAATTGTGATTGTGTTATTGGTTGTTGTTGTGTAAACCACTCGGTACTTTTTGTGGCTTAAAGTATTTAAACACTCAAAAAGCCGAAGAGACCGTATTCACCCCCCTACGGTTCTACATCCAAGTTGAAAAAAAACCCAAAGTTCAGTGCGACATACAATCTATACGGTTTTGCTTGGGCTTTCAAGGGATGCCATACTTACTAGTCTGTACTAAAGTTCACCACTATGCACTAAACTGTTTCTCTGCTCTGTGTCACAATATTTGTAAAGGAAATGTATTCATTAGACTGTTGAGTATGCTTCTATTTAGTCTGAATACTGACTAATTGCTATATATGTATCTTGTGTATAAAATGCTTGTGTTTGTTTTGTATACATTACTTTATTATACCAGTAATATATAGTTTCGCAGTAGTTTCGAAAAAGGTAAGAACAGTTGTTAGTTTGTTTTTCTTTTATAAATGTATTAATTAAGGTATTTGCTACTAATATATAGTTTAGATATAGTTTTGAACACGGTTATAACCCGCATGGTGTATTGCTAGCGTCCAAACATCATATGTTTTCCAATTTATCCTGCATACATACACATCAAATATGACACTACCAGATATTACAGATTTGGATTTTGGAGAGTTATCCTAAAAGCAGAAATTGGTGGGCGAAAGACACGAAGGTCATTCCACGAGGTCTTGCTTGGTCTAAATGTGAAATGTTTCAAAAATCAGACCATGCTAGTCTCTTTGGACCGGTAAGCACCACACTATCTTTGAAGGCAAATTTATTTAAATTTGTTCACAATGTCAGTCATTTAGTATTTGGTTTGTTAGGAGTCAATTCCCATTCTGGCACTTTATGCAACAAAAGCTGAATTGAGCCAACCATGGTGTATTGCTAGCGTCCATTTTATCAATGGTTTGGTTGATCGAGACCTTAATGATGGCGAAAAGGATGATGGACAACAAGCAGATATCACAGACGATTACAAACAACAAAGGGATATGGAAATCGGACACCAAAAGGGGAAGTCCAAAATGGACATGGTTTCAACATGCAAAAAGTACCACGTTTACAAATTTTAGATGAAAATGTTGTCGAAAACGTAAATCGTGTCCAATCAGATGAAGCCCAAAAGGAAAGGAATGTTTCAACAACTGGTCTTTTCGGCGAGTTATTTCATTTGCAAAATAATCTTGAGTTGATAGCAAGGCACATTGCATGTGTCCCAACACAAGACATTCTCGAGCTGTATGAGAATGTGAAAAATAGAGTTTCATAGATACAGACAGTTTTGAACGTTAATTCTGATGGTGGTGTTGTTTCTGATCAAGATAAAAGTGATGACCCAACTATTCAGGTTACCAACCTAGATATTCCAGACGAGTCTGATGTCAACCCCTATGTTTACATGGTTTGTATCTACTTTTTATGTTTTTTCCCTAAGTTTATACGAATGTCAATTCCTCATTAACGTTTACACTTATATCATTTGGTCACCATACATTAATCGTTACTTTAATCTATTAATTTTTTTTGTCAACTAAAGACCACGTCATCACCTTGTGCAGCTGATCATGATGTTACGGTCAGAGATGTTGATGTTGATCATGCTGGTCATGATGTTGATGCTGATCATGCTGATCATCATGTTGATGTTGATCATGTTGATCATGATGTTAATAATGATCATGATGTTGATGCCCATCCAATGGAAGATGACAATCCCGATGTTTCCAAGGTTTGTATTTACATTTTATGTTTTTTCCATACGTTTATAAGAATCTCAATTCCGCGTTAATGTTTACACTTATATCATTTGGTCACCATACATTAATCGTTAATTTAATTCATTATTTATTTTTATTTTTTGTCAACTACAGCCCACGTCATTACCTTGTGAAGCTGATAATGATGTTACGGTCAGCTATGCAGCCCATCCAATGGAAATTGATAAGGAAGATGTGAAGAAATGCTATAAGGAATCTCAACTGGGCCCGTCTTTGATGGACGTTCTTTGGGAAGCATGTCAAGTAGGGATTACCCCTGACTTCCCTGCTATTGATGAACAACAACCTGCTACTCAAGTAGGAGCATTTCATGAACCGAGCCTGAAACCAACAACATCCCTTTTCTACGGTGAAGTATGTTATCTTTAATATATACTTTTGCAATATACAAGCTTCCTTATTTGCCTATTTATGTATATATGTTAATTGTACCAGGATGACCCGTTTAATGATGATTACATGAACTACCTAAACGATGATAAGGATGTGCCTAGGTGTGAAAATCGTTTTGGACTCTAGGTTCTTTAGACCTTGATCTAGGGTAAACTATGATAAGCATAATGATAATATTGGCGGAATATTCAAATGACAGAAACAATATTATCACAACAAGGTTTTGCCAAACTTCTCCTTGTTTCATTAAACCAGCCCCAATGCTATGTGATCAAGTATAGCACGATTACACTCTAATCAGGGATCAAAGATACTTGAGGCTAAACAAAACTAACAACATCAGACGGTTTCTACCCAAACCCTCGTCTGATGTTCCCACACATACTCTCTTTTGATGTTTTACATATTGACACACTTATGTGTTTAAATTCTAAGCACACTCAAACACTACATAAAACATACTTAGTATCTAAGCTAAGATCTCCCTTTTATAGAACAAAGGAGATCTTTACAAAGTTGATAAGTCTTGTCAAACTACCTGCTTGTTATGTGTGTCAGTAGCAAAGAAACAACTTGTTCTATGTTTACAACTTGTTGACTGATCACATATCTAAGATATTATCTACCGTATATATTTGACTTTTATACAGAAAATATCTTTTTCATTCTTATCCATTCAGTAGTAGTATGAGTCACTGATCAACAGTATCTTCTTTTGTACTAGCAGTACCTTCTTTGTACTAGCAGTACCTTCTTTATACTAGCAGTACTAACTTAGAGTTGGTACTGTTAGTAATAACTTGATCAGACTTCAATAATACACCAGCAGTATAATAAAATACACTAGCAGTAGAATCTTTTATGCCAAGCAGTAGAATCTACTTGGTGTATTTGACTTATCTTCTCAGCAATCCTCATGTTTTATTCTTCTTGTTTTGTATCATCAAATCTATAAAACCCAACACTAGGTATTCTTTAGAAGAATTGCAGTTTGATAATGAACAGGGAAAGGGGGTGGAGAATGAAATGGTGATGCAACAAGTAACCGGTAAGAATGTTAGTTGTATGTAGAAAGAACCAGCAACACCATTGCAGACAGATGTTGAGGTACCTGCTTTATTTTTATTTTAAAAAGGTTAATAAGTGTTTCTTTCTATGTCTTGTGGTCGGTGCCAATCGCAACCTATGATATACATAAAGAACAAGCAACACCATCGCAATAGATAGTCAGCAACCTAGGATATGCAAATGTGGTCGATGCTAATGACAAACCTTGCTTGGACTCTGTTTTTTCCGATCTCAAAATGAAGAAAATGAAGAAAAAGAAGACGGAAAAAGCCCGCAATAACTCTAAGAACTTGTTAAACTCTATTAGATCAAGGCAAACGAAGTTTTTTGGGTCTCTGAATTCACACTACGTCCAACAAGAACCATCTACTACTCCATGCCCCCCAATCACAAGAACAGCTGCTTGCATTTTAGAGGTAAAGCACCGTATTACATTCATACTGAAATCAATATCTGGTTGGCCTCTGCTAATATATGTTAAGTATGTTTGCAGGAAGTATCTGAAAACCCGGAAACACGGTCAATTACTGAATTCTATTCGGCCAACATAGATCCTTTTGTAGAGGTAGGTTGTTTTTGTTCTTAAATTGGCAATATTATGATTCGTTTAATGTTAATAATTGATTTGTTTTTTTAGGATCTTTCTCGACACCCCAAATACAAAAAGGACAAGGTTACTGTGCCTGATTGGTTTTGTAGTTATTTAAAGCAAAAAGAACCAGCAGATTATAAGTTTCCTTGGGGCGGTCGTAACATTGTTGCTCGTAGGAGTTTTTGGCTAGCCTTGGCCTGTCTTGAAGATTATAAAAGCGGTTGGTTGTATGACTTTGTAAGGAACCATCATGACTATATGGTCTATTACATTTGTATATATTATTGATTGAGTAACTACTATAACTTTTATAATTTGTGTTTTTTGTACACAACACATGGATCTATGGTTTGATTTGATGTGGTCTTTTAGCCCAAGCAATGCAGATTGGACTTTGACAGGGACTCTTTTCTTATGAAACATCCTAGCTTGTAAAATGCATGATCATTATTCAAATGGCACATACTACCCTGTGGCTTGGCGAGATGTCGAAAAGGTCGGTTTACAACAATCTTTTGGAATATACAATTGTAATTGTGTACATACTAAATTGTTGGATTGTTTGTCTATATTAGGTGTATTTTCCCGTGAATGAACCTGGAAAACACTGGTGTCTCGCTGAGGTTCAACTGCGTACTGGAGTTGTTTCCTTTTAAGACACTCTTGGTTGTGTCTATGGCAGCGGCAAACGGTGGTGGAGAAATATGAAGAGAATGTTGCCACAACAGCTTACGATGTATCTAGACAAGCATGTGATATTGGAGAGCAAGGGCATATCAGCCAAGGACTATAAAATAACATACCAGTTTCTTGCATTCCCAGAACAAGCTAGTGTATATGGTGATTGCGGTGTATGGGTGTGCATTATTTTGTATAGATTGTGCCGTAACCAACCACTAGAAGTAGATGACCCTCTTCAAACAACTTTAGCATATCGTGAACGGATGCGTGAATACTTCTGGAAGCACAAGGAGAAAATTCAAAAGGTTTAACGGTATTTCAAGGTACTATACTTGAATTTTAAATCTATACAGTTTTAACTAGACAGTTTGCATTGGCATGCCTATGTAGCGATACTGCAGGTGTTTATTAAATTCATTTCTTCATTTTACACAGGGCTTAAGTAAACTATTAATTAAGTAACCCAACACAGTTCACTTAATACAAATCGAAACGTTACTTAAGTACAATATTATACAAATAACTAGCTTTCAGAACTCAGACACGTTAGCACAACACACGACACAAACAAAAATTGAACCAACAAATGCCACAACCTTTATTTGAAAAGATCCTAGACAATTACGGCCCCTCAGAAACACATCCTTGTTGGTTTGGTTCATCATTAGAGGCTAACTTGCCTCTAATTTTCTTGCAATCTGGTACCTTGCAATTAACACTACCGTGTGGTTTAACACCTTCTACTTGTTCCTCATTGTATACTTGTCATCTTATGTTTTCTAGAATTTTAGCTGACAATTGCTTATTTTGTTCAGCATTTGGGCCATATCTCTCATAAATCTCAGGAAATATGACGTCTCTTAGTACCTTGTTTGACCATTCCCTATCATCAGCATTATGCTAGAACTTAATTCTTTTACCATTCGACATATTTTGAAAAAAGTGATGCAAATATGCTGAATTAAGTGATAAAAATGGGTAGTAAAATTAGATTAGGTGAAAAAAGAAAACCATGTGTCCACTCTTAAATAGCAAAAACCACACCACATGGTCAGTCACATGCAAACAGTTGATGTGTTTTTTATAGTCTATAATAAACTACCAAGTTTTAAATTTATAATTGCCGAACTAACCTATAGACTAAAACACTAACGAGCAGTGTACCCGATCAATGTGTATAGTTTTTAGGTAAGCAAGGGTCGTTCACTAGGAGCGAAGCTAAAATGATCTAAAGGTATTCTAATTACTAAACTAACTAACCTAGAAAGCAAGTAAATACTTTTGTGGTTTTAGCCTGAGAGGCTATCACGATTTTGTGTGTTTAATTAAACTAAATATGAGAAAATAAATATTAAACTAATTAAAAGCAAATGTGAATTCAATGATAGAAGAACATGCTAGCCAAGTCTAATCCATCTTATAGTTATATATGTGCTAATGTCTACTTGTTTTAATTCATTCAATTGTTTTGCCATCAATCCGATTATTAATCCTGTCACAATTGAATAACCTACCATCGTGGTGGGAAAGAGGACATGATCATAGTGACCTATCTAGCATCAATACTAACTTATCGCTTTAAACCGTCTAACCTAGTTTGGCATTACGCGCTACTAGTCCTAATAGTGGCATAAGGCACGGTTCCGGTGTGTTCCCTCTAAGCCGTCTAATAGGATTCGGATTACTACACTTTATGATCAATTAAAGTAACCACAATTACAGATAGTTAAGTTACCACATTAAACCAATAAGTTCATAATCTAGTTACATAGACTTTTACTAGTTATAAGCAATAAACGAGTTTTTATCGATAAGCACCCAATCCAATAACAAAGCAAACACGTAATCAAGAACACAAATAAACTAAATAGACTTCATAAACTTGGCTAACACCTAAGGGTGTTAGCCCATAATCTCAGTAACAATACATAAAGTTGTAATCAAAGCAAACGAATAAGAATTCATAATGAAAATGATACGCTAATCGAACGATTACACTTAATATAAGGTTCTTGAGATGATCTTCTAGGATGATTGGATCTTCAAGGAGGTCTTCTGCTGTTTGGAGGGGTTTTTAGTCTTCTGGGAACGACCCCAAGGGTCCCCAATGATACCCTAATTCGTTAATGAGCTCGGTATTTATAGATTCTGAAATCTGGGTCGATACGGCGCATCTAGAGAGTTAGATGCGCCGCATCTATAAGTAAACGTAGCCTCCAAGTCTGAAACTGACCCAATACGGCGCATCTAAAGACCAGATGTGCCTCATCTCCCAATACGGCGCATCTAAGGACCAGATGCGCCGCATCTCCTTCAGATTCAGATAGATTTTCTTTTTCTCTTCGCGTGGCCGCTTGAATCAACTAAATCGGAGTCCGGATGAAGATTTTATGGCCAAAATACGAAAGCATCTTCAAGTGTCGACTTGTAATCTTGACTTCTTCATTAAGCTTCTAATCTCCACTTGATTTCTTTGGTAAGGGTTGTGTTTGGCCGATACGGCGCATCGGATTGGTCCGATGCGGCGTATCTGGAGTAGAACAAGTTGGTTCTTCTTCGTTGACCAAAGTTTCATATGCGACGCATGATAAAATCAGATGCGGCGCATGCTTCAAAGTCAGGCAATGGTCTTTAATCTCTTCAATTCAGCAGACTTTTCCAACTTGATTCATTTTGCTCCAATTTCCGTCCGAAATCATTAACTTTCACCAAATGCTTGTTTATACTGAGAATTACAAAAGTAAACGATTAAGTGTCAATTCTCATATAAAGTGATATAAAACAAGTCATTAATATGGGATAAATGATGCTAATAATATGTCGTTATTTGATGTCATCAAATATCCCCCCACTTGAACTTTACTTGTCCTCAAGTAAACCTTAGATTAAACTTATGAAAATGTATCCTAAAAGATATTAGGATTTATTTTTATATTTAAGCATGTATTCGTTCATTTCATAATCACACAACTAAACACTTTAACGAATTAGAAGTAAAATAAAATAAGTCGATAAAAGCAAATCTAATCGTTTAACTGTCCAGTCGCGACGAATATTCTATCATAAGCTTGGCAAGTATACACATCTCCACCACTAAAGCTAAGGAGTAACAAGTCTAAAGCGGTAAAAAGGGTTTTTTAGGATTAAGGGTTAATTATTCTCTTTCACTATCGATCTCAAATTCCAGAAAAGGCGACAAAATCACAAATACATGATCGAATCCACGAACACGATACTTGCAATTGCTCAAATCCTTAACTCGAATAGGCTAAAGATAGGTCCAAACTTCACCAATAATAATATATCAAAAAGGGCGACAAAATCATAAATACATAGCCGAATCCACGACTACGATACTTAAGATTGCTCAAATCCCTAATCTCAATAAATCAAAGGTTTGGTTGGATAAAGAATAATAAAGGGCATGGATAACATTTGGGATATAAATTGGTGCAAAAATAAAAATAAACAAAACAAATAAATTAAAATCTTAAGTGTGGTTAATCACTATCCCAACCATCCCATGAATAAGACTCATATCATCGAATAACTCACGCTTTAACACTTGAAACACACGCTTTAGGTAGACACGAATTATACTCAACAAAATCTTAATCAAAGAATAAACCTTAATTGGCGTTCCCATAACTGCCAATTCCCATTCAATCCATAGATATAGTACAACAAATAGTGGTGATATCGACCACTTACATAACTTTACATAAGTTGGTTAAAACTAACTTCCAACTTTTCTTTCTTTCTTTTTCTTTTCTCATTTTTTCGATTTTTTTTTTTTTTTTTTTTTTTTTTTTTTTTTTTTTTTTTTAATTAAACATAAACATAGATGTGTAAAATTTCACCACATCACTATAACTTTCTTTCCGGATAATTTTTCCATACTTTTCATGACTTCAGAAATAATGGTAATAGTGAAAGTAGTAAACACACGAAAAATAAACTCCAAAATATACAATATTTACTTTCACTCCAATTGCATTGTGCAATTTCCCGACCTAACCATAGATAATGAATTACGCACGCGAACACAGGTAATGTAAGGAAACACACTTTGCCTAAAGCAATTAACCAACCAAGGATTTTAATCTATAGGGTAGGCTAAGGTGTAAGGGTGTAACGAAACATTTTAACAAAGGTGTAAGAAACGAAAGGAATGGCTCTGAGTGTTTTTCTAGGGGTATCTTACTCTAAAAATGAGAGTAACAAAAGGGTTTATACGGGGGTTAACTAACCAGTGTAGTTAGCTAATATCACATAACATATAAAGGCTATTTGGGTGTAATCCTAAAAATTTACCAATTTAAACAAGTCATTCCAATTATATAAAATAATACTTATTATGGTGGTCTCGAATAGTATACAAGCCAAGTTCTAAAGTTTACAAGTCACCGGCACACTCATAGATTTGTGAATTTTGATAAGTTCACAATTTTTGAAAATAAGGTTATGTGTGCAGCTATGCAACTTAGATTAAACAAAAACATGCTAAAAAAAATTAAATTTTGATAATTAAGCATAGATTAAAGCATATTTTTGAAAATTTAGGACAAGTAAACGTTCTAATTCTCCATCCCCCCACTTAAGTTAAACAACGTCCTCGTTGTTTGTATTTGAAATTAAAAACAAGAGATAGAAAGAATTAGAACGGAGAACTCCCTTGAGATTTGCTCGGTATGATCTTCCAATGTAAGTGTGCGAGCGTATAAAATGCGGGAGTCCATCAACATCTTCAATATTCCGGACCTGTAAAAATATAGAGACCACAGGAAAAACAAATCTCGAGAAACATCTCATTAATCATCGGTTAGAAAACGATAAACAAAAGAAAAACAAAGAACTGTATTCAATTCTGGCAGGTCGATACGCCGTATCTAAAAAGATAGATACGCCGCATTGATGTCAGCAAAACAGTTCGGACTAAAGTATTCCAGATGATTCGATACGCCGTATCCATAGGGGTTGGATACGCCGCATCGAAGGCCTGGGACAGACTCGACAGAAAATTAAATTGACATAAATTAAAAGATAAGCATGGGTTGCCTCCCACGAAGCGCTTGTTTTTGTTCGAGTCACGAGCCTGACTGCACCCTAATTTTCGGATTGTCAATCTTAATTATTACCTGAGAGATAAACAACCAAGAAAACTAGCAGTAACCAGGACTTTTTTTTTTTTGGCCACAGAACGTCAATGCGTCGCATTCACAGACAAGAATGCGCCGTATTGAAACCAGAAAGATGCGCCGTATTCACAGACAAGAATACGCCGTATCTCCCTTCTGAGACAGACACACAGAATATAAACAAACTAACAGGTAAACAAAACAAACACAAACATAAAAATACCAATAAAACTAGTAAAAAGATAAATTCACTCCCCGGCAGCGGCGCTTAAATTTATAATTGCCGAACTAACCTATAGACTAAAACACTAACGAGCAGTGTACCCGATCAATGTGTATAGTTTTTAGGTAAGCAAGGGTCGTTCACTAGGAGCGAAGCTAAAATGATCTAAAGGTATTCTAATTACTAAACTAACTAACCTAGAAAGCAAGTAAATACTTTTGTGGTTTTAGCCTGAGAGGCTATCACGATTTTGTGTGTTTAATTAAACTAAATATGAGAAAATAAATATTAAACTAATTAAAAGCAAATGTGAATTCAATGATAGAAGAACATGCTAGCCAAGTCTAATCCATCTTATAGTTATATATGTGCTAATGTCTACTTGTTTTAATTCATTCAATTGTTTTGCCATCAATCCGATTATTAATCCTGTCACAATTGAATAACCTACCATCGTGGTGGGAAAGAGGACATGATCATAGTGACCTATCTAGCATCAATACTAACTTATCGCTTTAAACCGTCTAACCTAGTTTGGCATTACGCGCTACTAGTCCTAATAGTGGCATAAGGCACGGTTCCGGTGTGTTCCCTCTAAGCCGTCTAATAGGATTCGGATTACTACACTTTATGATCAATTAAAGTAACCACAATTACAGATAGTTAAGTTACCACATTAAACCAATAAGTTCATAATCTAGTTACATAGACTTTTACTAGTTATAAGCAATAAACGAGTTTTTATCGATAAGCACCCAATCCAATAACAAAGCAAACACGTAATCAAGAACACAAATAAACTAAATAGACTTCATAAACTTGGCTAACACCTAAGGGTGTTAGCCCATAATCTCAGTAACAATACATAAAGTTGTAATCAAAGCAAACGAATAAGAATTCATAATGAAAATGATACGCTAATCGAACGATTACACTTAATATAAGGTTCTTGAGATGATCTTCTAGGATGATTGGATCTTCAAGGAGGTCTTCTGCTGTTTGGAGGGGTTTTTAGTCTTCTGGGAACGACCCCAAGGGTCCCCAATGATACCCTAATTCGTTAATGAGCTCGGTATTTATAGATTCTGAAATCTGGGTCGATACGGCGCATCTAGAGAGTTAGATGCGCCGCATCTATAAGTAAACGTAGCCTCCAAGTCTGAAACTGACCCAATACGGCGCATCTAAAGACCAGATGTGCCTCATCTCCCAATACGGCGCATCTAAGGACCAGATGCGCCGCATCTCCTTCAGATTCAGATAGATTTTCTTTTTCTCTTCGCGTGGCCGCTTGAATCAACTAAATCGGAGTCCGGATGAAGATTTTATGGCCAAAATACGAAAGCATCTTCAAGTGTCGACTTGTAATCTTGACTTCTTCATTAAGCTTCTAATCTCCACTTGATTTCTTTGGTAAGGGTTGTGTTTGGCCGATACGGCGCATCGGATTGGTTCGATGCGGCGTATCTGGAGTAGAACAAGTTGGTTCTTCTTCGTTGACCAAAGTTTCATATGCGACGCATGATAAAATCAGATGCGGCGCATGCTTCAAAGTCAGGCAATGGTCTTTAATCTCTTCAATTCAGCAGACTTTTCCAACTTGATTCATTTTGCTCCAATTTCCGTCCGAAATCATTAACTTTCACCAAATGCTTGTTTATACTGAGAATTACAAAAGTAAACGATTAAGTGTCAATTCTCATATAAAGTGATACAAAACAAGTCATTAATATGGGATAAATGATGCTAATAATATGTCGTTATTTGATGTCATCAACAGTCCACATTCTGTATCCTCTTAAGTAGATAAACCCAGTCCACAAATTCAGTCAAATGCAATGAGGATTCAAATTTGAATATAAAGAACCCTGACTGATACAATATTCCTGGCCCACTACACTCATTAAGAGCTTTTGTTTGTCTAAAAAGCCAAAATACACAAGGATAAACAGTTGGATATGGTTTAGTTTAGATCCCCATATAGTTGTGCATTTGTCCACTATATCTGCACCATTATTAAGTCTTATGAACCAAGCAGATAAAATCACAAATAAAATAAACGTATTAAAGCTAATATAAAGCTTGTGTTAGATCTTGTATGTGTTGGATACGCTTACTGATTAACAAGTTTAATACCAATATAACTATTTGGTTATATGCTATATGTTGTGTGATTGTTTGATATTTGTGTATTTGTGCTATGCAAGAGGCCCCCAGTTTATATGAATTCAAGACGGTGTGTTTTATATATACCTGAGCACATAGACTGTAAAGTGTTACGTAGTATTAAAATGATTTGTATAAGTTGCCCATTTTGTCTGTTAGGTTGCACTAAAGTACAAAAAAGTACACCTGATTTATTTCAATGCCACTTGTTAGGTGTACTCATAAACAATGAAACTCCTATATATATGTGTCATCATTGCTAGTGCCTTTCACACACAACAATTTTATACCTCCTATCTATAGCCCAGCCATTTCCTCTAAAGCTTTAAAATATGTTTGATGACATACCTTTAGATGTTCAACTGGATATCATGAATAGGCTACCTGTAAAGTCTATACTCCAGCTACGTAGTGTTTCAAAGATATGGAAATCAAACATAGATTCACTAGCCTTCATCTTTTCATATGGTGCTCGTCCCACTGCTGAGTGTCTTTTTAGTCTAACATTTGATCAGGGTTATAAAGGTTTTATGTGTTCTGTAGATGAAAATTTAACCATTATCCCACTTGATTCACATCAACACCTTTCTGTTATGCTTCATGTTGGCAATTCTAACGACCTATCATGTTTTATTTATAGTGCTAATATGATGGCTGTTATTTGGAACCCATCCATAAGAAAATCAGTTGGCATATTTGTCCTTTTTACACTAGCCAAATAGAATGTTCAAAGATTTGTTTCGGTTTTGGTGTCCGTCCAGAAACTCTAAACCCGACTATTGTGAAGGTTTCTTATCCTGTTTTCCAAACTGGTTTTTGGTATGTGTCAGTCTTTTCATTGAACTCTTTAACCTGGAGACCTCTCGAAAATTTTCAGTTGCCAAGTGAGTCAATAAGATTGAAAAGAAAAAGTCAGGCAGTTGTAGGTCGTTTTATATATTGGGCTGGTACTGAAAGGTTAATTAATGAAAAGTGGATTTTGTACAAGAATTACACTTTGATTTCCTTTGATATGATTACAAGCTAATTTCACATCATAGAGATACCTTTTATTTTGAAAGTCGTTATGCCAGTTCCATTATATGTTTCTGATCTTGAAAACTCTGTTGTGATTTCTGGAATGATCATGACTTCTGAGGTCCCACTGTTTTGCGGATGGCGTTTAGAGGTAGATGGTGCATCCATAACATCATTTTCAATTCTATTCACCATCCCTACACCTATGGTGGCAAAGCTAATTGGCTTTACAAGTAACCAAGCTCCAATAGTCGAAGCGAATATCAGCCACATTTTGGGTCACTCAATATTTGTGTACAATCCTCAAGTTGAACAATTTGTTAGTTTGGGAATTGAAGGAAATGTGGGTTCAATCTACATCGCTCCGTACAAAGAATCTCTTCTTCTGATAAATCACCTAGACTGTGCGATGTATAGTATGTTTACATTTTTAGTTATCATTCTATTGATGCGCCTTTGAAACCTTTTCAGTAATGTGTTAAACCATAAATGTAGCATGATAATTGCGTTTGTATTATAGAATGACATTCACAAATGTTGTCTAGTACAATTACACAGGTACAAACATTAACACATTCTTATCCATTGTGCACAGGTTTACCTATCTGAAGTTATGGACCCAGCATTTTCGTTTGAGAAGGTTTTCAGTATGGATAGGAAGTCTAGTTTGCTGAGCTTGTGGAACCTGGTGACTGTGATCAATGGAAGGTGTTCAATAACATGTAACCTTAAAATAATTGATTATTATCTAGTAACCGTTGTAGTTTATGATTTCATGACAATATTTAGTATTGTATTATGTTATGCTGGTAGTGGTTTTTAGCTTACTAAACGTCGTATGATAATTTCTCCACTATCCAGTAGGTGCTATGGAATATACCTTTCTTATTTCTATAATGCTTGTTATATTTGTGAACGTTTTCAACCGAAGTACCAAATAAAAAAATAGGGAAACTATTTTCTTCAATAACTATTGTGGGCAACTTATAGTAGCTACAGCCTATACATTAAGTAAGATCGTTCGGGCAACTAATATAGTACTATGCGCATTAACTGTTAGTCCTTTGATACTACTTGTCACCTTAGTTCTTTGTTAGGAACACGTTTTATTTAATATGTCAAGTCTTGTTCATTTCATTTAAAGTGTTGCTCGATTATGGACTTTAACTTAGATTTAAGGTCCGGTCCATTAGAAGTCCATGGGCCGGCCTTCTTATCATTTTTCTTTCTAGAATACTTCATGTAAGAGTTGCCTTAAATGTTGCCTATAAATAGAAGGCAAGGGCACTCATTCTAATGGTTGGTTCTCATTCTCATGCGTAAGCCATGTCAAAGTATTAAGTGAATGTTAATCATCCAATTCTTCTTCTCTTAATCTCATTTCCTCTCTTTACTTTACTCTCGTATTTCATTTACTTATGGTTAATCTCATTCGTAAGCTTATAGATAACTAGTAGTCATGGTTTAGTTGTTGAGTAGATTGTATTTTACGTATTTAACAAGGACCTACAAGTGTTATCATTCGCCTAAGGGATAGTTAGGATCGTGTTTTGAGTAGATTTAATAGTTTTCTAGGTTGGTTTTATAGATTACGTAAGGTTTTTGTTCTCGTTCGATCATTAATCTCTTTTGTTGGAACGTATCTTTCATCTCGTGTAAAAGCTCAAAAATCTCATCAAACTTCCATTTCTTACGTTATAGATCTTAAATTTCTTCATATTTTATGATTACTAATCGTTAGAAATAAAAAACAATCCGTTTTCATTGATTTTCTAGATGATTTAGTGAAATCCGGATAATTAGCGTGTTGGGAAAGCTGGTGAAAAGTGAGTTTTTGGCATCTGGGTGAATTCCGACAAGTTAGGGTTTATCGCGATTCAATTCCGACAAGTTAAGGTTTATCGCAATTGGCAAATCTTCAAATTATCGGCATTGGGACTTAGTATTTTACTTCCTTGTATAAGAAAGTGAAAATACATCGACTTAGTTGCTTCTCTTCTCTTGTATAAGAGTTGAGAATTATCGAAATTGGAATTTAGATAAAATTATCGAAATTGCCATAAAATATTGCAATTCTGATAAATTATCGCAAATTGCCTTTTCTATCGCAATTTAAGATAACTTATTCAAATTGTCATTTTTTATCGCAATTTTATGTTTTATCGCAATTTCTATTTCCTTATCGCAATTTGGATTCTATCGCAATTGGGTGAACAGTACTTATCGCAATTGGTTGAATAGTAATTATCGCAATTGGACAAAAATCTTCAGTTAACCAAAACCAACTTAACATAACTCATCACACAAATCTTAATTATCTTCAAGATCCAGACATGTCTCAACCACCACACTTCAATTACTACTATCAGCTACAGCAATATCCACAACAACAGCAATTTCATCCTCAGTATCAACAACAACAAGCATTCGTGCAACAGCATCAATTTCTCTCTCCACCACAAGTATCTCCACAACAAATCATGCAACAAAATCAAATGCAGAACTATCCATCCTACTCCAGAGAACCACATTGGTTTAATAAGATGTGTGAGGCAATCAGCAGTCAGCAATCCCATCATGAGGCTGGGAATCAGGAAACTCCACCTATGCTGACACCTGGTAACTATGTGCAATGGGCTAGTAGATTCCTCAGATTCATTGAACTCCGAAAACCCCATGGGAAATATCTTAAGCAAGCCATTGAAGAAGGACCCTTTCCACTTCCAGTAATTGTTGTTCCAGGAACTTCAGAAAGAGAAGAGACATCAACTCCCATTGCTGTCACTAACTACACAACTGAACAAACATTGCAACAAGAGGCAAATCAATTGGCAATGTCTTACATACTTCAGGGAATTCCCAATCCTATTTACCAAAGTATTGATGCTCAAAAGACTGCCAAAGACATGTGGGAACATGTGCATCTTCTAATGGAAGGGACAAAGTTAAATCAAGAAGATCTTGAGTCAAAGTTGTACATGGAGTACACTCACTTTATCATGGAACCAGGGGAAACTATTAAATCATACTACCACCGTTTTACAAACATTGTCAATGACCTCGATCGTCATGATATCAAGTTACCAAGGATTGCTATCAATTCCAAATTCCTAGGATGCCTTGGACCAGAATGAAAGAAATATGCAACATTTGTCAAGCAAACAAAGAAGATTGGTGAAGTAAAGTATGGACTAATGTATGACTATCTGAGACAACATCAATCTGAGGTAGATAAGGAAGTTGTAGCACGAGGCGGTCTCATATCAGCACCAACACCTAACTCGCTTGCTCTTGTTCCTCAATCCAACTTTCCACTACCAAACCAGGAATTTGGTCAATCATCTTTCCAACCAAGTTTTCAACCACAACCTCCTAACCAAATCGTTCCATATGAAGCACCATCACAATACTCTGACAACCAAATGGTCCCTTATAACAACTCAGATTCCATGATGTACTCAAATGTTGATTATGATGAAGAAGAGGATGCATTCAACTCTCTCAATGAAGCATTTGGATTAATTGCTAAGGCATTTGGAAAGTTCACCAACAAATCCAACAACCGTCTTCGTTCATCATCCAATACCAGGAATCAAGCTGTTATTAACGATGGTAGAGTGGAAATTCAGAATCGGTCTTTGGGCAGATATGGTTCAGGAAACACTGGAAACTATGGGTCTCAGAGGTTTCAGTCAGGAGGGAACAGATTCAATTCTGCAGGGGGTAACAGGAACAGTATGTGTAAAACCCTAAAATTAGCATAATCTGAAATGGCCAAAATACCCCTCTAATTTTAAAATTTTGGGAATATATAAAATCATATAAATGAATATTATTTGAACTTTACCTAAATTAATTAACATTCTAAATTACCGAATAAATTAAACTAATAACCTTACATTATAGTTAAAATTACAAATAATATCCTCAATAAAATTTCAACATCCTTGTGTCAATAAACAAATATTTTTGGCTAGAAAAGAACAAGAGGAAAAGAAAGAAAATATATGCTTTGATTTTAGAAGATATCATGACCCCTTAATGTTAGGCCCATTCTTTATTTAACTATAATCCATACACACGATTTCCTCCTTTTATTTTCTTACCTAACATATTTGATATAACCTTATATCACATATCTTCTTCTTTTTTTCCTCAGCACCGAATACACTAAACCTTAAATCAGTCTAGATCGGTTTGTCCTCACCTCCAAGAAACCAAGAAGATACGAGGGTAGTAGCTAAGGGTGTGATCGTGTGTTGGTGGTTCGTGAAGCCTTGGTGTGATCGCGGGAGGTGTGATTCGAAGGGGTGCCTTTGACCCATTTAAACCGTCTCGAAATCCGGCCTAGAGGTATTCGAATCCTCTTGTTTTCGTTCATAGACGACACGTATACATAAAATCAGACTTGGGTCGTGTAAAACCTAATCATGCTATGTCTCATTAACTTTAATACTATTTGAATATATACATGTGTGAGAATATGATGCATGGGCAATTAAGAAACTGATAATTGGAATGTCGAATTAGTGTACCTTCATGTCGAGCTAATGAACGTTTTCAAACCCTAAATATGGTCTTTAAATACGCACTAAATGAGACTCTAATTATAGTAACCCTAACCCTTGTGATCATTATTGAGGTCGATGTGATGTGATCAGTATTTTGAGTTTGGTTTGAGTCGTTGTGTGATGGCTTTGGTATTGCATGTGTAGGGTTTGGGGTGAGTAAACCATAACTCGTATTTTGGTGATAAGGGCATTGGTATTAGGGTGATCATATTCAAAACCTATATTTATTTATGCTAATCGGAGTAATAATAATAGGGTTCGTGGTTTAGGTCTAGTCTCGAGTTATCATGTTTCACATGTGTGTACCCTATTGTGTTGAATCGGGTTGCGTCTTAAGTTCATGGGCTGGTACCGCATGCATGGTTTCTTTATATGTCAACCAGGTCTTACTTTGTGTGCATTGGGTCGATCTAACCAAGGTCAATATGCATAGCTCGCGATCAAAGTCGAAAATATTTGGCCGTTGACATCTGAACATGAAAGCCAGTTAGATAAATATATGAGGATGATCATGCATGCTTAGGACTTATGAAATTGTGTGTACGTAGGGCAGTGGGGTCAAAAGAATAAGTCCATATTATATAAAAAATTCATGTGGGAATTTGGTTAAAGATTATGTTTCGATCTCGCTAATAACACCTTGTGGCTCGCTAGTTTGCTAGACTGAATGTATGATTTCATAAACGAGTTAGTGTGTGTGTGTTATGATGCTCTCACCAGGTTCCTTATCAGACAACATCTGTATACGAAGACACATCATCATGAATAAAACATAAGTAACAGTAAATTAAGTTTGCTATAAATCTAAAAGCAACTATATAAAATTCAATAAGATTTTTAATATGTAATGTTTCAGTGTGCTTCTTAAAAGTGAATAAGTGATTTGGATATTCATGATAATCTCTCAGAGATAATGTTTGAGATTTTATTTATTAACAAAACTTATGCATAATATGGCATTCCTAATGAGAAAAAGAATTAATTTACAAGTTAAACCTCAATCTTTGGAGATTGTCAAAATAAACCCTAAACTACGAGATTGGTCATATTAAGTCTTTAAGCTTACTTAATTGTCAATAATAGCCTTAACTTATGAAAGTTAGTAATTCGGGAAAGTTATTTAATCTGGAAAGTCACTAATTATTATAGATAGTTAATAATTCTGGAAACTTACTAAATATGGAAAGTTACCTAAAAAGGAAAGTTGCTAAAAATGGAAAGCCGACTAAAATAAGTAGTCTGAATTAAATAAGCTATTAATAAGACAGTCATGAATTCGTGTAGATTCGCTGAAGATGGAGTTGACTTCCGACCTTTATGTTCTGTTGTGTTTTCACTTGCGGTATAAGGTACAGATATTCTGAACCTTCTCACAGGTTTCTCATGATCTCTTTCATTTTTCTGATCTGTCAGCTTCTGTATTGATGCCATTGCTATGATCCCCTTTACTTGAACCTTTCATATGATTCCCTTGCCTATAAATCCCTGATTAGAACCTTGTTATAAGAAATTGATTATGAACCCTTCTGACATGTTATCTGATTCTGAGTTCCCTTGATAAACTGAACCCTGTTTTATTCCTTGATACTTGACATGATTCGTTCTTCACCTTGGGACCGAATATGCAAACCTCTGAATACCCTGAAGATTCATTTTGACATTAGAACTGAAATTGGGAACTTTCCTTAATGATATGAAAATGTTTTTGAAAAGTTTTGGATACGATGTTATATCAATTTTTGAATTGGAACTGCACTAAAGGACTAAAGGTTTTATGAAAATCTCTTTTAAAGACTATATTTATAAAAGGTCTTACTAAGCATCATTTTATGAAAGTCACTGAAAGATTATTTTAAATACAAGTTTAATATGAAACCTTTGAATTAAAATCTTTTCTATGAACCTATAAACCTTTTGATTATGAGCCTTTGATATGACCTATTGAACCTTGATTTAAACCTTATTCTAAACCTGGTTATAAACTCTTGTTTTGAAACTTAATTTGAACTTTGATATAAGCATTAATCTGGTATACTATTTCTGGACCTGGACTTGAACATTGTTATAAACTCTGGTATAAACCTATCTGATTTTTGAACCTCTGATATACACTTCTGTAACATCTGACATGGACCTTATAATCTGAACCTTTTGACATGACCCTCTGTTTTTTACATGATACTTGACCTTTGACCCACGGTTTGATACCCGAGCCACCTCACTAGGCATGAGGGTTTCATGTCCATGTCATTGATGCACCGATGGCATGACTCTAGGGCAGGAGAGTGATGACCTGTCCCGTCCCTGACTTTATTTTATCTGGCGTGTATTGGTAGACTCTGGCCACCTGGGGCGTATGGATGCATCCTAGATTTGTTCTGTTTCTGTTATCTGGTTATATTATATGTTATATCTTTGGTGACTTATGGTGTGTGCGATACACGTCTTTCACAACCTCTGGGAGCTAGCTACTCCATATATATTTGATACATGAGAACACCCCTCATATTATCTGGTTACTGAGAGGACACCCCTCTGATTGATGATGATGGCATGGTTATATTTATTATATCTCTGTTTCTGGGCTCGTGGTGGATTACTGTTTACCTTTACCATATACATTACTTACCTTTGACCATTATTATACCTTGCACTATTTCCTTTTACCTTTACCTATTTATTATTCCCTATCCCTTTACCCTTACTCCTTTATTTATCCTTTGATTCTGATTATATCTGCATGACATATATTTCTGACACTCTGTACTATTCTTTATTACTGTTTTGTTACCGTTATATCTGTTCACTGAGCTCTCGTAGCTCAGCCGCATTTCTTTTCCTGCGGCAGGTTTTAGTAGGAAGCTGGGTATGAGTGGAGGGTACCATTGGACTTAGAAGACTACACTGTGATAGCCATTTGATATAGATGACTAGAAGAATTTATAATTTTAGACTTAGTATTTATTCCTTTGTAATTTTGTATTTCCTTGAAATTTCTTTGTAACCTTTGTATTCTTTTGTATTATTGAAAATGTATGCTTGTGTATGTTTCTGATATGTCACCATTGTTGTGACATCTCTACCCTTGTCGGGTCGGGGTGTTACAGTATGGGAACTACTCAGAGAAGAAATCAGATGGCTGGGAATGCACAGAAAGGCATTGCAAATACTTCAATCACGTGCTACAACTGTGGTGGGAGTGGTCATATGGCAAATGCGTGTCCAAAGCCTCGTACTATGGGCAGTGCATATCACAAGGAAGCTCTTATGATGGCATTGAAAGATGAAGCAGGGGGCACAATGAATGGGAAAGAACAAAGTTTCATGGCAAGTGCTGATTCTGATGATGAGATGGAAGATCTCGAAGCAAATGCTGCAGTGATGCTCATGGCAAACATGCAGGAACTGAACATGTCCGAGACAGGCCTGGTTTATGATACCGATGGTCTTTCTCAGGTACCTGATCCAAAATGTCTTATACATGAAATTGCTTCACCATCTGCATCTTCATCTACAAATGAAAATTCTGTTCAACATAATTCATCATTCTCATCTCCATCAGATGATCAAATAAACACTGTTGTATCATTTGATGATGATAAAACCGTCGTTTCATTTGATGATCCTATTGACGATGAAAATTATGATCATCTTCAACAAAATGATCCTTTGCCTGATCAAGATTCAGAGCTTCAGGCCTTGTTAATGACCACCCAATCACAAATTGAGAAATGCAATGAAATCAATCAAAATCTAAAAGCAAAAATTGCATTGTTAATGAAGGACAATGAGTGCTATAAACTACAACTTTCAGGATATCAAAAACAAGAAAAAAAGTGAAAAAGGTTTTGAGATTGCTTTCCAAAAAGAGTACGTAAAAGTTCAAGATTTAGAAAGTCAAGTTCGTGAGCTAACCGTTTCCAAGGCTGAGCTCCTCTCTCAAAAAGAAAAGGATCAATTTGAATTCAAAAAACAAATTGATACTTTAAATTATGAGCTGTTAAAAACTCAATCCGAGCTTTCAACATCTCAAAATAATCTTCTTGAAGAAAAGCAAGCCACAAGTAAACGCGTCAACTCATATCTTGAAGAAATTGTCACTTTGGAATCCAAACTTAAAGAGTTTCAAACTATTGTATACAAAAATGGTGAATCAATAACTCAAATTCAAAGGCTAACGGTAAAACCAGTTCTGAAAGGATTTGGATTTGCTATTGGCTGTGACCAACCACGTTTTCTTTCTAAAGCACTCAGCAAAAATCCCAAGTTATACAATGCAGAATTATTACTTGATGATACCTTTCAAAGAGTTGTTGTGCTTAGTAATGATGAAGAACTTGAAAGTCTTGAACGTAAAAAAGAACTTGAGAGTCGACCAAAAACAGACAAAGATTTTTCCAGAGTTCATTATGATTATAACGCAAGACCTCATATCAGTAAATCATTTATCCCTCCAAAGGACAAACCAGAACAAACGTTGTTAAACACCTACATACATGCTTCTTCTTCAGTAATTCCTGTGTCCAAAACTGTTACACATCTCAAGGATGCTTTGATAGAGGATGAAGTTGATCCACAAATGCCTCAAGAATGTCGAATTCTTTGATATTTTAAGACATTTATGGAAGACATATTTCTTTTGGAGAATGAAATTGAGTTTAGTTCTCAAATCACAGTCTCTACTTTTCTTTCTCCAGTCGCGAAAGAAAAGCGAGATATTCTTCAAAAGAAAATTCTGCCTCTTGTCAAACATCTAAAGAAATGTGCAACACAATGGGAACAAGAATTACACACGAAAGTAGCATCTATGAAGAGCATTTTCAAAGCTAAAGACTACAAAGTTCAAAGACAAAAACTTCAAAAGAAAACTTTAGCAAAAGAAAATGATCGACTCTTAGAAAAAGTTCTGTGTTATGACGTTGTTTCTGTGATAATGAATTCGCTTTATGAGTCATGCAATGAGTTACTTGTGAATGATCATGCTGTAAATGTTGAGATGTTGCAAATGGAGATAGATAATTTGGTAAAAGAGAATGAGGATCTTCGTCAAATCAACCATGATGTGGAAAACAAAGTTTTCAACCTTCAAAAGAGGCTTGACTGGTGTCAACATCAAAGTGTCATATTTGAGTTAAATTACCAACATCTACAAACATCTTTGTCATTTCAAAACAGTCATACTTCTGAAAGTGAAAATCAAAATGAAAATGATGTCTTAAGACATAAACTGTTTGAATATGAAAAGGAACTGGATGAAATTATTCAAAACAGAAATGACACAGTTCGCCTCAACAGAATTTTAGATTCAAAAAATCAAGAATACCAACACATCATTGTTGGTCTAAAAAAGAAACTCAGAGTTTTAGACAAAGGCAAAGCAAAAGTTTATGAGATTGCCCCTGGGATGTATGCAGTAGACAAGGCACTTACCCAAGCATCAGACTTAACCACTAATGCAACTACTTCAATTTCCACAGGATTAGATACCATGTCTAAGGCTAGCAACTCCAAGACCTACAAGAAACAACGGAAGCGTAGAGTCCGGAAACCTAGGAATGGGTCATCTAAGTCTGTAGAAGTTAAAGTTAAAGCAAGTAGTTCGAATAAAACGCATGTAATATCAGGAATAGAATCAAACTTACCTAAGTCTAATTCTAGTAATGATGTAACAGATGTTAAACCTATGAATGTTAATGATGATGTTATGCTTGATGCTAGTTGTATTGTGTGTCGTGCTAGTATATTATCTGGTGATCATCAAAACTGCATTGCTAAAACTCTGTTGAAATGCAAAAAGAAACGAACTAGTGGCTCTTCCTCTAGGCTCAAAATTGTTGCCAAGTACATTTTAGGAAAACCACCACTAGTAGTTTCCAAGCAAACCATAGATGCACCCATAGCCACACCTAAGACAACCAAATCACCTAGTGCATTTGTTAGGAAAAAGGCTGAGACTAGTTGGACATGGCAACGTTGGTTACAAAATACAGCAAGCTTTAAATGGGTCCCAGAGATAATTAACTCTTGTGTTACTAACCCAACGGGTCCAACCGTTACCAATTCTCCACCTGTTTCCAATATTTGTGATGCAGGTGATACAAATTGTCCTCTGGATTGTTGATAGCGGGTGTTCCCGACACATGACCGGCAACCTCAAGCTTCTCACAAACTTTATCGCAAAGTTCATCGGAACGGTCAGGTTCGGGAATGATCACTTCGCAGCAATAATGGGCTATGGAGATTATGTTAATGGGAACATCGAGATCAGTCGTGTATACTATGTTGAAGGTCTTGGTCACAATCTATTCTCAGTGGGACAATTCTGTGACGGAGAATTAGAAGTAGCATTTCGGGAGAAAACTTGCTTCATTCGTGATCTTCAAGGAAATGATTTGATGAAAGGAAAACGGGGAACCAGTCTATACACCATATCCTTTGAAGGCATGACAACTTCATCTCCTATCTGTTTACTCCCCAAGGCTCATCCCACAAAGGCTTGGTTATGGAATAAAAGATTGTCTCATCTCAATTTCAAAACCATGACTGACCTTGCAAGGAATAAATTGGTTGACGGATTACCCAAATTCAGATATGCCAAAGATCATTTGTGTTCTGCATGTGAACAAGGGAAAAGTCACCGTGCTCACTTTCCTCCCAAAACAGAACACAGCATAGATCATGTCCTACAGCTGCTACATATGGATTTGTGTGGTCCAATGCGGGTTCAAACTATCAACGGGAAAAGGTACATTTTGGTAATATTGGATGATTACTCACAATGGACATGGGTCTACTTTCTTCAGACAAAAGATCAAGTTCCTTCAATGGTCATCACGTTTCTCACGAAGATTCAAGTTCAAGTCCGTAACACCGTCAGGATTATTCGAACAGACAACGGCACTGAATTTAAGAATCAAACCCTTCGGGAATACACTGAGAAGCATGGGATTATTTATCAATATTCAATTGTTCGCACTCCCGAACAGAATGGTATAGTTGAAAGACGAAACCGTACGCTTGTGGAAGCAGCTAGAACAATGTTGATCAATGCCCAATTACCAGACTACCTTTGGGCTGAAGTTGTTAATACTGCATGTTATACCCAGAACCGCAGCATGATCAACAGACGACACAACAAAACTCCATATGAGCTTATTCAAGGCAGAAAACCAAACATCAACTACTTTCATGTTTTTGGAGCACTGTGTTACCCGAAAAATGATAGAGATGATCTTGGTAAATTAAAGGCTAAAGTAGACATTGGGATATTTGTTGGCTACTGTGAGAATTCTAAGGGATATAGAATTTGGAATCGTCGAACCGGGGAAATTCAAGAAACTATACAAGCCAATTTTGATGAACTCACGGAGATGGCTTCTGAGCAAGACCGCTTAGAACCCGAACATAACCGTCTAAACTTCCCTGAATCTTCGGCTGCACCCCTACCCTTTAACAGGAAGGATCTGGAAGATTTGTTTGCACCAATGTTTGATGAAGTTTGTGTTAGTAGTGCATCAGATGCTTCCACAAGTTCCGCTGCTCAACATGTCCCAAATCAAGCACCTGATCAATCTGCAACTACTTCTACAGCAGTTGATAACGATGCACCTCAACCTGAACCCTCATCACCCATGGATCAAACACCTCCACCTGCAGTTGAAGATTCTTCCCCCACTTCTAACCAAGTTCCCACACCTTCAGGGTATGACGGGAATGCATTTTTTAATCCATTTGCTCCACCACCAACCATTCCAGAAACAGGAGAATCATCCTCGAGCAATATGGACCTGTCATATCACCATAACAACATTCAACATTTTCCATCCACCCACAAATGGACAAGAGATCATCCCTTGGTAAATATAATTGGAAATCCTGACAATCCAGTCATGACAAGACAAAAACTTCACTCAGATGGTGAACACTGCATGTATGCACTCACTGTCTTTCAATCTGAACCTAAAAACATCAAAGAAGCCCTTACATATGACAACTGGATTGAATCCATGCAAGAAGAGCTAGAACAATTCAAATGTTTGGAAGTTTGGGAATTAGTGGAAAGACCAGATGGAGTTTATGTTGTTGGATTGAAATGGATTTGGAAGAACAAGCTAGATGCAGATGGTACCGTCATCCGTAACAAGTCCCGACTGGTAGCAAAAGGGTATAGCCAAGAAGAGGGTATTGACTTCGAGGAATCGTTTGCTCCAGTGGCTCGGATTGAGGCCGTTCGAATGTTTCTGGCATACGCCACCCACAAGAACATCACGGTCTATCAGATGGATGTGAAGACGGCATTTCTCAATGGACAACTCCGAGAAGAGGTGTACGTATCACAACCAGAAGGCTTCGTGGACCCATATCATCCAAACCATGTATATCGGCTTAAGAAAGCCCTATACGGCCTTAAACAAGCCCCAAGGGCGTGGTACGATAAACTGTCTGCATTTCTCCTTGCTAATCACTTTACCATAGGAACTGTTGACCCGACTTTATTTATACAGACACACGGGGAAGACATTCTCATTGTTCAAATTTATGTGGATGATATTATTTTTGGTTCAACCAATAAAAAATATTCAAACGCTTTTTCTAAACTGATGAAACAAAACTTTGAGATGTCTATGATGGGTGAACTTAAATTCTTTCTAGGATTGCAAGTTCATCAGTCGCCCCGTGGTATATTTCTAAGTCAGTCAAAGTATGCTCAGGAAATCCTGAAAAAGCATGGTATGACCAGCTGTGACACCTATAACACCCCCATGTCCTCCTCATCCCCGAAGTTAGATGCTGACATACATGGGACACCCATTGATCCTACGAAGTATCGTAGTATGATTGGGTCGATCATGTATCTCACAGCTAGCAGACCGGATGTTGTATTTGCCACATACCTTTGCTCCCGATATCAGTCTAGACCGACTGAACAGCATTTGTCAGCCGTTAAAAGAATCCTTAGATACATAAAGGGAACCATTAATTTGGGGATCTGGTATCCAAAGGATTCTGGGTTTGAACTTGTTGCATTTTCAGACGCTGACCATGCAGGGTGCTTAGACACACGCAAAAGTACATCAGGGAGAGTACAATTCTTGGGTGACAAGCTCGTCTCTTGGCAATCAAAGAAACAAGACTGCACCTCACTGTCGTCAACAGAATCTGAATATGTGGCCATGTCTGCCTGCTGTGCTCAAGTCATCTGGATGCGATCACAACTGATGGACTACGAATACGTATTCAACAAGATTCCTATGTACTGTGATTCCAAGAGTGCCATCGCTATTTCATGCAACACCGTACAGCATTCCAAGTCAAAGCATATTGATCTCCGATACCATTTCATCAAGGAACACGTGGAGAAGGGTACTGTTGAATTGTATTTTGTGGGAACTGAACACCAATATGCGGATCTGTTCACAAAAGCCTTGCCTCATGCAAGATTTATGGATCTGGTTCACCGGATTGGTATGAGATGTTTGACGCCAAATGATTTGGAAAAATTTCTTAAAAACAATTAACCAAGTCAAACATCTACAAACTATCTTTGTAAATATATATTTAAAAAAAATTGCAAGTACAAACCCCTTTTACAACACTTTGTTCATTTTTTAAAATGTCACAAATTATTTTTGAACAAGTGTTGAGGGGGAGACATAAATCTTTTCCAAAACTTGTACTTGCATGATTTAAAAAAATTGTTGCTTCACAAAGTTTTGGTGATTAGATCATAAAGATGGAAAAGTTATGTGCCTAAATTGCAAAATGTGAGACTTAGAGTTAATGCGTTAAGTGGATAGGAATTTGAATGAGAAACATAACAAGTCTAGGGACTAACGTTGTGAATATTGGAAAGTTAAAAAGATTAGATAAAAAACAAACAAAATTAAATTCACAGCAGTTATTTCATCTGACAAAATCCACCCACCGTATTTACTTCTCACCCACCATCATCCACGGCTGACATTCAACCTGCAAATCCGATTAAGATCATAAAATTTTGTGAGTACTTTTGTGTTTAACATGTCAATATAACAGATGGTTTTAATTTATATCATGATCCAACGGCTAGAACTATCACAATTGTGATTTATAGTTCTAGGGCTTGCGTTAAATTGGGGATACTCGATTGAGAGTGTTTTAGATGTGTTTGATTGTACGATTATGCTTAGATATAGTTAATAAACCAAGTTTGCATGCTTAATTGTTCCCAGAAACATCAAATCGTTATAATATTGGTTTAGGGTTTAAGCGTCAAAATTGGGAAAAACCATATATATGAGTTATTGTGTAATCTATGTGTTGGGATGTTGTTATTGTGAGTTGAATTGAATGTTTGTATGCTTAGATTAAGCCCAGAAACATCATAAGTGATTTAATTGAGTTTGAGGGTTTATGAAGAACGAAGAACACTAGCAGATTGATTATTGAGTTTTCGTGGATGAAAATTGTTATAACTTGGTCAGATTATTTAAATTAGTCATATAAACTGTTTGAGATAATATGTGGTTGCAAAATCTAAGTTATAATGAATTTCGATAAAAATCTGTGAGACGGTTCATCTTCAAAAGTTATCGGAAACTCTTGTATAAGAGTTTATCGAAATTGCCAATAATTATCGCAAATGCATAATTATCGCGAATGCCTAATTATCGCAAATGCCTAATTATCGCAAATGCCTAATTGTCGCAAATACCATAATTATCGCAAATGCCATAATTATCGCAAATGCCATAATTATCGCAAATGCCACAATTATCGCAAATGTGATTTTTATAGACTTTGATCAATTTCCTCAAATATATCTTCAATATTTATCGAAATGGATCAAATTTTATAGAAATTGGTCATATCTTGATAAATTCTGTGCTCAAGCATGTAAATACCAATCATAACTGCAAAAAGGATCATATGTGTGGAATACAAGTTTTAACATCAACTAACAATCATGTATCCTGCATATTTGTACTTGATTGTTATTTCAGAAAAACATCAATGGCTGCACCTCAACAACAACCTCTTCCAACACTCACTAAAGAAGAAGTTTTTCCTCATGGGTATTCTTTTGAGATTGGGAAAAACAATGCGCCGGTAGAACTTGACAAGATTAAGTGCTCTGAACCAAGCTGCCAAATTGCTGTGGAAATTCTCAAACAACATGAGTGCAGAGATCTTCTTGACAGCTCAGATAGCATTCCAGAACTCTACATACATCAACTCTGGGACACCATCAAGCTGAGCAGTGATGACAAGTTTTTCACATGCACCCTGGATCATAAGAAGGTCAGAGTTACACCAAGTCACCTCCGCAAAGCCTTAGGCCTTCCAAGTGCACCTGAACTTGCCAACCAATACCACCCGACTCCATCAGAATCTGAAGTTATGCAGTTCCTTGAAGATATTGGTTATGATGTTCAACCCGATACACCGTTAACCAAAATCTCTAAAGTCAATGCTAAATACATTCCACAGCCATGGAGAACTATCTTCTACATCGTAACACGTTCAATATCCGGTAGAGATAGTGGCTTTGAACACCCAAGACTGCCTCATCTTCAAGTCTTCTGGGGGTTCGTACATCAGGAAAAGATTGACTTTGCTGCTCTTATTTGGGAAGATATGGTATTCCAAATGCGGAAAGCATTCAGACAAATCCCTTTCGTACGTTACACCAAAGTTCTCATCAGTTATCTGCTAGACGTACATGTGGACATTGATCGACGTCCTACCGATCGAGAAATGCATCTGTACAAGATGGATAAAACTTTCCACAATGTCTACTTTCCCACAGGGAGCACGCATAAACAAGGAGCTAGACTGCCTGAATTTCTGATGACTGAAGAAGTAAAAGAAACACAAGCCTATCTTGAATATGATAAGGCATTCAAAGAAGGTAGTGTGGGACGTTCTAAACTTAAAGAAGGGTCAGGATCAGCCAAGACCCGTTCTAGAAGCAAGAGTAAGACTGGAAGTGCGTCTAGTGCATCAAAATACCCACAGAAACAACCAACTCTCAAGAGAAAAGTTCCTAGTAAACCCAAGCCAAAAGTTCAACCAGTTGGAATAATTGATGAAGATTCTGATTCTGAGGCAACAGAATCAGAACCAGAGATCCCTGTTAGAATGACTGAAGCAGAGGCTGAATTTCAAAATCAGCTCAACTTGGAATATGCACAAAAAGTCAGTTTGAAGTCAGTTAAAGAGGATGAAGACAGAAGAGCAAAATTGACAGTTGAGAAACAAAGGGAGTATGAAATGAAGAATGGAGCAGGAGGATCAGGAACCGTTCAAGAAGCAGCTTCGACCCACACTAATCCGGTTAATCAACCTGGAGGGTCTGGAGTAGCTACATCCACGATTCAGCCTGATACGGTTATTCAACCCGATAAGGCTGAATCTGTCATTCCTCAGGAACCAAGTTCGGTTAATCAACCCGACTTGGAAGTACAAGCTCAAAAAGAGAAGGAGAATGATCAGGAGAGCAATATCGTCTTAACTGATAATGAAATTTCAGACTCCATGTTTGATAATGATCAGGGGTAGGAACAACACCATCATGACAATACAGACTGGAATCCTGAAGATGAAGAGGAAATTCTTGGTAATAAGAAAACTAAAGCTGCAAATGAACTTGAGGAAGCAATGGCCAGACAAGCGGAAATAGAAAGGAAACTAAAGGAGGATATAGCTCAAGCTAACTTGGAAGCCGATAGCTACATCCGTTCTCCATCAGTTCCTCCACCCGAACTTGCTATGGTTGTTCATAACCCTCAACAGGAGCAGAATTTAACCAGAATGTTTTCTAAGTTTTTCCAAACATTCTGCTCATAAGAACAAGTATTCCCTCGTCAAGGGGGAGTATTTGAAAACATAATCTTTGTTCTAAAATATAAAAGTTCTTGAAATTCTTCCCTAAAACTCAAAAACAGCATATTTTAATCATAACAGTTTTTCAAAAACATCATGAGTATGCTATTTTTGAGGGGGAGAAGGAAAATATGATTAAAATATGGTGTCTCAATGCTGGAATCTCATTAGTGCTCGACTCAGAATTGACCCTCGAATTGACGGTAGGAAAAGTCAGTAGTCGAAAGGACATGTCCCGGACGGGTAATAATTTCAAGCCAGTTTATCTGGTGATGTAAGCGTGTCTCGCAAAGGACGTGTCTGAGTAGAATGTACCGATTTCGAGCGATTTTCCTTGAATGTGATCTGGACGGGTAATAATTTCAAGCTAGTTCTACTAGTGATGTAAGCGTGTCTCGCGATGATCATGTTCATTGAAAACCTATCAATTCAAAAGTGCCAACTCTTTCCGGCATGTGCAAATTTCAAATTTATTACTTATGCGCACATGTTAAGGGGGAGTCTTTCTGATAATCATCAAACTCTCAAGGTGTCAACAAAATATCTTTATAATCATCGACACTTTGAGAGATTTTCAAAGGTTTGGTTTATGGCATCATCAATAGGATAGTCATGGAGTTATAAGGTGACTAAGGTTTAGGAAAAACCGTCCTATGATCCGCCAGAGCCGGAGGGATCTACCCAAGGACAATTCCATAGTTTAGAACTAGAAAGTCCTAGGTATGATACAAAAAAGAAGAAATGGAATGAAAGGAGAAAGAAGGGGTTGAAGAATTAAAAAGAAAAGCAAAGAAAAAGGGTGAAAAGAAATAGCCCTCCATTTGTTCAACCTTAGGGCAGACACCGGGTTCAATTCATTATCTACTGGTTGATGAGCATCACCGGTATTGAAGAATAAAGACGTCATGGACCCAGTGACGCACTGCACTAAACCTTCCAAGCCACTCAAGTGTCTCTCAAAAGACACTTGTTTCATTCTCACGGAGAACCCTTCATCATCTATCGACCTCTCACTACGAGGGTGTTGATATTGAAAAGGAGGCACTCTGCTCCAGCCTCCGACGACCAAACAAATGTGCACTAATTGAGTCTAGAGCCATGAGATTCATCAAAGATCTCTTAGGTACACTTAGAATTACACTGGTGTTCTACATCATGGGCATCAGTTGTAAATTAGGAAAGTGTCCTTCGCAGATCTTAGCAATCTGCCAAGAACATTCATGAGAAAAGTCACAATTGTGATTATCAATGATTGAATGGAAATCCTGCCAGGGTCAACATCAAACAGCCCTGACAGCAGGTCACTTCGGTAACTCCTTGTGGGTTACGCATAGTGTCTGCTCCAAACGGTCTACAGTCGTGGGGTGATCTCCAGCGACTCACTGAATTGTGGGTGCACTTCGGTGTGTCCGTGTTATCCCTTTCGGGGGAATCCGGTTCAGAACGGCCTGGGTCAGGACTTGAGAAAGTCTTCACACTATGCTGTTGACGATCTCAAGTCTGAGCCTGTAAGTATCGGTTGGTTCGTGTTGCTGCTGCTGCTGCGGAGGATCATGAAGACCTGGAGTTCTACCACCATCAAGACTCCATCATGCTCATATCCTAAAGATTAGTTCTCACAAAGACTCAAGATAGCAAAAGTTCAAAGTTATTAAAGAAAAGTCAAATATCAAGTATGTTAATCTTTCACAAGTCTAAGTTCAAGCTTATGAAGAGAGAACTACGTGATGTATGAAGAGCAAAAGTCAAAGATCATATGAGCATGATAAAAACGACGTGAAGACACCAGTATCAAAGACCATTGGAGAACGGCAGATTAGTACCATATCATATCATGTCAAGAACAAGAACGAAAGAACAAAGATTATAAAGACGTCTGAAGCCAATGAAGCAAAGATGACGTCGAGCAACATTTATGACCAAGACTTAGGGGGAGATTGTTAGGAACACATTTTATTTAATATGTCAAGTCTTGTTCATTTCATTTAAAGTGTTGCTCGATTATGGACTTTAAGTTAGATTTAAGGTCCGGTCCATTAGAAGTCCATGGGCCGGCCTTCTTATCATTTTTCTTTCTAGAATACTTCATGTAAGAGTTGCCCTAAATGTTGCCTATAAATAGAAGGCAAGGGCACTCATTCTAATGGTTGGTTCTCATTCTCATGCGTAAGCCATGTCAAAGTATTAAGTGAATGTTAATCATCCAATTCTTCTTCTCTTAATCTCATTTCCTCTCTTTACTTTACTCTCGTATTTCATTTACTTATTATTAATCTCATTCGTAAGCTTATAGATAAGTAGTAGTCGTGGTTTAGTTGTTGAGTAGATTGTATTTTACGTATTTAACAAGGACCTACACTTGTTATATTTGTGAACGTTTTCAACCGAAGTACCAAATAAAAAAATAGGGAAACTATTTTCTTCAATAACTATTGTGGGCAACTTATAGTAGCTACAGCCTACACATTAAGTAAGATCGTTCGGGCAACTAATATAGTACTATGCGCATTAACTGTTAGTCCTTTGGGAAACTATCATAAATTCATATCCAAATTCAAGTTACCACGTATCTTTTGTCCCTATACATGTCCAGTACATTTAAAAAACAAATGAACACATCCCACACACACAAATTCTCTCAAAATTCAACTTTTAAAAAAAATGTCACAACAAAACACTCAGGATACCAATTATCCGACATCCAAAAAAGCTTTTTATCCTTGGAAATACTCCACCAGATACTAGAGAGAGCAACGAGTTTGGTTCATCATCAGTTCATCATCACAACAACATACGCACCAACCTATGTTAATTGATTATTCATTTCTAGCAGTTGAGGAAGCTTGTAACAAATATGAAACTTTTTTTTGAGCTAGAATATGAAAGTGAAACTTATGAAAATGGCCATGGATTTCTTACTAAGGAAGAGGAAGAGCAACTTCTTCTTGATGAAGAGGCATTAAGAGAAACATTGCAAGAACAAGCAAGGGTTGATGCAGAAAACACAAGGCGTCAACAAGAATTGGAAGAGTCTTGGAGGAAAGATGAAGCTCATGAAGAATTCTACAGGTTTGAAATAGGGGAGTATCCTGATTATCATTCGGCATGCGGGAAGTATTCAGATTAATTGTAGTAAATGGCTAAATGTCAACTAATGTTTATACCATGTCATTTAATGAAAGTACTTTGGGCAACTCATATTGGTACATCTGGGTAACTATTAGTTTTGTATGTTGGCAACCATGTTTGTTTTTTAGGCTTCTATTTTTTTACTTTTTAATATTAGTCAAATAATTATGTACACAGGTCGTCCCTAAGTATCTTGTGATTTTACTAACATACCCCTTCCCCTTTTCCCTCTTTCCCTCTTAAGTAACTTGTGTGTGTGCACAAGTATATATATATATATATTAGTGTAGGATATATATATATATATATATATATATATATATATATATATATATATATATATATATATATATATATATATTAGTGTAGGAAAAACCCGACAAAAGGGTGAATTCTATCTCTAACAACATTGAATAAACCGAGAGGTCTAAGAATTTCAAACAAAATATAAAACCGAAAGAATTGATTTTTCCCGGGCTGTGAGGTTCCGAATGAAGTGTGAATGGAACGGTGAATTTCGTTTGTGATCGAATGATTTGATTAAGTGAGAAATTTTGGGATTATATCTAAAATTATAAAACATAAACTAAAAAGCATATAAAATGAATAAGCAAATCACAAATAATAAAAAACGCAATTAAAACTAAAAAACGGGCTTTTACGGGACTTAAAACGGGCTAAGAAAACCTAAAACTAAAAAATCTACTTTAGACGTGCAAATTTGGTTCCTAAAAGTCCTAAATGATAAAAAAGAATTTTAGAAAAAAGATTTATATTTTTTTGATTTTGATTTTATTTTTTATGAATTAAAAACACTTTTAGATTAAAAATAATATAAAAATACTAAATTAAGGTGAAAATTTATAAAAATTTCCAAAAAACTACTTAAAGTTGTGAAGAATCTAGGAAAAATAAACGCAAGTACACAGCTAATAAAGATAAGCAGTTAATAATCAATACGGGGAAATAAGCTAAAAAGGGAAAAGAAGGTTAAATAAAAAAACCTCTACATCCTTGGTCAAAAAAGACCCAAGGGCGCAGATGGTTATGGTGTGTTGTGTTAAAGGTTGAGGTATGGTTGAGGTCCAGGGTTCGAGCCTAGCCTCACCCTGTACTTCCCAACTTTCCTTTTTATTTTATTTTTCAAATTTTCTTTTTGGAACTTATTTATAAGCTAAAAATAAAAGATTTTTGTGAAAAAAAAAACTTTTTAGAACTTAAAGAATAAGCAAGAAAAAGCACATAAAAGCAAACAGATATAAGGGACTAATAAACTAGAGTACTATCTTATAAGCACACACACGAGCTTCTATAAGCTTGTGTGTACTAAATTAAGCTTCTAACTACTTAAATCAATCCTAAAAAGCAGTTATAATCCTAAATAAGCTACTCCTATCAACCAATAAGCTCAAATCACAAGAATAAGCTAATAAGGCCAACTGTTATACCAAACAGTCTGACTAGCACTTTTCAAACCAATAAATAAGCCACTTAAGCAATAAGCTATACCACTTAACCTCAAAACAAATAAAGTACACCAACTAGAGAACTTATAAAACAAATTTTAGACTTTAAAGAACTTATATAGTGCTTAAAAATAAGCTAAAAAGAAGGCAGATCAGACACATGCAAACTGATGCAGTTGTGAACAAAAGATATGATCTACTATATTTAAGGCACAAATAAGCACTTAAATCAAATAAGCTAAGCAATAAAAACTGAAAACAGATTAAGATCATACACCAAAGAGCTTATAGAACAAATATCAGGCTTATTAGAGCTTATTAAGAGCTTAAAAAGACTGCTGATAAAGGGCTGATCAGACAAACGCACATACTGATGAACCAGTAACAATTGACTGATCTACTATTTTTAAGTCTACTAATAAGCTATTATTAAGCTGAGAATTAAGTTAGAAATTTGAAAACAACATTGAACATCAACTGAACAACTAGAAGAATGATTATCAGGCACTTTTAACTACAAATAAACACGAAAAATTACCTAATGAAAGTGCTTATCAGTACACTAATTTTTTTTTGGTTTCTAGAAATTAGATCAGAAATGAGAAATGACCAATAAGACTCAATAACTAGTGAAACTTAACCAACACGATAAAACCAACTCTTAACACTGATTATGACTCAAAAACTTCACTAAAAAGACCTATTCATTGATTTAAGCAAAATTGGCTAAAACTACTAGATTAGACCGTAAAAACTTGAAAATCACTCTAAAACCTACAAACCTACTTAGAATAGCTTAAAACACCTTAAATTCCACTATTTAGAGCTTATTTAATGTGGACCAATGGCTAAAACTTATGAAAACAACTTTAAAGCTGATCTTAAACCTTAATCCAAACACCCCTTAAGATGTCCAAAACTGATTTTTAAGCTATTTTAAGCTGCAACATTCAAGTTTTGTGAAAACAGATTGATATTAAGTGTTAATGAATGATTTTAAGCACAAATTATCAAGGAATAATCACTTAGCCAATAATATTAGCTTATTGGCTAAAATGACCTCAAAAACACTTATAAAGTACAAAATGCAATATCACTATGAAATAAGCTAACCAATTATCAAATCAACTTCAATTAAGCATATATAAGATAAATGAACACAAATAAGCATAAAAATAAGCAGTAATGAAATAATAAGTAATTTGATAAGCAAAAATAGAAAAATGGAACTCACATTGTCCTTTGCTCAAAACAAGGATTTATAATTGCTCCAAGAGCTGATCTACAAGCTCCAGCTTGTTAAAAACAAGCTGGTATGGTCCTATAAGCCCTTTCAAATCCAGCTTATCATCCAAGTGCTTATTTCACTTTAAGTAAGGGTAATTTGAAACCAATGTAATCCAATTCAAGTAATGACTATAGAAGCTCAAAGTAATCTATGGAACAGCTTATTTGAGATCTAAACAGTAAATTAAGTAAAGTGCTTGTTAAGAGCTTATTTTAGCTTATTTAAACCATTTAAGAGCAATTTAACACAAAAGTAAAGAAGACGAGGCAATAATGTAAATTTGACTTTTATTAATTGATGAAAAACTATTACAAAGCTTGACTAAAAGACAAGCAATAAGCAGAATTAAGCTAAAACAACTGAAAATAAGGCAAAAACTAAAACTTCCTAAGCTAGGTGAAGAGGCCTCTATTTATAGGAGTTCCAAAGAGCTTCTAGGGTTTCTCTGATCAAATCTCAGCCATCAAATCAAGTATGTCGACATCATTCTATAATCACAGCCCTTGATTAGTGTGCCACATAGCCTCCTCTAATAGAATGCTTGGGATTTGCCATGTTGGACAATATATGAGCTCATCTCATCCTTAGTCAGCCTTCTAGAAAGGGTTAATTGTACTTTAAGTGAGGTGAATTGGAGCAGGGTAAAATCTGAGAAGATGATGAACAATAACTGATATACGCGCCTTTTTTATTGTGTTTGACCCGGTTTTTTTATTATTGTTTGACTTGGGTTTTTGCGGGTTGGATTTTATCTGGATTTATAATAAAGGTGAGCTGGATTGTGTGTTGGGCTGGTTATGGATTGGATTTTATATATATATATATATATATATATATATATATATATATATATATATATATATATATATTATATATATTATATATATATATATATATATTATGTTGTTATGCATAAATGACTTGTACCTTGCCTTGTAAGACTTGTATACTTATAATTTGTAGAAAACATATATATATGTATGTATGTATATGTATATATATATATATATATATATATATATATATATATATATATATATATATATAAATTAGGGTTTGTGATTTTATTACATAAAATCATAGATTTGTGAGTTTAGGGTTTGTATCGGGAGTTATAGTGAATTTAGGGTTTCTGTGCTTTAGGAGCTTGTACATTAGCTTAAATGAGTTGTACTTTAGTTTTTTAGGGTTTTGTTACTCATATTCATTGTTAAAATGGTTTAGGGTTTCGTAGAAATTCTAATAGATAAGAAATGTTTAGTTTGTTTGTTAACGAATTAACATAAAGTGGCAAATGGTATATCGTAATATTTTATATGGAAATATTTATATAAAATAAATATTAAGTAAGTTGATGTTAGTCCGCGTGTGAGCACGTTTATCGAGAATGTGAGTTACGTCACATTAGATAGTAGTTACGATCAGATAAAAAAAAATTATACGTAGAAAAATGATAAGTATTCTGTAAGATAGTTTATTATAATTTGGGATTTTTACAGTGGTTACAGTATCCCCCCGTTGAGGGAATCTCGTCCCGAGATTCTGTCTGTGTTGGTCGAGGTGTTGGGAAAAAGTGAAATATAAAAAGAGTTGGGCTTAGATTCTAACTTATTCAGATAGTGAGTGTGAGAATGGGAAATCGTATAACGATTTGATCGGTGATGTGAGTTTGATATGCTTAAAATGCCTAAAGTTTAAAAAGAATATTATATATAATATTGTCTTGTTTTTATGTCCTTTATATCCAATAATATCGTTTCACAGTTGGTCATTGGTTAAATTTTTAGTCTAAAAAAAAAGGTCGTCTAGGAATTTCCATTCGGTATTCAAGAGAACGTAAATTTTTTAGATTTATTCACACTTGATGAAATAAATTTGAATGTCTCGCCACCTAATAAATCCAAAAGCTGTGAATAGTGATTTCTAACGGTCAGGAATAGTAAAATCTAACGGCTATGAATAGTGAAATTTAATGGTCGTGAACAGTAAAAACTAACGGCTAGATTTTGTGTCTAACGGCTAGTTTCTTCCCTATATATACTCCATTTTAATTTCCATTCTTCTACTAAACATATATCCCTCATCTAACACTTCCAAAATGTCGCACCTTATCACAATCTTAGCAATCGTTTATGTTGTTCTTGCGGTTACTTATTTGGCGTATGTTCCTAATGAAGATTACGCATTCTTGGTTTGTGTTCTAGCGGTCCTTATGCCAATTGTGATCCTCGCGATTGGTGTAGACAAGATATGGGGGTAATAGTCTCGAGTTAGGGTTATTTAAAATGAGTCTTTGTTGTATTTCTATGTAATCCTTAATAAAAGTGAAATAAAACTTGTTTGTCTTTATGTCTAATATCTAGTCTTGGTATTGTGTTTAATGGTTTGTTTATCGCACAGGATAATCAAGGTGATTCATCCCGTGGTGGCTCTCGCTATTGCTGGATTGGTGGTGGTCTTTGTTGCTATGGCGGGTCAACCTATTGGCGATTCTATACCTTTCCTTGTAATCATTGTAACATTAGCACTCCCGTTGCTAATCACGTCGTTATGTATGAATTTTCGAGGATTCTAATAAAATTTGTACTATTTATGTTTTTCATAAATCTTTGTGAATTCTTAGGGTTTCCCTATCCGTATTTTTTTCGATTTACTATCATAGGGGTAATGGGTAATAGGTGTAGACATCTATTGTATTTAGTCAAAAGGGATGTTTTATGAACAATTTATTTTGTTTCAATATTTTGCTTTTGTATGAAAATTGTTATTAGAAAATCTGAGAGGATAACTGTCCTATTTATTACATGATTATTCCTAAATTAGTCAAAGTTGATCAGGCTATGAATAATTGAAGACCAAATGATGTGATGTTTGGCTCAGTCACTGTGCTATTTATACTTTTTAAAAAGTTTTAGATGGTGTTCAACGTGTTGTTTTTGGAAAATAACAACATAATTATTAAAAGAATAAGAAAATTTTGGTTCACATTATAGTGATGAATTAGGAATTTTCTAGGGTACTAATGGGATATCCTTGAAATAACTCTTAGAGTTCGTGTGAGAATCTTACAGGGTGGTGATAGTCTATTGTTTAGTCAGAAAAAATATTAGTCAAATTTCTAATGGTATAATAGTGTCTTGTTACGTAATGACTATAAACAGGGTAAATGGAATAGAAACTGAGATTGTGATTATTATGGAATTATTACAAAGTAGAGGTTTCATACAGTAGAAAGGTAATTATTACACTTAGGTTACATCCATCGTAACTAAGGTAAAATACAAAAGGAAATGCAACTTAGAGAATTCTAAACTACAGTTTATTTATCTACAATAGGAATTTATCTTCTGCTTAAACATGAGTGTCATCCTTGAACATTGCTGGGATCTTAATGAGATCTCATTCTCTTGTACTAGCCTTGGCTTTCCATTTGGTATTGTAGTTTGGGCACTGATTCTTGTAGTGTCCTTTTCCACCACATCCATGGCAGGTTACGGTTACTGGCTGTAGATTGGCTCCTGTTGCTTTACAGTCTTTGGTCTGATGTCCAACTCTCTGGCACCTTGCGCACTTAACAATGCATGGACCATAGTGGTGCAACAAGAATTGATTGCATAATGGTTTTCTTCCGACATAACCACTCCCTTTAGCAGGTGTGGCTGCATAGGCTCTGGTAGTTTCTTGCTAACGATTCTGTTGGTGGTGGTAGTTGATGCGATCTTGAAGATGCTTGCGGTGACAGTCGTGGTCATTGGTGTACTTGCAGTAGGTGGGAATGATGGTTTTTCTCTCATCAAGTTTTCGCTTATGGTTATTTTTCCTAGGTGTAACACTTTGCTTAATTCCTTGGGCACGGGTGATAGTAGGTTTAGTCATTCCTTCTGGGCCTTTATGGTGAGCTGGTCTACAACCCGTGAAACTTTTAGGGATATGCTTACAAGACACAGCCGTCTTCTTTTCTCCTGTTGCCATATTATTGCCACTTAGGTGAGCTACTGTAGTCACTTCGAGTATTGCTGCAATGAGGTTGATTACCAATTTTTGGATAACTTCAGGAGTCATTGGCGTGGTTAGTGCTGGTGGGGTATTTGTATTATTCATGCTGGCTATCTTCTATCACTATTACAAGAATCACAAATTTAGAACTTACGTAATGACCATGTTAACATAATTTGAGTATACTTAGTCCTAACAAGTGGTCACAATGTGAAGTCATAACCAATTGAGAATCACAAAATTACGATGTGTCTAGTTAATATCGTAGATAAATGATTTACTCTTGGTATAAAACTGCTAAGGAATAAACTAATTCATCTGCAAATGCTGAAATTCAGCAACTTTCTCTTCATTCATCAAGTTTTTCTTTCAAAATTTGTCTTAGAGGATTCTATGGTTATAGCCTAGTTATGGTAGGTATAAGGAATTATAATAATCGTAAGTAATGTCATGGTAGGTCTGGATATAATTACTGAAAATAACATGATATTAATAACTTGATCGATTGTTTTTGCAAAACAATTGATACAAGGTCTTTTATTAATGTTCCATGTGGTAGGTTAAGGATTTTCTGTCTCTAGCATAAGTGTTTGGTCCTTTGTTGACAATAGTGGTCCTAGTTTCTGTTACATACTGTGCTACAAGTTGGTCGGTTGACTAGGTTTGGAGGAAAGGGAAAGTGACATTTATTGCGTTTCAAGTGGAGCCATTTGTCTATTAAGGAGAGTAACAAATGGTGGGATTTTGCATGAGTTCATGAGTAGTCATTACATGCATGCATAGCATCATAGTAGGGTATAATAGAATGGATTTATTCCTAACAGAGATATATAACAAAAGGAAGTTGTTATATATTTGAAGATCGATTACAAGTTCTGAAAGTTTCAGGCTTATTGTAAAATACAGGAAATACTAAACAAAAACTATTTGGTTTAGTAGACACAACAACGATACATGTGAATTTAAGATCAATTACGTCCTTGACGTAGATGCTTAACTTCAGCCTCAAGTTTTAGTTGTGCAGCTTCCATTTCTGAGAAGCGTTCCTGAAATTCCTGATACATCCTCATTTGGTTGGCCAACATGGCTTCTAAGGCGAAAATCTTCTGACCCTGGCTTCTTGCCGTATCTCTAGCCATCCATAGGGTTCTTTCAATGTCTTCCACTCTACTATGTGTTTGACCGTGTTCTCTTCTTGAATAGCGGATTTTGGAATCCAAGCTTCTAAATTCATGGTTGTAAGTATCCTTCATCTTATCAACCTTTATTCCTAAGTTGAACACTGCTCGTCTCTCGGCATCAGCTCTTCTAAACAGAGTGTCAAGATTACGATCATACCATTCGAAACATAATGGTTGTAACCCTTCCAGCTGTTCAGTGTGGATGTCTAGGGTGCTGGCGTGTTGATAAAGAAGAGTCCATATTGAATCACGAGGGTTTAAATTATGGTCAGGGTGTTGGGTCTCGATTATATCACACAAGTTACTAGGAGGATTTAGAGAGAAAGAATCGTAGGTTAAACTTAAGAATAATAAACTTTTAATTATGCAATTAACCAATACCCTTCCCTTTCAATAGGGAAGGTATTTATAGAGTACAATGTTGAGATGGGCTTAGCCCTAAATGGAAATGACAAGAATGGGGCGCAGCCCAATAACAAAATAAAAAAATAAATAAAAGCCCACAGCCTATGGGCCTCCTACACAGGCTGTAGAATAAAACTAACTTAAAGACCAAAGCAACCTATTACAAATATGATCGATACTTCAACAATCTAAGACGTGTTCCCAACAATCTCCCCCTAAGTATTGATCATCGAGGTTGCTTGACGTCGTCTTTGCTTCTTTGGCTTCTGATGTCTCTTGGAATCTTTGTTCTTTGTTCTTGAATACGTGACATGGTATGGTAATGATCTACCTTTTAGTCTTTTCCATCATGCTCATATATCTTCTGACTTTGGTTCTTCAGATATCAAGTAACTTTGACTTCACTTTGGTCTTGGACTTGTGAAATGTAATTCTGCTTGATCTTAGACTTCTCGTCGGGATATGAGCATGATGAAAACGGTGGATTTAGAACCTCCGGTCTCCATGATTCGCTGCATGTAAAGAATTAGCAATAAATCATCCGGTACTTACAGGTTTGAACTTCGAGATCGTCAACAGCATAGTGTGAAGACTTTCTCTAATTCTAACCCTGGCCATTCTGAATCGGATACCCCCGAAAGGGCTTACACGGACACACCGAAGTGCACCCACGATTCAGTGAGTCGCTGGAGATCACCCCACGACTGTAGACCGTTTAGAACTATCACTAAGCGTAACCCACAAGGGATTACCGAAGGGACCTGCTGTCAGGGCTGTTTGATGTTGACCCTGGCAGGATTTCCATTCAATCACTGAGAATCACAATTGTAAATTCTCTCAAGAATGTTCTCGACAGATTGCTAAGATCTGCGTAGGACACTTCCTAATTTTACAACTGGCTTCCATTAATGTAGAACAACCAGTGTAATGCTAAGTGTTCCTATGAGATATTTTGTTGTATCTCTTAGCTCTTGACTCGATTAGTGCTTATTTGTTTGGTCGTCGGAGGCGTGGAGCAGAATGTCTCCTTTTCAATATCAACACTTATCGGAGTGAGAGGTTGATAGATTATGTAGGGATCTCCGTGTGAAATGAAACAAGTGTCTTTTGAGAGACACCTGAGTGGTTAGAAGGTTTAGTGCAGTGCGTCACTGGGTTCATGATGTCTTAATCTTCAATACCGGTGTTGCCTTGACAACAACCAGTAGCATATGAATTGAACCCGGTTTCTGCCCTAAGGTTGAACAATTTGGAGGGCTATTTCTTTTCACCCTTTTCTTTACTTATCTTTTTAATTCTTCAACCCCTTCTTTCTCCTTTCATTTCATTATTCCTTTTGTCATAATACCTAGGACTTTCTAGTTCTAAACTATTGGGATTGTCCTTGGGTAGATCCCTCCGGCTCTGGCGGATCATAGGACGGTTATTCCTAACCTTAGTCACCTTATTACTCCATGACTAACCTATTATCTCCATAGACCAAGACCTTTTGAAAAATCTCTCAAAGCATTTATGATTGTGAAAACATATTTTGTTAACACTTTGAGAGTTTTGGTGTTTTCAGAAATACTCCCCCTCAACATGTGCTTACAAGTGTTTAAAGTAAATTTGCACATGTCGGGTAGAGTTAGCACTTTTGAATTGATTGATTTTCAATGAACCTGATCGTTGCGAGACACGTTTACATCACTAGTTAGACGAGCTTGAAATTATTACCCGTCCAGATTAGATTCAAGGAAAATCGCTCGAAATTGGTACATTCTACTCAGACACGTCCTTTGCGAGACACGCTTACATCACCAGATAAACTGGCTTGAAATTATTACCCGTCCTGGACATGTCTTTTCGACTACTGACTTTAGCTATCGTCAATTCGAGGGTCAATTCTGAGTCGTGCTCTTGTAAGATTACAACTTTTCGTTTACCATATTTTAATCATCACTGGCTTGAAATTATTCTCCCCCTCAAAAATGGTATACTCATGTTGTTTTTGTAAAACAGTTGATTAAAATATGCTCTTTTTGAGGTTTATGGGAAGAATTTCAAGAACTTTGGTATTCAGAACAAAGATTTAGTTTCAAATACTCCCCCTTAATGAGGGAATACTTATCCTTATGAGCAGAAGTTTGAAAAACTTAGAAAAAATTTTGGTTTAATTCTACTCATAAGTAAGAAGCTTTCGCTCCTTTGATCAAGATTGAGGCACTGAAGCGTACCTCAGGGTCCTTTCTTGAAAAGTACGGGTCGTGCACTGTTAGTTGTGCACAAGCCATAGTCAAATTAACAAATGATGAAAGATTGAAATGAATATAAACCAAGGATACCATTAGTTTATGCAGGACGTCGGAAGGTAAGAATGTTCGGAATTCTTGGACGCCCACCGACATAACTTTCAAATCTCCTCATCTGCGCACGAAACCTAAGCCTGCGTTCGATGCGGTCTATGAACTTGTATGCTTGTCTGACGTCTCTTCTTTTCCACCACATATGCCGCAACCATCCTACCCTCAGCTCATTTCTATGGTTTTCTAAAATCCTTTCAAGTTCAGACTTAACACGTAACAAAGTCTCATCACCGAATTTGTGAATATCCTGAAACCTCATGAACCTTGGTAACCTTTGATTCCTGAAATATACCAACCCAAATGGTCTGTCACGAAAAGTATAAGGTGTCATTTCTACGATCCCCGACGGTTCGAAATCAGGCTTGACCAGATTTAACTGTCGCTGGTAGCTTTGTACCCCAAGGTGAACATCCTCAACTCTTTGTCTGATTACAATACTGCGGATGTAAATCAGAAGAGAATTGATGATGTCGTACTGAAGACGACCCGGTAAATGCTCAAGCTTGCCTTGAATCTTAAGGAGATACATATCTTCAATGTCGTTGAGATTCAGATATGGATAATCAGCTTCTTTGAAGGTGTATTCCTTTCCATCTTGTCGTCGTACGGTGATCTTCGTCAGGAAGTTATACCCATACTTGGATTCAGTTTCAGCGCTGAAGATAGATAGTATCCGACTCTTATGAAACACATCAGTTTTTGTCGGTTTCGAAAGCTTCCACTTATAGAACCACTTACGCATATCTGGCCAGTGATAGATACCTAGAAGGGCATCATCGTTATATTCTTCAACTTTGTTGAGAAACAACTCGTTCATGTGTTCTTCAAAACCATCTATCACGTAAGAAGCTGCCGGACACTTAGTGAGGGATGTAGCATACCGCTTTTCAGGGTCCGTATTACCATAGAGCAGATACTCCAAGTCCTTATTGAAGAAGAACTGCTTGGGTATCTGTAGGTTGTGAGAGGGTCCGATGAGAGGTAAGGGTTTGGAATAATCACGGAGATTAGAAGAGCCAGTAGGATCCCAATTCACATTCTCAGACATTGCCCTTGCAACCTGTTCCAAGTTATATTCGAACTCCAAATGTGATGTGGTGACAGTCTTAAACTTAGTAAAGCCAGCTTCTCGAGCCTTGACAATGTCGGAAAGCTCTAACTGCTGAACCCGCATTACCTTCTTTAGACGCTTGGTAAAATCCACAACAGATTCGGTAGTAGGAACATCTTCAGGAGTATCAGGATGCGCATCCACCAGTTGTTCAAACCATGTTTGCTTTGCAGCATCGGGGTTTACCTATTCGGGTGCAGGCAACAAAGCTGCATCAGTTGGTGGTGCAGTAACAGTTGTGAACTTGGGAGGAGCAATATCAGCTTCATGTTGCTCCATGGGGAAGTCATGAAGTGGTTCAGTATCATCAAAAACACCCGTGTCTTGTGGAACAAACCCTTCATTGCCAGTGGATTGAACGGTAGTAGTAGGTTGGGTTCTAGAAGTACCCTCCTTTCTCGGTCATTTTCCCATCTTCTTGGCCTGATCGTCTGTGTCTGGTTCATCCCGACGACGTTTATTGGGTTTGTCTTGCTTGCAGGCCTCCCCCTGCTTTTCGGCTCTTTTGATTGAGTTGATCAATGCTCGACGAAGCTCTTTTTCATTCGGATCATTTGCGACACCTTCAAGCAACTTTTCTTTGAAATATGAAAGTGGTGGATCCGACGGTAAAGTCTGAAGAGTCACGGGCGTGGTTTTAAGATGATGAGCCAGCACGCGATCCAGCTTACGCTTCACATACTCTTTCATTAGACCGGGAATAGTCTCAAACAGTTTCGCGCTGATCTGTTGAGGTAGGGTGTTACTAATGTAGTGATCACACGCTCTCTCAATGTTGTAGCATTTGAACTCATTCATATCCCTCTGAAGCGCTTCTAGCTGTTGCTGTTGGGTTGCAAGCTTTTCTTCTAACTCTTTCAGTTTATCACTATTGTCGGGTAATGGTTCAGTGGGTGTGGCGAATAGTGGAGTGTTCATTGTGGTGTGAACAAGTGGTGATGGTGTTTTGGTTTTAGAGGTTTCACTCTCTGGAGATGGGTTTACTCGTGGGGTAGGTATTCGATCATCTCCCCGGTTATCCGTTTCTTCATCACTTTTCCCATCTGATTCATCATTTTCCGCATCTGTCTCTTCACTACTCTCAGCATTATCTATATCCTTTACTTTCTCAGTTTTACTTTCATCTTCATCCATCTCATCATCTGCTGATTTCTCATCATCTTCAGCATCTTTTTCTATCTCAGTGTTCCCTTCATCTTCATTCTTATCACTCTCTTCCTTGTCACTTTCAGATTTCGAGTCTAAAGCAGTTTGATCACCGTGGTCAGATTGGGACGCATTTTCAGACTCTGTTTCCGAACTACCAACTATCTGACTATGTGTAGCCTCCGAGTTCTCATCAGATTGTGACCCCGATTCATCCCTTGGGTGTGAAGCTGATCCTTCACCCTGTTCCTTTCCCCTGTGTCTCTTCTTATCCGCTTTGTATTTGGCTATACTCTCTGCTGTGGCCTTTTGGATCTTTTCTTCTTCCTCATCTCTTGTCGATGGCGGTTCAAGTTGCTCATATGATGTATCAGTTATCTTTATGTTTTTACCCTTGCCTTTGCCCAAATCTTTATCACCTTTAGCCAGTGCGGATGTGAACTTTATGATCGATTTCCTGCGTTCCTCCCTCAGATCGATGGTTTCTTCTTCCTCTTCCACTTCCGAAGATTCATCTCTGAGTGTCATCTTCTTCTTTGTTTCATGAGTAATCTTTTTGGTACGCGAGGAGGAAGAAATGACTGTTTTGCCCCTTCCGCGACCTCTGCCTCTCGTCGCCTTACTTCTCTTACGTGTAACACCAACTTCGCCAGCTTTTTCAGCTTCATCATACCAGTCATAAGCTTCAGTTGCCTTGACCGGATCAGACAATAGCTTGGGAGGAATCCTTAATCCACGTTTGGTAGTGTTAGAAGCATGGATCCTAATAGTAGAGAGGACGTGATCCATACTTTCCATGTGATAATCTTCGCTTGGGCGTCTATCAATTTCTGGATGCTGATCCATGAAATAGGCGATGATCAATTTGGTGAAGCGAGGAAACGGAACTTTGTAAGCCTTCTTCTTAGCAAACTGTTCGTACTGATAGATCATATCGGTCCAGATATAGCGAGCAAAGTCCATGTGGTGCATGTTAATTACACCGTGAAAGAACTTGAGGTGTTCAAGTCTGGGGTGTTCTAAACCTCTTTCCTTTCCAGTGATGCAGTGACTTATGATGGTGAAGAGTGTCAACCATGGTTGTGGAATATACTTTCGGTCGACCTTAGAGCTGTAGGTGAGGTCCTCACTATCTTCATCATAGCCAATAGCTTTTAGATTATCAACAATCTGCTGAAATGTGGGGTCTTTGCGGAAAACTCCATTGGGAGTGGACTCTGGTAGAGGAAGATCAAGAATGGTCCTAAGAGTGTCGACGCCAAACTTGATTTGTTTGTCATTAATCGTTATTCCCATCGTCTTCGTGTCATTGCTGACAAACAACTTGTGCCAGAACTGATGCATGTAAACCTCAGGTACACTCGCCGTCTTAGTCATGACAGGGTTGACGAAGTGTCTCTTCAGTATTTCAACCATTATCTGACAGGACTTGTGACATTTCAGCTCATCGAAATCTGCTCTGGAGTTGGACTTGCTAATCTGACGCTCATCCCCTTCTGGGATCATGTCTTTTCTAGCAATGGAAGTCTGAGACATGACTATCCTGTAGATCACAAACACAAACAACCACACAAAAGAGAGTGTAGAATAGTGTTAGTGTTAGTGATATAGTCCATGTACTCAATCCAGGTTAAATGATGTATCACTTAGATGTATGCAAACAAGTACAGATGATCATACATAGTTGAAATAGGCAAACATGTATGCATGATCAGCATATATCAGCAAACATCAGCAAAAACACTTAAGTACTGAACTTATGCACAAAAGATTAACTAAGTCTGCAAAACACAAGTTACTCGGAAATGTAACCCTTTACTCGGAGGAAATGAACCTTGCTCGGAGGATTTTGTCCAAAGTTGGAAATGTCCGGTCTAAGTAGGAGACTACAAGTTTCCTTACTCTGAAACTAAACAAAATCCTCCTAACTCGGAGTTTGGTTTACTCGGAAAATCTGATTTTCGTTGGTTACTCGGAAGAAGTTAAAGTCTTTTACTCGGAAAGTCTATTTATCACCTTACTCGGAGACAAACTGAGTTACTCGGAAGATTTCATAGAAAACTTCTAAGTCCCTCAGTTTAATATTCCTTGCTCGGAGATAATTAGACTTACTCGAAAAGTTCATTAACTCTTACAAAGAAACCAAGAACAAGCTCCTAACTCGGAGAGATCATGATTTGCTCGGCAACTTTCATACTTTACTCGGTAACATTCAAATAATCTACATATGCAATTAGGACATGTTCATGCAACAATAAGTAAACACCTAACATCTTAAAACACTGTCCTAAGCACAATCATGTATCCAGAAATTCATAACAAACCATACATAAATTTTTACAGCACAGTTATGTCCTAAAATCTTTCGACTTAGGACATATATTAGATACATGTAATGAACTCTTAGGCGCATGATCACAATACCCAAACAGACATATCCCACCAAGAAAATCACAAAATCATACACTCATTTGTTCATAGCCATGAATTCGACCTAAATAATCTACATAATCTCAATACGCATCTAATGAGGTTAAACAGGACAATTAAGTATTGAAAGATCACTCCTTAACATGTTGTCATGATCAAGAAACCACACAATTAGACTGAATCATAACAAACAAGAAATCCCTAAATCTATCCTATGAACCTTAGATCGCGAGTATCAGAAATTGGGCCACAGAGATGATACAGGATTTCAGACAAGTAATCACAACACATAATTAAGCTTGTTTAACACTTACAAGTGAGATTTCCAGAAAATCAAAATCGTGCGTATGAGTGGCTAATTATTTTGGCGGGTTTTATTTTATGTGTGTGTTAACTGTGGAGATTGTGAAAAAGAAAAAATGATTAAGACATTGGGCTTATATAGGCTTTGATGTTTGCACTTATGACACTTTTAACCCCTTAACTTTTTATCCTAGTTTATTAAAGGTCTTAAAGTGCAAAAACTATAAGCAAACTTGACATAATAAGCCCTTGTGATATGAAGGGATACCACACTTTATCCATTGTGATGAGATTTTTTTTTTTTTTTTTAAGTTAAACTGAAACAAAAAAAAATATTTACAGAGTATCCATGATGTGTGACTCGTTTAGTTTTGTTTGAGAAAACTATCCAAATCTTCAGGAGTCAAACATCGCATACCAATCTGGTGAACTAATCCCACAAATCTTGCATGAGGCAAGGCTTTGGTGAATAAGTCAGCCAGTTGGTATTCTGTACCCACGAAGTAAAGCTCAACGATACCCTGTTCCACATGCTCTTTGATGAAGTGATATCGAAGAGCGATATGCTTGGACTTTGAATGCTGCACGGTGTTGCACGAAATAGCAATGGCACTCTTGGAGTCGCAGTATAACGGAATCTTGTTGAACACGTATCCGTAATCCATCAGCTGTGACCGCATCCAGATGACCTGAGCACAGCATGCCGACATGGCTACGTATTCGGATTCTGTTGATGACAGTGATGTACAATCCTGCTTCTTTGACTGCCAAGATACGAGTTTGTCACCTAAAAATTGCACTCCCCCTGAAGTACTTTTCCTTGTATCTAAGCATCCTGCATGATCAGCGTTTGAAAAAGCAATTAGTTCAAAGCCAGAATCCTTCGGATACCAGATCCCCAAGTTAATGGTTCCCTTTATGTATCGAAGGATTCGTTTAACCTCAGAGAGGTGCCGTTCAGTTGGTCTAGACTGATAGCGGGAGCATAGATATGTGGCAAAGACTATGTCTAGTCTGCTGGCTGTTAGATACATGAGTGACCCAATTATACTACGGTATTTGGTAGGGTCAGTTGGTGTCCCATGTAAATCAGCATCCAGCTTAGGGTATGATGAGGACATCAGTGTATTATAGGTATCACTACTTGACATGCCATGCTTTTTCAAAATTTCTTGTGCATATTTGGCCTGGTTTAGAAAAATACCACGGGGTGATTGATGAACTTGCAGTCCTAAGAAGAACTTCAGTTCACCCATCATGGACATCTCAAAGTTATGTTTCATTAATTTAGCGAAAGCGTTTGAATATTTCTTATGTGTTGAACGAAAAATGATATCGTCCACATAGATTTGAACAATTAAGATGTCTTCCCCGTGTTTTTGTATGAACAGCGTTGGATCAACAGAACCTTTAGTGAAATGATTAGCTATTAAGAATGCTGACAGTTTATCGTACCATGCCCTCGGGGCTTGTGTAAGGCCATAGAGGGCTTTCTTGAGTCTGTAAACATGCTTCGGATGTTCTGGGTCGACAAAGCCGTCTGGTTGTGTGACGTACACTTCTTCCCGGAGTTATCCATTTAGAAACGCCGTCTTCACATCCATTTGATATACAGTAATGTTCTTGTGAGCTGCATATGCCAGAAACATACGAACGGCCTCAATTCTTGCCACTCGTGCGAAAGATTCCTCGAAGTCGATACCCTCTTCTTGACTGTATCCTTTAGCTACCAGGCGAGATTTATTACGAATAACTGTCCCATCCGCATCCAACTTGTTCTTCCAGATCCATTTAAGCCCGACAACGTAAACTCCAGTAGGTCGTTCTACCAATTCCCACACTTCTAGATGCTTGAATTGATCGAGTTCTTCTTGCATGGACTCAATCCAATTGTCGTAAGTGAGAGCTTCCTTAATGTTTTTCGGTTCGGTTTGACAGACGATGAGTGCATAAATGCAGGTTTCACCGTCCGTTTGGAGTTTCTTGCGTGTCATGACTGGATTTTCTGGATTACCAATCACATTCACTAACGGATGATCCTTAGTCCACTTGTGGGTAGAAGGGTAGTGTTGAAAGTTTTGGTGCATGTTTGACGGATCCAAGTTGTTCTTAGATGATTCGGCCGTATCTGGAAAGGTGGGTGCCGGAGCAAATGGATTAAAAAGTGCGTCTCCGTCAAAACTTGATGGTGTGGGTACTTCAGAAGGTGAGGGTGGATCTTCAGCTGCAGTCTTGGAATTAGAAGCTGAGTGATCGACTGATGATGATGGTTCCGTAGGTGGTGCATCATCAGCAACTATGGTAGACGTTGCTGGTGTATCAGGTGCCTGTACTTGAACAGGTATTGCAGCGGAACTGGTGGATTCGTCAGGAGCACGACTAATAAACGAATCATCAAACAGTGGAGCAAACAGATCTTCTAAGTCCTTGCGGTTGACCGTTAGTGGTGCAGCTGAGTGATCAGGAAAGTTTAGACGATTAGAATCGGGTCCTAAGCTATTTTGCTCAGAAGCCATATTTGTGAGTTCATCGAAATGAGCGTGTATCGTTTCTTGAATTTGTCAGGTTCGACGGTTCCAGATGCGAAATGCCTTTGAATTCTAACAGTAGCCAATAAAAATTCCAATATCCGCTTTGGCTTTCAACTTTCCTAGGTCATCACGATCATTATTTGGGTAACAGAGGGCCCCAAATACATGAAAGTAATTTATGTTCGGTTTTCGTTTATAAACAAGTTCATACGGGGTTTTGTTGTATCTTTTGGTGATCATGCAATGGTTTTGGGTGTAGCATGCAGTGGAGACAACTTCAGCCCAAAGGTAATCAGGTAATTGAGCGTTGATCAACATCGTCCTTGCAGCTTCGACTAACATTCTGTTTCGTCTTTCAATCACTCCATTTTGTTCGGGGCTGCGAGGAATAGATGTTTGTTGTTCAATACCGACTTTCTCAAAGTACTCACGGAGAGTGTGGTTCTTGAATTCGGTTTCGTTGTCAGTTCTGACTTTGCGAACTGTGTTGCGGATCTGAACCTGAATTTTGGTGAGAAAGGTGATGATCATCGAAGGAGCTTGATCTTTGCTGCGAAGAAAGTAGACCCAAGTCCATTGAGAGAAGTCATCCACGATTACCAGAATGTAACGTTTCCCGTTGATTGTTTGCACTCTCATTGGTCCACACAAATCCATATGAAGAAGCTGGAGTACATGATCTGTACTGTGCTCAGTTTTTGGAGGAAAACGAGCACGAGTGCTTTTGCCTTGTTCACATGCCGGAAAAAGGTGATCTTTGGCATACCAAAATCTAGGAAGACCGTCGACTAACTTATGACGTGCAAGTTCCGTCATTGTTTTGAAATTCAAGTGAGACAAGCGCTTATGCCATAACCATGCTTTAGTTGGTTGTGCCTTAGAGAGTAAGCATATTGGAGATGAGGCGGTCATATATGATAATAAAATGGTGTACAGATTTGTTCCGCGTTTGCCTGTCATGAGATCATTACCGTGTAGATCTCTAACAAAGCAGGTTTTCTCCCGAAAAGCAACTTCCAAGGCACCGCCACAGAACTGTCCTACAGAGAAGAGGTTGTGTCCAAGGCCTTCAACGTAGTAGACATGGCTTATTTCGATGTTCCCGCTGATGTAATCCCCATAGCCCATGATAGCGGCAAAGTGATCATTCCCGAATCTGACAGTTCCTATGAACTTTGAGACAAAGTTTACTAGAAGATTTAGGTTGCCTGTCATATGTCGGGAACACCCGCTATCAACAATCCAGAGTACGATTTGTATCACCTGCATCACAAGAAGACAATGCAGATGCAGAGACAGTAACGGTGGAACCCGTTGGGTTAGTAGCACAATTAGTAAGCTTCTTAGGTAACCAAGTAAAACTAGGTTTATTCTGAAGCCAACGTTGCCAATTCCAACTAGATTCTGCTTTCTTCCTAGTAAAGGCACTAGGTGTTTGGATCTTTCTTTTAGGGCCTATGGTCTTGTCTACGGGATTCTTAAAAACTACTTTTGGCGGTTTCCCTAAGATTGACTTGGCAGCGGTAGGGGGCCTAGAGGAAATGCCAGTAGTACGTTTCTTCTTACGAGACAAAAGGGTTTTAGCAACACAACTTTTATGATTACTAGATAAAACACTCGTACGACAAAACACACAATAAGCATCAATATGACCATTATTCAAAACATTCAAAGTATCAGCATTCGTTACATCAGAATTAGAATTACACGTTTTAACACTTGATTCTACTCTAGATATAACTTGCTTTTTATTCAAAGTCCTAGTGTGAACTTCTACTTCTTGGTCCTTAGGGGAGCTGCTCTTAGGTTTCCAAACACTATTCTTCACGGGAGCCTTGGATCTGCTAACCTTAGAGGTGCCTAGTCCTGTAGAAGTGGAAGCATTCACATTAGTGGTCTGGGAAGATGCTTTCTTAGGTATCTTATCGACTTTATACATGCCTGGCTTAATCACATTTTTGTTTGCATTTTTCCCTTTTTCACGTATATTCATTTTCTCTCTCAATTCAATGATGATGTGTTTCTGTTGTTGAATTTTAGAATCCAATTCACGATTTAATCGAAGAAGGTTATTTCGGTTTTCACAAACTTTATCGATGTCCTTTTCATATTTGGAAATTTCTTGTTTTAAAACAACATTTTCTTTCTCAGTCAGATTATCAGAAGCATGACTGTTTTGAAAGGACAGAGATGTGATTTGGTGTTGTAATTTTAACTCAAAGGCGAGACTCTGAGTTTGACACCAATGCAACCTCTTGTTGAATTTGTAAACTTCTTTTGAAAAATCGTTTTTCACATCATCATTGACTTGTTTAAGTCTCTCATTTTCTTGTCTCAAATTCTCTATCTCTAATTTCAACAACTTAATATCAACATAATGAGCATCAACAATCATATCATTACAATCCACAAAAATAGAATTCATAATCACAGAAACAACATCAGAACATAGAACAGTTTCCAAAAGTCGATCAACTTCTTTTTCCAAAATTTTCTTTTGAAATTTTTGTTTCAAGATTTTGTCGTCTTTTGCTTTGAAAATGCTCATCATTGATACAATATCCGATTGCAGTTCCTGCTCCCAATGTGTAGCACAAAGTCTCAGGTGTTGAACGTGTGGTAAAAATTGTTGTTGAAAAACCTCTCTCTTTTCCTTTTCATAAGGAGAAAGAAAAGTAGAGACTGTTATTTCTGAATTTCGTTCAATTGCGTCTTCCAAAAATTTTATGTCCTCCAAAAAGGTATTAAAATATCGGAGGACATGACATGGTTTAGGTGTAGAAGAAACGACACCTGGAGTTTGCGAAGAGATATTTACTTGTGCCTCATTGGTTACAGGGACTACTTCAGGAAATGTATCTGGTTCAATAAACCATGATGGTTGTGATTTTTGCGGGACGAAGGTTTCGCTAATATGAGGTACTTGAAAATAATCATATGGTTTATGATAAGGGTTTTGACTCATTTTAGATCGAGTTTCCTCCGCCTGTTCTATTTCCTCCCCACTGGTATAAACAACAACACGCACAACAGAATCATCAAACAAATGTTCAACACTATATAACTTTGGATTTTCTGTGAGTGCTTTATGTATAAAACATGGTTTATCACTGCCAATAGCAAACCCATATCCTTTTGGACATGGTTTCACTGTTAGCTTTTGGATGGTGGTTATTGATTTGCCAGTTTTATACACAACGTTCTGAAATTCTTTAAGTTTGGATTCCAAGACAAGAATTTCCTCAATATATGAATCAACCCGTTTCCTTGAACTTTCTCGGTGTTCATAAAAATCATTTTGACAAGTAGACAACTCTGTTTTTGTTTGATTAAGTTCAGAGTGCAGAATGTCAACTTGTTTTTGAAAGTCAAATATTTCTTGTTCTTTTTGTAAAGTTATTTCATTCTTGGAAACTGTCAATTCACGAACTTGATGTTCTAAATTTTGTACCTGCACATATGACTCTTGGAATGCAGACTCAAAGCTTTTCTCACGTTTTACTTGGTTTTCAAAATTTGAAAGTTGTTGCTTGTAGATTTCTGTTTATTTCATTACACTTATCAATTTGGGATTTATGAGCATCTAACTGTGTCTTGGTGGTCAGCAGTAAGGTCATGAGCTCTGAGTCAGGCAAAAGATTTTCTTGTTCAAATTGTTCATTATCATCATCAGAAAGAGGATCATCAAATGAAACAACGGGGTTAATTTGATCATCATCAAATGTAACAACGGCATTTATTTGATCATCGACTTCAAAGGATAAGGATGAATCAATTTGTCCAAGATTGTCTTCGGTTGAAGCAGATGCAAAGGGTGACACAATTTCATCAATTAGACATTTTGGATTTGGTACCTGAGACAAGCCATCGGTATCATAGACCGGGCCTATTTCACCCATGTTGACTTCCTGCATATTAGCCATTAGCATCACAGCTGCTTCCAGATCCTCCATATCGTCATCTGAGTAAGCATTCGCCATGAAGCTTTGCTCCTTTTCAGTGAGAGTGCCTCCACATTCATCTTTGAGGGCTAGAAGTAGAGCTTCCTTGTGATATGCACTCCCCCTTGTTCTTGGCTTGGGGCATGCATTGGCTATGTGACCCTTTCCCCCGCAGTTGTAGCATTTGATCCCGCTGTTTCCAATACCAGAATTCCCTGTGTCAACAACTTGTGCCCTGTTACTTCCAGTGGAATTGAACCTCTATCCACCTGAATTACTCATGTAGCTATATATCCGATCCAGATCTCCCTGAAGCTCAGTTTTGTACATGAACTCGACCATCCTGAACAACTGCCTGATTTCTAGTGTTGGAAGAAGACCTCAGACAGTTCTTGGATTTGTTTGAGAACTTGCTAAAAGCTTTGGCTATCAAAACAAATCCTTCATTCAGTGATTTGAACGCGTCGTCTTCATCACTGTTAGCATCGGTATTTTCATATGGAACCATTTATTGTGATGAACCTCCGTATGGAACGAGTTGATTAGATGTGGTTTGTGAGGGAGGATTTGTCGGATGTTGTGGTTGGGGTAAACTTTGACCTGGTAGTGATTGGACAAAACTCTGTGGTGGTTGTGGAGCAAAATGAGAGTGAGCCATCAAGGCAAATGAGTTTGGGGTTGGTGATGGCGCGAATCCTCCACGTGCTGTTCTGTCCTTGTCAACTTCAGATTGGTGTTGTTTAAGGTAATCATACAATAATCCATAAGAAACTTCGTTTATCTTTTTGGCTTATCGAACAAATGTCACGTACTTTTGCCAATCTGGTCCGAGACACCCCAGAAACTTAGAGTTCACTGCAATCCTGGGTAGTTTGATGTTGTGACGATCCAAGTCATTGACGATATTTGTGAACCTGTGGTAGTATGACTCCAACGATTCCCCTTGTTCAATCATGAAATTGGTATATTCCATGTACAGTTTAGATTCCATGTCCTCCTGATTTAACTCAGTACCTTCCATAAGAAGGTGTACATGTTCCCACATATCCTTGGCTGTCTTTTGAGCATCAATGCTTCGGAAGATAGGATTTGGAATCCCTTGAAGTATATAAGACATTGCCAATTCATTAGCTTCTTGCTGTTGTACCTGTTCTGTGGTCATCTGAGCAACAGGAACAGGGGTAGTGGTTGCCGCTCTTGGAGGAATGGCATTGGCATCACCTGCAACCGTGATTGTAGGGTGTGGCTATTGTCCTTCCTTGATGACCTTTTTCATAAACTTACCATGGGGCTTCTTCTGCTCGATAAACCGAAGGAAATGACTAGACCATTGCACGTAGTTACCTAGAGTAAGCATAGGTGGGGTGTCGAGAGATCTGGCCTCGTGTCGGGACTGTTGACAGCTTATAGCCTCGCACATTTTGTCAAACCAGTGAGGCTGCTTTAAAGGTAGTTGCTGGTAATTCTGCATCGGCTGTTATGGAACTTGTTGAGGAACTAGTTGTTGGGGGAAAAACTGGTGTTGTTGTGTGAAAGCTTGTTGTTGTTGGTACTGTGGTTGAGGATAATATGGTTGAGGATATTGTTGTTGTTGTGGTTGTTGCTGTTGATACTGTTGTTGCTGATTTTGAAAGTAGTAGTTGTATGGTGGTTGAGACATCGCGTTGTAACCTGTGGATTTTGGATCGTTCCAAGGAAATAAGATTTGTGTTCGTTTGTTCACTCTTTGTTTCCTAACTCGGAAATAATTTCCTTTAGCTCGGTGACTGCCTTACTCGGAAGAAATCACACTAACTTTGGAAGATAAAACTTTTCCTTACTCGGAAAACTTTAGAATGTTCCTTGCTCGAAAATTTGAGAAAAATTCCTTACTCGGAAGAATTAATATAGTTCCTTACTCGGAAGTAATATAAATATAGTTCCTTACTTGGAAGATATATAAATATAGTTCCTTACTCGGAATTTTTTGAAATTTTCTAAACTTGGAAGATTCACGATTTTCCTAACTCGGAAATTTTCTTGCTCGATAATTCTATAACTCGACAATTCCTTACTCGGAAAAGATGAGTTAGAATTATTGTTATCTCGGGACAATTTCCTACCTCGGAAATTTTATGATAGTTCGGGACAGTGGAAAGTATTCCTAACTCGGAAAGTTTCCTATTTTTTTCTAACTCGGAAAAATGGCATTCACTCGGGACTTGATGTAACTTTTCCTAACTCGGAAAAAAAATACAGTTGCTCGGGACTTGTTGTAACTTTTCCTAACTCGGAAAAAATTACAATTACTCGGGACTTTGGAAAATTTTCCTAACTCGGAAAATATTAAGTTACTCGGGACTTTTGAAAACTTTCCTAACTCGGAAAATATTCAACTTTTCCTAACTCGGAAAAACACGGGTGAACAGTAACGAACCAAAAAATTCCTAATTCCTTGTTTGTCTCTAATGCCACTTGTTGGGTCTCGATTATATCACACAAGTTACTAGGAGGATTTAAAGAGAAAGAATCGTAGGTTAAACTTAAGAATAATAAACTTTTTAATTATGCAATTAACCAACACCCTTCCCTTTCAATACGGAGGGTATTTATAGAGTACAATGTAGAGATGGGCTTAGCCCTAAATGGAAATGACAAGAATGGGGCACAACCCAATAACAAAATAAAACAAATAAATAAAAGCCCACAGCCTATGGGCCTTCTACACTGGCTTTAGAATAAAACTAACATAAAGACCAAAGCAACCTATTACAAAATATGATTGATACTTCAACAATCTAAGACGTGTTCCCAACACAGGGGAATTAGGTGTAGATTACGTCGTCTGGGATGTCTGGTATTGGGGAATCTTGAGTGTCAGGTAGTGGAGAGTTTGACTCAACATCTTTCCGAATTGTTTCTTGGTGTGAATTTTGTCCAACCTCAAACGTTGTCGGACAACCAATCAACCCTTCATCTGACGTAGTTCTCTTAAGTTTCCAATGTGGAGGCGAGTGGGTAGGTGATGTACAAGTAATATAGAGGGTAGTTTCGTTAATATCAAGTGTTTCGGGGGACATGGTACTGTAGTAATCCGCAAATAGTAATTATAAGTAATTAATAATATTAAGGGAGTGAAAAAAGAAGTGAAATATTTAAGTATATGAGAGTAAATATCAAGATTGCGAAGATTAGTGTAAAATAATTCCTAATAGGTAATATGCAGGCACGGAGGGCATGAATTTGTATAGTGTAAAATCATTCCTTTTGAAAGTGTAGTTATAGTCCAATGTTTGAAAACATTTGGTTCTCTATAACCATGGGCTCTGATACCAATCTGTAACACCCCCATTTTTTATATACGCAGCGGAATATAAGTTGGGGTATTACTTCAAGTATCACAGTCATGAAAATAGAAAACGACTCGAAAAGAGACGTTTTAAATAAAATTGTTATCATTCATTTATTTAAATCAGAGTACATAATACAGGTCCCAGCGGGAAGTTTCGAAATGCGTTATAAAAGATACATTATTCGTTGAATGATAACAAAATGGACACTCTTTTTATAAGAAGAAAGTCCACAGCCACTCCGTGCCAAATCAAGCTTCTAATTACCTGAGATTAAACATGCTAAAAAGTCAACACAAAGGTTGAGTGAATCCATAGCGTTTAAAGTTATAATCAGTTTGAACACAAGCTAAGTAAAAAGTAATTCAGTAATATTGCAGTTCAATATATTGCCCTAAGTCTCATGACACGCAAAACGTTAATAGGTTTATCATCATAGTTATAAGCTAATGAGGTATATTACTACATAATTAAATGAAGTAATTATGCCCCCGAGTAGGAGATTGCCGGTCTCTTTATTGATCTCAAATAAAATGCATTTGGTCACGTTACTGTAACATAAAGGGGTCGTCACACCCAATAGATCTATTCACTATATTCGCGCTCACCCGAAAGTGATTAATGGTCCATGATGGAGGGTCTTTTAGGCAACAGGTAACTTAGGCAATATTAATCAGGAAAGCATACATAAAAATACTTGTGTTCGGTTTTGTAGCATGTATCTCCCCACAAGTTTGGAAAATGTATAAAAAGTGGGACTATGAACTCACCTTAGCAGTCTGGATGGAAAACAAATTAAATACAGTTGATAAACGTCTCCGGCACGCGACCTGGGTTGGTAAGTCAAGTTTCAGTAATCGTATTCCAATATATATAAGTCTTAATATTCGTTTCGTAACGTTTTGGTTGATAGTTAAATGTTAATTGAGACAACATGAAGTCAGATTTTATCTTATTTCGTATTTTTATGTTTCCGTTTGTTTGTTATCGAGATAAATGTATTTCGTTTAATAGTTTTTATTATAAATATATTCAAAATATATTTCTAATAATAATTATAAAATGTTACGCTTTTTACCCTTATAGTTTCATATATTGACAGTTTATACCCCTGAACTTTCATAAAATGACAATTTTTACCCCTGAACTTTCGTAAAATGACAATTTTTACCCCTGAACTTTCGTAAAATGATAATTTTTACCCCTAAACTTTGGTGAAATGATAGTTTTTACCCATGTAGTTTCAAAAATGACAATTTATACCCACAACTATAAGTCGTTGGCAAAAATAGTCATTGTTTTAATAACTTTGGATTATTTACACTTTTGGCCCAATAAAACTCCAACTTTCGAATTTGGCAGGTTTTCCCCTTAAACTCTATGTCGATTTCAGTTTTAGTCCTAGTTATAAAATTAGTTAGAGTTTTGACAATTTATACCCCCAAAGCATTTTTGTTATTTCATTCGTGGTCCTTATTTCATTTTAACGCGTTTTATACTTAGGAAAAAGGCACGACTTGTTACGGTTCATTTATACAAATTATGATAAGTTTGTAAATAAGCTAATAAGGGCTTATTTGATTATATTATAGCTTATAGCTTTTCAAAAATAAAAGTTAAAACTAAGAAGGGTGCGTTGGATTTTTGTCCAACTCGCCAAAAGAGAAAATTAATATAGGCGAGACCTTATAATATTTTTACAACGTTCTTATTTCTTTTAATAGCTTGCTAGGTGATCTTCTAAATGGTTCAAGTTCGAAGTTCTAAGCCTTTGTCATTTGCATGTAATAATTATGTAAAGTAAGGAGGTTGGAACGTATTTTAGGGTGCGTTGGTTTTCAGTTAGCGACAAGGCCAGAAAAAGACTCAAATAACAACGAGGCAATGCGAGGTTTTTACGACGTTCTTGATCCTTTAATTAGTTAGCTGGGAGGTCTTTAAGTTGGCAAACTTCCAGATTTTATGGGGTTCATTTGGTGGTCGAAACAATGGTGCAAAGTGGGGTGTTTGGGGACTGTTTTCGGTAGAAAAAGAAAAACAGTTTGGTTTCCGATTTTTAGACTTATGACCTGGGATTTTTAGCATGTTAACATGATTATATCCCTATTAAATTTATCTCTTGAGTATTTTAAAGTCTTTTAGTTAGTAGTGCTAAAAAAAATAAAAAAATAAATCAGGGTAGGTTTGGTTTAGCTCGATAAAGAAGAAAAGAAAAGAAAATTTTGTTTTTGATCTAGTTAGCTATCACAACTTATTTTGTATCATTTTTATAAGTATTTAAAGCTTACAAAAAGAATTGAAAAGATCTAGAAATACTTACTCGTTATAATTCGATCTAGGAAGGATTTTCGGCGAAATGGCTTAAAATTGAAATGCTAGATCTTCTCCTCCTTCCTAGGCTTCTTCAAACTCATTCTTAGCTTATAGTTGGACTATTTGATCAGTAGTTAAGTGAGGGTAGGCTGTTTTGGGTTGGTTTGAATTATGGGTTGAGTAAAAAAAATATGGATGTGTCGATCTACTTATAGAAGAAGAATTCTAGGGCTTCTAGTCACCTTGTGGTGTGTGAAGGGAACATGATGAGGTAGCTAATTAACTTGGAGGCCAATTGTAAGGAGGGGGAAGGTTGTTGTCATGTGGAGGAGCCCTAGCCTTATGATTTACCTACAATGTTTGACTTGGATAAATAACTAGGAAACAAGATGATGTGGGAGGATTTGGTTCTTAGAAGAACTTGTATGGTGTAAGACTTGCTTAGAATTAAATAAGGTAATGGTTTGATTTATGCCTAGCTAGAATCGAACTAGGGAAATAGAATGTGGATCGAATGGCTTTATTTGTTGTACATTGGGCTATGGCATGTTGTACATTAGGGTTTAAGGTAATAACAAGTTAGGGTTAGGGTTTTGTTTAAGTATTTGTTGAGTAGAAATTAAATTAGGGTTTTCTTATTTGTTATATGTGTCGAATTGCATGTAAAAGAAAAAGAAATCATGTTGTGCTTTAAGGGTTTGTACCATGGGCTTAATAGGGTTGTACTATGGTTTAAGAAGGAAAATATATTTTTAGGGTTTCTTTAAGTTAATTTAATTATATATAAATTTTATTAGGTTTAAAAGTAAATAAATGAAATTTTTAGTTCTTATGCATTGGACACTTGTACATTAGGTTTAGGGACTTGTACTTATATTTAGTGTTGGAAATTAAATGTTCTGAAGATTAAGAATTAAGAATTACAAGTGCTGAAGGTTAGTACTGCTGATAAGAATACTCTAACAGTTCCAACTGCTAGTGTATATCTGAGGACTGTTCAAGTTATAACTAACAGTACTAACTGAAGTTAGTACTGGTAGTACAAAGAAGGTACTGCTGGTCGATACTGCTGAGTGGATAAGTGTCACGTATACTACTGCTGGTTGGATAAGTATTGAAAAGATATTTGTGTACTAAAGTCAAGTATATACGGTAGATAATATCTTTGGACAAAGTGATCAGTAACAAGTTGTGTACACAGATACATGTTGTATCTAAGTTACTGACACACATAAGATAAGCTAGCATGTGTTCGACAAGACTTAACAATATTGTAAAGATCTTTCTTGGACTATAAAAGAAAGATCTTAGACTAGATATATGGGTGACTAATTAAGTGCTTAATTCATATGCTTAGAACAACTAACTAGAACAATATCACAAGTCATAGAAACTTAAGATTCAAGTTTTATAACCCTAGTGATAAGTGAATATCACTCATATTATTATCTTAATAATATTGAATCGTTTGGTGTTAACATCGTGTGTTAATTGTTCATTACTCAAGCATTACTTTTCCATTTCCAATAACCAAATAATCTTCTAAGTGTGGTTAAGTAGATTCCGCATACTTAATCATATTAACTCAATATATCATATACACAAAGTTACAAAGGACTAATATCCTTATAGTGTATCGTGCATCCCATCAATTGGAATCAGAGCAAGGCTGATATAGTTGATTTAGAAAAAGAAGCAGAAATGGACGTACAAGATACTCAGGCTACAAATATTGCTGCAAAGTTGCCCATGATCAAACAGAATGAGTTTGAGTTGTGGAGGTTAAGGATTGAGCAATATTTTATGGTTCAAGATTATGCTCTTTGGGATATCATTATGTATGGTGATTCTTTTACACTAGGTTATACAGATGTCATTCTTGAAGGCAAAACAGATAGGAAAAGAAATACTGGACCAGTTACCGGTGAAGAAAGGATACAGAAGAGAAATGATCAAAAAGCAAGAAACTTGTTGCTCATGACCATTCCTGGTGAACAGATGCTATCTTTTAGCAAGTATCCTGATGCAAAAACTCTTTTTGAAGAGATTTGTGCATGGTTTGGTGGTAATGAAACTACCAAGAAAACACAGAAGACATTGCTGAAACAACAATTTGAAAATTTTAGTTCAAATAGCAATGAATCACTTGATAAGCTGTTCTCTAGATTACACAAGCTTGTCAGTCAATTAGCTGTGTTGTGAGTTGAGATAGCAAAGGAAGATCTCAACATGAATTTTTTACGAAGTCTATCTGCTGAATTCCATACTCATGTGGTTGTCTGGATGAATAAACCAGACATTGAAACCATGAAACTCAATGATTTGTACAACAACTTCAAAATTGTTGAACAAAGTCTAAAGAAGTCTGGAAACTATAGTACTAGTTCTGGGAATGTGGCACTTCTGTCATCTCCTAGTATTAGTAAGTCAGAAGAGGTAGATGAAGATAAAGGTGTTTCTACTGCTAACTATGGTGGTCCTACTACTAGTTTACAAAAGAATGCTGCTGGACTTGGAGATCCATCATTCTATGTATTCATGTCTAGTCAAACTAGTGGTTCTCCTCTAACTCATGAAGACCTTGATCAGGTGGATGATGATGACTTAGAAGAGATGGACATCAAATGGCAGGTTGCTTTACTTAGCATGAGGGCTAAGAAGTTTTGGCAAAGAACTGGAAAGCAGATTACCATCAATGGTAATGAAACTGTTGGGTTTGATAGCTGTCACTGGCTGGGACATTTTGCTAAAGAGTGTAGAAACCCAATGAAGCAGGATAATAGAAACACATGGTATAAGCAAGAGAAGAAGAAGGAAGTCACAATGGAAGAGCCAAGGGCTATGCTAGCCATAGATGGTGTTAACTATGATTGGAGCTTCATGGCTGATGAGGAAGAAGCACCAAAAGAAGCTGCAATGGTGGCCACTGAGACTGCTCTAACGGCCTTTTCTGATTCAGAGGTAAATACTATAATCAAATGTACTGAATCATGCTCTGCTCTTAATGCTTATGAAAAACTTAAAAAGGACTTTGATGCTCAACTAGAAGAACTATTTGACACTCTTGCTAATTTAGCTAATCATAAAAGAGGTCTGGCTGTTCTTGAAAAACAAATCTTATACTTTCAAGGAAATGAATCTAAGTTTACTGGTGACATGAATGCCCTAAAAAGAAACATAGAGTTCAAAGATGAAATAATTTGTTTACAAAATGCATCATTAGCTAAAGCCAAAAATAAAAGTGAAAATGTTAAGATAACAGTAGATGCTTTAGCTCATGCCTCAGAGGGAATTAATAAAATTTGGGAAGCTCAAGTAATCAATAAAGCTAGATCTGGTGTAGGATACAAGTCTGTTCCTCCACCATACAGAGGTGTTCCTTCACCTCCAGGAATTGACCTAGCACACACAGGATTTGCTGAGTTTCAAGAACCAATAATGGAATATGGTTCTAAGTCTACTGAGAGTCCTAAGGTAGAAAAAGTAAGTGAGAGTTTATGTAAAACTTCACTTTCTGGGAAATCAGATGATATAGTTGTTGAGGACTGTGCATCTGATAGTGATGAAGAAGATCAGGTTATGTCTAAACCTGAAATAGTTAAAAAAGCAGGAACAAGGGTTCCTAAAGTGGTCAAAAAGGATACTGTTAGGCCTAGAACAAACATTAAACATGTTAGGCAACCAGTTAAATATTGTGAACAATATAGATCCACTAACAAGCCCAGAGGTAACCAAAGGAGTTGGAATAACCTCAAGTCTCACCAATTAGGTGATGACTTTTTCTTTTATAACAAAGCTTGTTACACATGTGGTAGTTTTGATCATCTTGCAGCTTTCTGTAACAAATGGGTATCTGGGTATGCAAACAATGGGGTGAATCTAAAAAGGCAAACACCTAAAAGTCACTCTATTTTTAATAAATCAACACCCAAAACAGTTTCAATTAAGTTTGGCTTAAAACAAGATCGAACTGCTAGACAAGCAGTTCACACTGCCAGAAAAGCAGTTCATACTGCTAGACCATTTAAGACTGTTTACCCAAGACCAACAGTTAAAAGTGCAAAAATAACTTCAAAACATGCACCAACAACTGTTAATAGTCCATTTCATTCAAAAGCAGTGGTCCAAAAACAAGTTTGGAAAATTAAGGGTACAACTGCAAAGCCAGCAGTTAATACTACTAGGCAAGTAGTTAATACTGCTGCTTGGGGAAACGGGGCAAATGTTGTTAAGGCCTCAGCATGTTGGGTCTAGAATCCAACTAAACCCAATGGTGCATCAACCATTCTTAAGAGATTAAATTACATTGATGCACGAGGCAGATCCAAGTCAGTAATGGCTTGTGTCCCCAAAGGAAACTAATACTCCTTATTACTGTGCAGGAACATTCATCTGATAAACAAGAGGACCAAGGATACTCAGATAGTGGATGTTCAAGGCACATCACAGGCAACAAGTCTTATCTCTCAGATTTTCAATCAATAGATGGAGGCTATGTTACCTTTGGAGGAGGTACTGGTGGCAAAATTTCTAGTAAAGGTACAATTAAAACTGGAAATTTAGATTTTGAAGATGTGTTCTATGTGCAAGAGCTTAAGTATAATCTTTTTAGTGTCTCACAAATGTGTGATAAAAAGAACAAAGTTCTTTTCTGTGACACAGAATGTCTTGTGCTTTCTCCTGATTTTAAGATGCCTGATGAAAGTCAAGTACTTCTTAAAATTCCTAGAAAGGGCAATATGTACAGTGTTGATATGAAGAACATTGTTCCTAAAAAGGCTTTAACTTGTCTTGTAGCAAAAGCCACATTGGATGAATCAATGAAATGGCATAGGAGGCTTGGTCACATTAATTTCAAAACCATAAATAAGATTGTTAAGAATGGTTTGGTAAGAGGTTTACCTCAAAAACGATTTGAAAATGACCAAACATGCATTGCTTGTCTTAAACACAAAGCCTCTTGTAAGCCCAAAATTTTTAACTCTATTGATCAATCATTGTTTATGCTTCATATGGATTTATTTGGACCTACTTCTGTTAGTAGTATAATGCATAAAAGATATTGTCTAGTTGTTACTGATGACTATAGTAGATTTACATGAGTTTTCTTTTTAGCTACTAAGGATGAGACTTCTAGCATCCTTAAGACATTTATTACTCAGATAGAAAACCTAGTAAGCAAAAGAGTAAAAGTCATTAGATGTAATAATGGGACAGAATTCAAAAATACAGTTATGGATGATTTCTGCAAAGAAAAAGGTATTAGGAGAGAATTTAGTGTTGCTAGAACTCCACAACAGAATGGTGTTGCTGAGAGGAGAAATAGAACACTCATAGAAGCTGCTAGAACCATGTTAGCTGACTCTAAGTTGCCTATCACTTTTTTGGCAGAAGCAGTCAATACTGCTTGTTATGTTCAAAATAGGGTTTTGGTTGTCAAGTCTCACAATAAGACATCATATGAACTATTTAGAGGTAGAACTCCTGCTATAGGATTTCTTAGACCTTTTGGATGTCATGTGACAATTCTAAATACCTTAGACCATCTTGGAAAGTTTGATGGTAAAGCAGATGAATGATTCTTAGTTGGATATTCTCTTAACAGCAAAGCTTTTAGAGTATACAACTCAAGAACTAGAAGAGTAGAGGAAAACCTACATGTGAAATGTTTTAGAGAATAAATCCAATGTATTAGGTGAAGGTCCCAATTGGCTATTTGATCTTGAGTTTCTAACCAATTCAATGAATTATGTGCCTGTTGTTGTTGAAACTAATGAATTTTCAGGTTCAAAGTCTGATGACACAACAAATGAGGCAAGGTTAAACAAGGAGACAGATCAAGATCATGTATGGATGCCAATATGGACAAGTACAAGTGTGGCTTCAACTTCAACCAATGATGAATCTTCTTTTGGTAAATCTAAAGAAGGTGTTGATGATGAAATCAAGGAAGATGGAACTGAGAAACAAGACAGTCAAGTTAGCAGTAAAAAAGAAGTTTCTACTGCTGAGTCAGAGCAACATACTGCTAGGCTTAATGTTACTACTGATAGAGTACCTGTTTTCACTGCTGGTCAAAGTATTTTTACTGTTGGACCATCAGCAACAAATGAAGCAGAATTCTCAGACAATGAGGTGGAATTCTACAATCTCTCACCTCATTATCAAGTTCCACTTACTCCACACACAAGGATTCACAACGTCCACTCCCTGGGCAATGTGATTGGAGATGTACAATCAGGGGTGAAGACAAGACAACAATTGATGTCTTCAGGTCAACAAGGGCTTCTTAATGCCCTTTATGCTTCAAAACAGCATGAGTTTGCAAACTCTTGCTTGTTTGTATGTTTTCTCTCACAGGATGAACCAAAGAATATTCTTAAAGCCCTAGATGATTCAAGCTGGGTAGAGGCTATGCAAGAAGAGCTTCTTCAGTTCAAGATTCAGAAGGTTTGGGTGCTGGTTGATTTACCTAAGGATGTAAGGGTGATTGGCACTAGATGGGTTGTCAAGAATAAAGGGATGAAAGGGGCATAGTGATTAGGAATAAGGCTAGGCTTGTAGCACAAGGATATATACAAGAAGAAGGTATAAACTATGATGAGGTTTTTGCTCCAGTAGCAAGACTTGAAGCAATTAGGCTTTTCTTAGCTTATGCTTCATTCATGGGCTTCACAGTTTATCAAATGGATGTCAAGAGTGCATTTTTATATGGTACTATTGAAGAAGAGGTGTATGTCTCACAACCTCCAGGGTTCATTGATCCTGACCATCCAGAAAAAGTGTACAGAGTAGTTAAGGCTCTTTATGGCCTTCATCAGGCACCTAGAGCATGGTATGAAACACTAGCTTCCTACTTAATTGAAAATGGATTTCAAAGAGGGAAGATTGATCAGACATTATTCATCAAGAAGCACATGAGTGATCTTTTGCTAGTACAGGTGTATGTGGATGATATCATCTTTGGATCTACAAGGAAGGAGATGTGTTTGGAGTTTGAGAAACTTATGCATGATAAGTTTCAGATGAGTTCCATGGGGGAACTTACATTCTTTTTGGGTTTGATAGTTAAACAATCATATGAAGGCATATTTATTAGTCAAGATAAATATGTTGCCGAGATACTTAGGAAGTTCAACTTTGCTGATTCAAAAATGGCAAGCACACCATTGGACTCTGAGAAGCCACTTCTTAAAGATTTAGATGGAGACAATGTAGATGTACACACTTACAGATCTATGATAGGCTCTTTGATGTATCTCACATCATCAATACCTGACATCATGTTCTCAGTTTGTGCTTGTGCAAGATTTCAAGTAACTCCAAATGTTTCTCACCTCACAGCTTTCAAGAGGATTTTTAGATATCTCAAGGGTCAACCTAGGTTGGGTCTATGGTATTCAAAGGAATCACCTTTTGACTTGGTAGCATTTTCGGATAGTGATTATGCTGGTGCTAGCTTTGACATAAAGTCAACAACTGGAGGATGTCAATTCCTTGGGTGTAGACTTATCTCATGGCAGTGTAAAAAGCAAACAATTGTGGCTACTTCAACAACTGAAGCTGAATATGTAGCTGCTGCAAGTTGCTGTGGTCAAGTACTTTGGCTTCAAAATCAATTACTTGATTATGGGTACAATTTTATGAACATTGTCATTCATATTGATAATAGTAGTACAATTTGCATAATTAAAAATCCAGTGCAACATTCTAAAACAAAACACATTGAAATAAGACATCATTTTATTAGAGATTGCAATGAGAAAAAGTTGATTCAAATGTTCAAAATTGATTCTGATCACAACTTTTTAGATCTTCTCACTAAAGCTTTTGATGTTGGAAGGTTTCAATACTTGGTAGCAAGTATTGGAATGCTTAATCCTTAAAAATTTTAATCTGTGTGTTTTTTATATATAAATTTTTGATTGTACTGCTAGATTTATAACATACTACTGTTAGTAAAAAGTTTGTACTGCTAGTACAAATTCTGTTTGTGCAATTCATACTGTTAGTCATATATTGATACTGCTATAAGACAAATGCTTTGCATTTTGTTTCTTGGTTTTGGACTAACATTTTCAGGTATGAACATTGAGCACAAAAGAAGTTTCAAGTGAAATGGAAGCAGCAGAATGATTCTTAGTTGCTGATATAATAGGTTTATGATGGACTGAGTTTGGGAATTTATTAACAAATGATTGCTCCTAAGTTAATTGATCCCTTAGAACTTATTTCTTGAAATCTGATTATGATATTTCACATTGAATTGATGGTTCAGTTGGTCAGATAGTAACTGACTCAACTCAATTTCTATTATTTTATACTTTTAAGTATAATGAGCAAGTCTAAGGACATCTGATAGAAAGAACAGCTAGTAAAAGTTAATCTAACACTTGTGTTAGAGACAACAATTGCTATGAGCTGGAAACCCTGTCAAGAAAGCCTTTTGAATAGGTTTATCTTTACACAGGCAGTTATTTATAACTGAAAAACATTGGTTCTCACACAACCAGAGGTTATTTTAAACCGAAATCTTGATTAAGTGTCTGTTATACACTTAATCCCTTCAAAATGGTTGAAAGCAGTATGATTTTTCTATAATAAAATCATGAACATACTGCTAAGTCAAAAGTTTCTTAAAAAGGATTTTCAAAGGGACTCAGCAAAACCATCCATTGATGGATAATGAGTCAATGCCCCATGAATCACCTCTCATAGGAGTTAACACACCTAGAAGTGATGAGGGCAGCAAATTAAACTCTTAAGGAATTGATGGCTACATGTACAACATTGTCTGAAAACATGTTCTCAGGGGAGGAAATGATGTTCTAACTGATAGATCAGATGATGCTGAGATGATGGTGAGAGATCTTCCAAACAGGGGAGGGAATATCTCAGGGGAGGAAATAAAGCCCAAGGAAGGAAGATTAACCAATGTAAGGGAGGAAAAGACAAGAGCCTACAAGATGATGATATGGAGGTTGAAAATGACAAGAACAGAAAGTTCACCATTCTGGAGTATTATATATATTCAGAAGGGATGAAGCATTCAAAAGGAGAAAGTTCTATCTAGGAGCTTTCAGTTTCAATTTCAGTTCACTACGTTTGTTCATCACTTGCAAAGGCATACTGAAAGATGATTTCACTTGTTGAAACAAGCATCCAAGATACACAACATCATTGCCTCTTATAATTCCTCCATCCAAGGAAATTGCACCATCTTTTAGGTATTGAATGAAGTCTGAAGATTGGTTTTTGATATTGTTAAAGTCAAAGTAAATCGCAGATGAGCTACTGAGAAAGATATTCAATCTCACAGAATAGAAGAAATTTCAAATCAAAAATCTGACTATGAAATGTTTGAAAGATCCTCACAATCATGATTTAATTCAGAAGAAACATGTTGATTAGGGAATCCACATGTTTAGGGGAGGATTGTTGGGAATTAAATGTTCTGAAGATTAAGTATTAAGAATTACAAGTGCTGAAGGTTAGTACTGCTGATAAGAATACTCTAACAGTTCCAACAGCTAGTGTATATCCGAGGACTGTTCAAGTTATAACTAACAGTACTAACTGAAGTTAGTACTGGTAGTACAAAGAAGGTACTGCTGGTCGATACTGCTGAGTGGATAAGTGTCACGTATACTACTGCTGGTTGGATAAGTATTGAAAAGATATTTGTGTACTAAAGTCAAGTATATACGGTAGATAATATCTTTGGACAAAGTGATCAGTAACAAGTTGTGTACACAGATACATGTTGTATCTAAGTTACTGACACACATAAGATAAGCTAGCATGTGTTCGACAAGACTTAACAATATTGTAAAGATCTTTCTTGGACTATAAAAGAAAGATCTTAGACTAGATATATGGGTGACTAATTAAGTGCTTAATTCATATGCTTAGAACAACTAACTAGAACAATATCACAAGTCATAGAAACTTAAGATTCAAGGTTTTGTAACCCTAGTGATAAGTGAAGATCACTCGTATTATTATCTTAATAATATTGAATCATTTGGTGTTAACATCGTATGTTAATTGTTCATTACTCAAGCATTACTTTTCCATTTCCAATAACCAAATAATCTTCTAAGTGTGGTTAAGTAGATTCCGCATACTTAATCATATTAACTCAATATATCATATACACAAAGTTACAAAGGACTAATATCCTTATAGTGTATCGTGCATCCCATCATTTAGTATGCTTATGAAATCCATTTTTAAGGTTTGTGTATAAAAGACTTGTATTGTGTGCTTTAAAATAAGTGCATTGAGGTTTATAATGTGATTTATATATATATATATATATATATATATATATATATATATATATATATATATATATATATATATATATATATATATATATATATATTATGTTGTTATGCATAAATGACTTGTACCTTGGCTTGTAAGACTTGTATACTTATAATTTGTAGAAAACATATATATATATATATATATATTAATTAGAGTTTGTGATTTTATTACATAAAATCATAGATTTGTGAGTTTAGGGTTTGTATCGGGAGTTATAGTGAATTTAGGGTTTCTGTGCTTTAGGAGCTTGTACATTAGCTTGAATGAGTTGTACTTTAGTATTTTAGTATTTTAGGAGTCATTGTTAAAATGGTTTAGGGTTTCTTAGAAATTCTAATAGATAAGAAATGTTTAGTTTGTTTGTTAACGAATTAACGTAAAGTGGCAAATGGTATATCGTAATGTTTTATATGGAAATGTTTATATAAAATAAACATTAAGTAAGTTGATGTTGGTCCGCGTGTGAGCACGTTTATCAAGGATGTGAGTTACGTCACATTCGATAGTAGTTACGATCAGATAAAAAATATATATATGTATATACATAGAAAAAGGATAAGTATTCTGTAAGATAGTTTATTATAATGTGAGATTTTTACAGTGGTTACAAATCAAGACAGCAGAGGTTCTAGGAATGAAGAAAGCACCAGGAAGGCTGTTAGTTTGGAAGAATCTTCTTCCAAAGCTATGGTGGCCATTGATGGCCTTGGATTTGATTGGAGCTTTATGGATGAGGAGGAAGCTCCTACCAACATGGCACTGATGGCACTTTCTGACTCTGAGGTATATACAAACAATGCTTGTTCAAAATCTTGTGTAGCTTTAAAAAGCTATGAAACTCTTAAAAAGCATTATGATGACTTAAGAATAGAGCTTAACCAATCTAAATTTAATTTAGCAAATTATAAGAGAGGGTTAGCTGTTGTAGAAGAACAACTTGTATTCTACAAAAAGAATGAAACTATATTTACTGAGGACATTGCTGTTTTGAAAAGAGATATGTCATTTAAAGATTTAGAAATTAATGAGCTTAGAAGTGAATTGGAAAAGATTAAGCTGGAAAAAGACAGCATTGAAGTAAATATAGAGAGATATGCAGGGTCATCTAAAAGTATAGATAGGATTGTTCAGTGTCAGCTTATTGATAAATTTAAAACAAGTATAGGATATAAGGCTGTTGCACCTCCTCATGCTGGGTTATTTCCAACCCCAAAACTTGATTTGTCAAATACTAGTGTAGAGGAGCTCAAAAAACCTGAGGCTGAATGTAAAAGTGATAGTGAAGAGAGTTTTAAAGAGGTTAGTGAATCATTTGATACCCCCATTAGTTGAGAAATTGGTGTCAGATGATAAGGTAGAGAAGAAAACTGTCTTTCCCGCTGTTGCTAAGGTAGAATCTGTTAAACCTAAACAACAAGAGAAACCAGCTAGGAAAACAGTTAAGTATGCAGAGATGTACAAGTCACATAGTCCTAGGGGAAATCAGAGAAATTGGAATAATCAGAAGTCCCAGCAACTAGGAAGTGAATTTGTAATGTACAATAAAGCCTATTTTGTTTGTGGTAGTTTTGACCATTTGCAGGCTTATTGCAATTACCATCAAGGGGAAAGGATGGTATCTGGGAGTACAAGGGCATCTGGGAACACTTACAAAAGGGTGAATCACAATTATTTTCCTAAACAAACTCACCCTAGTGTTCACAGAAACATGGCTCCAATAGCTGTTTTAATAAAGTCTGGGCTTAAACCACTTAATACTGCTAGACCTGTTAATACTACTCACCCCAAATCAACAGTTTATAGTGCTAGACCAATGTCATGTTATTCTAAACCAGCACAACAAACTGTTAAAAGGCCTTTTCAAAACAAAACTGCATTAACTACCAGGAAATTTGGCCAAAAAGTTAATACTGCTAGGCCAACAGTTAGTACTGCTAGGCCAGTAGTTACTACTGCTAGGCCAGTAAATGCTGTTAGGGAAAATGGGGACAATGTTGTTAAGGCCTCAGCATGTTGGGTTTGGAGACCTACCAAACTTGATAGTGCATCAATTGTATTGAAGAAACATGATTATATTGATGCACGAGGCAGATCCAAGTCAGTAATGGCTTGGGTCCCCAAAGGAAACTAATTTCCTTTACTTTATGTGCAGGAACATCCACAAAAGGAAGAAGAAAATCCGAGATATTTTGACAGTGGATGCTCCAGGAACATGACAGGAAATATGTCCTATCTCACAGATTTTATTGCATTTGATGGAGCATATGTTGCCTTTAGGGGAGGAGCCAGAGGAGGAAGAATTACTGGTAAAGTTACAATCAGGACTGGTAAGCTTGATTTTGAAGATGTGTACTTTGTTTAAGAGTTAAAGTTTAATCTACTTAGTGTTTCACAGATGTGTGACAAAAAAAATAGTGTTCTTTTTACTGAAACTGAATATTTTGTTCTGTCTCCTGACTTTAAGTTGACTGATGAGAGTCATGTCTTACTTAAAGTTCCTAGAAAGAACAACATGTACAGTGTTGATATGAAGAACATTGTTCCTAAAGAGAGTTTAACTTGTCTTGTTGCAAAGGCCACATTGGATGAATCAATGATATGGCATAGGAGGCTTGGTCATGTTAATTTTAAAAATATTAATAAACTTGTTAAGGATAATCTTGTAAGAGGTTTACCTTTAAAACGTTTTGAAAATGACCAAACTTGTGTGGCTTGTCTTAAGGGAAAGCAACACAAAGCTTCTTGTAAGTCCAAGACTCAAAACTCTATTACTTAGCCATTATTCATGTTGCACATGGACTTGTTTGGTCCTACTTCTGTGAGTAGTTTAATGAATAAGAAATACTGTCTTGTTGTCACTGATGATTATAGCAGATTTACTTGGGTTTTCTTTTTAGCAACTAAGGATGAGACCAGTAGCATTCTTAAGAGTTTTATTACTGAGATAGAAAACCTTGTTGATAAGAAAGTAAAGGTAATCAGATGTGATAATGGAACAGAATTTAAGAATAGAGTTATGAATGATTTTTGTGATCTAAAAGGTATTAAGAGGGAATTTAGTGTAGCTAGAACTCCTCAGCAGAATGGTGTTGCTGAAAGGAGGAATAGGACACTGATTGAGGCAGCTAGAACTATGTTAGCAGACTCTAAGTTACCTACTACATTTTGGGCTGAAGCAGTTAATACTGCTTGCTATGTGCAGAACAGGGTATTAGTAGTCAAACCTCACAACAAGACACCTTATGAACTCTTTAGAGGTAGAAAACCAGCTCTAAGCTTCATGAGACCATTTGGATGTCGTGTTACAATTCTAAATACCTTAGATCATTTGGGCAAGTTTGATGGAAAGTCTGATGATGGATTCTTTGTTGGTTACTCTATGAATAGCAAGGCTTTTAGGGTATACAACATTAGAACCAGGAAAGTAGAAGAAAACTTGCATGTAGAGTTCTTGGAGAATAAGCCTAGTGTTGCAGGAGAAGGTCCTAAGTGGCTGTTTGATATTGATGTGCTAACCAAATAAATGAATTATGTGCCAGTTGTTGCAGGTACAAACTCTAATGATTTTGCAGGTATCAAAGATAGTTTTGATGCAGGTCAATCTAGCATGGAGACTGGATCTAGCCAAGACTACTTTATGATGCCACTATGGAAAGAAGGTTCACTGTTTGATGCATCTTCAAAGAATGTTAGCAATGATGAACCACAACCTTCTTGTGATTCTGAAAAGGAGGATGATGAAGGTGCCAATAAAGAAAGTGGAGTTGATGAACAAGAGAGGCCTGAAAGCAGTACTAAAGATGTTAATACTGCTAAGCATGTTAGTACTGCTGAGCCAGATGTTAGTACTGTTGGGCCAAATGATAATACTGCTAGCCCAACAGTTACTAATGATGCTGATTTTTCTGATGATGAAGTGGATCTGAACAAAATACCTAACACCTATCAAGCTCCTACAACTCCAAATACAATAATTCATAAAGATCATTCACTTGATCTTGTGATTGGTGATGTACAATCTGGTGTAAAGATAAGAAGAATGACAATGACACAACCTACAGATGAACAAGTTTTCCTTACTGTTGTGTATGAAGGGAAAACACATGAAGACCTTCATACTTGTTTATTTGCTTGTTTCTTATCTCAGGAAGAACCCAAGAAAATTGCCAAAGCTCTAAATGACTCATCCTGGGTAGAAGCAATGCAAGAGGAGCTTTTACAGTTTAAGCTTCAAAAGGTTTGGGTTCTATTAGATTTGCCTAAGGGAAAGTGGGCAATTGGTACAAAATGGGTGTTTAGGAACAAGAAAGATGAGAGAGGTATTGTCATTAGGAATAAAGCAAGGCTGGTTGCACAGGGTTTTACTCAAGAAGAAGGCATAGACTATGATGAAGTTTTTGCCCTTGTAGCAAGGATTGAGGCAATAAGACTATTTTTGGCTTATGCTTCATTTATGGGATTCATGGTGTATCATATGGATGTGAAGAGTGCTTTTCTGTATGGCAAAATTGATGAAGAGGTTTATGTTATGCAACCACCAGGATTTGAAGATCCTGATTATCCTGACAAGGTTTACAAGGTGGTGAAAGCTCTCTATGGTTTGCATCAAGCTCCAAGAGCCTGGTATGAAACTTTGGCCAATTACTTATTGGATAATGGGTTTCACAGAGGAAAGATTGATAAGACCTTGTTTATCAAGAAGCAAAAAGGGGATATTTTGCTTGTCCAGGTCTACGTTGATGATATTATTTTTGGCTCTACAAAGAAGAAGATGTGTATTAAGTTTGAGAAGCTGATGCATGACAAGTTCCAGATAAGTTATATGGGTGAACTTACTTTCTTCTTAGGGTTGCAAGTCAAGCAGAAAGAATATGAGATATTTATCAGTCAGGATAAATATGTAGCTGATATCTTGAAGAAATTTGGGTATACTGATGTCAAGACAGCTAGCACCCTAATGGATCCAGAAAAGCCTTTGCTTAAAGATGCAGATGGTGATGATGTTGATGTTCATCTCTACATGTCAATGATTGGATCATTGATGTATCTCACATCATCCAGACCAGATATTATGTTTGCTGTATGTGTATGTGCCAGATTTCAAGTCACACCTAAGGTTTCACACTTACATGATGTGAAAAGGATCTTTAGGTATCTAAAAGGCCAACCCAAATTAGGTCTTTGGTATCCTAGAGAATCTCCCTTTGATCTGGTGGCATATAGTGATAGTGACTATGCTGGTGCAAGTTTAGATAGGAAGTCAACAACAGGTGGTTGTCAGTTTCTATGATGCAGGTTAATATCATGGCAGTGTAAGAAGCAAAATGTGGTGGCAAATTCTATAACTGAAGCTGAATATGTGGCTGCTGCTAGTTGCTGTGGACAAGTACTCTGGATTCAGAATCAAATGTTGGACTATGAGTACAATTTTATGCACACCATGATTTTCATTGACAATAACAGTACTATATGTATTATTAGAAATCCTGTTTTACACTCTAAAACAAAACACATAGAGATTAGACATCATTTTATAAGAGACTGCAATGACAAAAAGTTAATTCAAGTTGTTAAAATACACACAGATAACAATTTTGCAGATTTACTTACAAAAGGTTTTGATGTTGGAAGGTTTCAATACTTGGTTGCAAGTATTGGAATGCTAAATCCATAAAGTTTTAATCTCTTTGTGTCTTTGTGAAGTTTTGTAAAGGATTAGTACTGTTAGATGTTAATACTGCTAGACTGTTGAGTTAATACTGCAAGTACAAATTAGTACTGCTGAGTTAAAACTGTTAGTCATTTTTAATACTGTTATATAAAAAATGCTTTGGATTGTGTTTTCTTTGTTTTAGACTAACATTTTCAAGATAAGTAAGCAGTATGATTGGAATTAATGCTATGTGAGAAGCAGATGTGGTGAATTATTTGCTGTCATAATTGATTTATGATAGAGAGGATTTGGGGATCACTTAACAAAGGTTTATACCTGAGTTGAGAGGTTATTTAAAATCTTTTTCTTGAAATTAACTTATGCCTATTAGGTGGTATAATAAACATGAAATGATGGTCTTAGTTAGTCAAATAGTAACTGAGCTAACTTACTATTTACCATTCTATACTCAGTATAGTGTGTTAGTCCAAGGACATTTGGTATAGAGAACATCGAGCAAAAGTGAATCTAATACATTTGTGTTAGAGGTAACACCTGCCACGAGCTGGAACCCTGTCAAGAAGGCTCTTTTAATGAGTCTATCTGATCACAGGCAGTATTTATACTGAAAACATTGGTTCTCACACAACCAGAGGTTAATTGCAACCGAAATTTGATTGAGTGTCTTCCTTTACACTTAATCCCTTCAAAAAGTTTGAGTGCAGTATTGTTTTAAAAGAAAATTGAGTTAATACTGCTGAGAAAAAGTTTTTCCAAAACTTAGTACTGCTAGGCAAAAGTTTGTACTGCTAGGCAAAACTTTGTACTGCTGGGTAACCGTTGGTACTGTTTGGTCATAACCGTTTTTTAAATATAGACGTCGAGAAAATTTTGGTCAATTACTTTACTTAAGGGTTTTCTAAATTGGATAATTCTCACTTTTTATCTAATTTATACGATTTCTTCAACCTAAAGAAACAATTTATTGAAGTCGGTCCAATCAAAACCCTAAGTGTTCACTATAACATCTCAATTGGCTTTACCAAACATACAATTCTCTCATAAACGATCATAATCCAGCACTATAATCAAACTTTTAATCAATTTTAATGGCGAATTTAGAATTTTGTGATAAGCACAACATGGTTGCATTTTTGAAGAAACCAGAGGGGAGTCAAGACTTCCATCAGATAGTAGATTTTGTCAATACTACCCACATCAGGTATGCTCTTACTGTAAAGCCTACTATCTATAGTTCTCAAATTCAAAAGTTTTGGCAGACTGCTACTGCCAATACACCTGATACTGGAGAACAACAAATAATTGCAACAATTGATGGCAAAACTTTGATTATTACATAGTCATCTGTTATGAGACATCTCCATTTAGCAGATAATGATGGTATTAATTCTTTGCCTAACACTAAGAATTTTGAACATCTTTTCAGAATGGGGTATGAGTCAGATTCTGACAAACTAACTTTTCAAAAAGGACAATTTGCTCCGCAATGGAGATTCTTCATTCATACTATCTTGCATTGTTTAAGTCCAAAGAAAACTTCATGGGAGCAATTTAGTAGCAATATTGCAACTGCTCTTATTTGCTTAGCAACAAAAAGGACTTTTCACTTTTCTAAATTGATTTTTGATAGTATGGTGAAAAACTTGGATAGAAAATACAAGTTTTTAATGTATCCAGGATTTATTCAAATGTTTTTTAACAAACACAAACATTTGCTTCTATCTCATAAAAATGTTTATCTAACTCATTGCCTTACTCAAAAACTTTTCAGTAACATAAAAATGGCTTCTAAGGGTTATAATGGGATAGAAGAACCATTATTTGAAACTATGCTTGTTCAAAGTGAAAATATTCAGGGTGAAGGATCAACAAGCCCAGTTGAGTCCTATCACACACCCACAAGTTCCTCAATTACTCAATCAGCCTCACAACCAACTTCATCATCCTATAGGAGTTCATCTGGACAGGAATCTGATGTTCCTCAGCACAGATCTCCTACTTCACCACATGTAGCAGATGAGGCTGTCTCTGACAGAATGGTTAGGGCTACTACTACTGTCTCTAGCTTAGTAGCAGGACAGGCCAGTAGTAACATTGATAAGACCCAACCCATGGCAACATCTAATGTGTCAAGTTCTCATGAACTTGGTACAGGTGATGGACTCCCCAGCCACCATGATACAATGGGGAACATGCCCCATGATTCACCTCTCCCAAGAGTTAACACACTTGGAAGTGATGAGGGCAGTGTGACACTAAAGGAATTGATGGAAATTTGTACCAAATTGACAGAAAGGGTGACTGGCTTAGAGAAAGAATTGAATGAAACAAAGCAACTCTATAGAGGTGCCTATACAAAGCTTATTCTGAAGGTGAAGAAGCTACAGCAAAAGGTCAAGTTACTCAAAGCTAAGAGAAGGGCAAATATTGTGGAATCTACTAGTTCAGATGATGATTCAGATGATGACTTGGATGATTCTTCCAAACAGTGGAGGAAAATTGTTGATATAGATGAAGATCTAACCATCTCATTGGTTCAAGAAGATGCTGAGCTTCAGGGGAGGCAAGATGCTGGTATGGATGATACAAATTTTGATGCTGCTGAAATTGTTAGTACTGCTGATTCACTTAGTACTGCTGGAGCATCAGTTAGTACTGCCAGTGTTGTTTATGTTAGAAGAAGAAGTGCAGATAAAGGAAATGGGATTATGATTGAATATGAGCCACCAAAGAAGGTTAGCAAGAGAACTCAAGCTCAGATAAGCTTTGATGAAGAAGTTGCTCAAAGGGTGCATGTTGAAGAACAGACAAAGTTGGATGAAGAAGAAAGAATTGCAAGGTTTATGGTAGAACAAAAAATCAAGAGTATTGAAGCAGAAAGATTAGCACAAGAGCAAGCTGATGAACTTCTAGCTAAAAAGATATATGAAGAAGACAGGGCAGCTATCCAGAAGAAGAAAGAGAAAATGCTCTTAATGATCTGCTTGAAGTGATTAGAAAAAGTCAGAGTGCACAGGAGGCTGTTGCAAGAAGAAATAAACCTCCAACTCAAGCACAAAAGATGAAGCATATGAATGAGTATCTGAAGAATCAGGATCATTACACTGCTACTCAATTAAAAGGAAGGTCTTATGAAGAAATTGAAAGATTGTACTTCAAGGCTTATAAGAAAGTACAAGATTTCATTCCTATGGATAAAGAATAAGAGAGCAGAAGTACAAAAAGAGCTGGATTAACTTTAGAGTCAGAGCCTTCAAAAAGGCAGAAAGTTGGTGAAGAAGAAGAAGAAGAAGAAGAAGAAGAAGAAGAAGAAGAAGAAGAAGAGGAAGAAGAAGAAGAAGAAGAAGAAGAAGAAGAGGAAGAAGAAGAATTGACCGAAGAACAACTTCAACAGATGATGATTGTCATTCCAGAAGCAAGACTGAATGTTGAAGCATTACAGGCAAAGTATCCAATCATAAACTGGGAGGTCTATGTTACAGACATAGGAAAGTTCTGGAAGATAATCAGAGTTGGAAATCATTTTGAATTATATCAACACTTTGAAGATATGTTGAAGTCTTTTGATAGAGATAATCTGATGCAGCTATGGGGATTAGTCAAAGAAAGGTTCAAGCCAGCAGATCCTTCAGATGACAAAGACAAGTTATTATGGGTTGAGTTGAAAAGAATTTTTGAACCAGATCCAGATGATAGTCTATGGAATTTCAAGCAGATAATCTAGGATTGAAATAGAAGTTGTATAATACATGCGAAGTTCACCATGTATCTACAAAAGCTGGAGTTGATGTATATATGCTTGTTAAAAAAGAATATCCATTGAGAAAAGGTATTCTCATTGTGATTTTATCTGCTAAACTCACAGTGGATGAAGAGACAGAGATGGCAAGAGAGCTGCTGAGAAAGATCTTCACACAAGCAGAAAGAAAATGAAGTGTTTGGAAGAATCCTCTCAAGCTTAAAAGTTTAATTCAGAAACTTGATGATTTGGAGGTAAAACCACAAGTTTAGGGGAAGATTGTTGAGAATTATAGTACTTCACACTTAGTACTGCCAAGCCAAGAAGGTATTGTCAAGCCAAAAGTTAAAATTGTTGAAGTTATAACTAACAGTACTAACTGAGTTAGTACTGCTAGTGTAAATGTTAGTACTGCCAGACTAACAGAAGACTGCTGATGAAGATGGTACTGCCAAGGTTATGAAGACGTGTGATGTAATATGTATAGAAGATATTTAGTGTATATCTTATATGTTTAGAAAGATACGTATATTGTAGATTTATAGTTATCTTGTAAAGGACTCCTTGTGCCTATAAAAGGAGGTCCTAGGTTAAGCTGTTAATATGATTTTTTAATCTCTCACGTATAAGCTTCAAGGTTGTAAACCCTAGTGCTATTCAGAGTACTCGTATTATTATTCTAATAATATTGAAGCGTTTGGTTATATTGTTTGTTCAAGTTTACTGTTTCATTAACATTGTTAATATTCTTCTAAGTGTTAAAGAGTAGATTCCGCATACTCTTTGGCATTCACAATGTTTCAAACAAAGTTGTTTTGGATTTATCCAAGGTAACTTAACCTTACAAGCCCAGGGAATCGGTCTGTGTTTGGGATCAACAAATATATACATTTTTTTGTTCTTTCGATAAAGGAAGTGAGTTATATTAGATACTATAAAATACATGAAGATTGATGGACCAATTATAGCCACTTATTTTTAACCAAAATAAAACATTCACTTCCACCCCCTATTTTTTAATTAAAACACACTTTCATCCTTCTGTTTTAAAGATAATATATTATTAATCGTTAAACGAAACAAATTACATGATTATGACAAACATATAATTATCTTTCAATAGAGAGAGACTTTCATATACTTTCGAAAAAAAAATTTGGGTGGGGGTGACACAGAAGTTTGCATGATATATCACATGTGATATAACACTAATCTGTAAGTTTGAACACTCAATATATTTTTGTAAAATTGACAGAAGTATTTGTGCAGAACTCCAAATGATTCACCGTTTTGTGCATGAAAAAAAAATACAAATCCTTAGCTATTCAACCATATATCACACATAATTTTTGAACTTTAAAATCTTTACAAATTATTCATATAAGTTGGAGAAAATATATGAATTTTTTTATATTCAAACTCGCATGATATATCATATGTGATATAACACTAATTTGTAGATTTGAAGACAGAACATACAGTCGTAAAATGGACATAAGTATTAGTTTTCAGTGCAAATCACGGAGAATCTTTTGGAGTTTTATACAAATGATTATACCTATTATATGACACCATGTTGAGTGATCGAACATACAAATTAGTGTTATATCGCATGTGACATATCAAACGAGTTTAAATATCATTTTCTTTTCTTTCATTTTTCACCAATTTCTTTAAATAAACTGTATTGATTTAGAGGTTCAAATATTATGTGTGATATATGGTTGCAAAGCTAAACATGTGTATTATTCAATGCAAAAAATGATAAATCTTTTGGGTTCTATAAAATACTTATTTCATTTTACGGCAACATGTTGCGTGCTCGATTTTACAGATTTGTGTTATATCACATGTGATACATCAAGCTAGTTAGACTTTCAAAAAAAAAAAAAACTTTATTTTCTCCGATAAAGTGTATTGATTTGAAAGCTCAAAAATTATGTGTGATATATTGTTGGAAAGCTAAGGATGTGTATTTTTCAATGCCAAATACGAAGAATCATTTAGAGATTTACACAAATACTTATGCTCATCTTACAACAACACGTTGAATGTTCGAACTTACAGATTGTGTTCTAACTTACATATTAGTGTTATATCACATATGATATATCAAGCGAGTGTAACTTTCAAATTTCTTTTTCTTATTTTCTCCAACTTCTATGCATAAGCTATATTGAATTGGAGGTTCAAACATTATGTGTGACATATGGTTAGAAATAGGGCTGTAAACGAACCGGGCGAACACGAACGGAGCCTTGTTCATGTTCGTTTGTTTAATTTTAACCGGACAAATAAACGGACACGAACACTTAAACGGACGTATTTTCTTGTTCATGTTCGTTTATTAAGAAAATGAGTTGTTCATGTTCGTTTATGTTCGTTCATTAAGATACTAAACGAACGTTAAACGAACATAAACGATCGAACATGAATGAACATAGACAAACAAATATAAACTTTATTAAATTATGCACAATATATTGTTTTATAAGTGTTATTTTGTTTAAACAAACCAATTTTAAAATTATACAATTAAAAGATATGATATATACGAACATAAATAAATAAATGAACATAAATGAACGCATAATCGGACGTTCACAAACATAAATGAACGGACGCGACTTTTGTTCATGTTCGTTCATTTAACTAAACGAACGTAAAATATTGTTCATGTTCGTTCATTTAATAAATAAACGAACATAAACAAACTTTTTACCGAGCAGTTCATGAAATGTTCACTGAACGTTCAGTTCGTTTACAGCCCTAGTTAGAAAGCTAAAGATGTGTATTTTCAATGCAAAAAACACGAAGCATTTGTAGTTGTGCACAAAAACTTATACCCATTTTACGACAACATGTTGAGTGTTCGAACTTACATATTAGTGTTATATCATATGTGTATATTAAACAAAATATTGTACTAAAAAAACACTAGAAAAAAGTTTGTCGAAAGTATATGAAAATGATTTCTATTGAAAGATAATTAAATGTTCGTAACAGTGGTGTATATGAAAAAAATTTGTCGAAAGTATATTAAATGATTTGTATAGAAAAAGGGTTGAAGTGAGATTTAACTGAAAATATCAATTAATCCTTTATTCTTTTAATAGAATGACCGGCTGATATTTGTCTTTTAGCATGAAAAATATGTTAACCTTTAATTGAACATTTTTCTTATAGATAAAGAGATAAAACTATAAATAAATAAAATACTAAAGGGCTTGTGTTTCAATAATACCCTTTGTTGTCTAGTAAACTCCTCAATCAAATGATTGTGGATTCAAGTCCTGCTTAAAACACGTGAGATAGTTTGTGGTTGTATATTGTGATATAGTTAGTTGACGTTCTTAAAAAAAAAAAAAAAAAAAAAAAAAAAAAAAAAAAAAACCCTTTAATTAATTTTGTTGTCTTCGAATATTAAGCAAAGTTAAGTGTAGTGTGTTGTGGCCCAAACAAATTAGTCTAAGCCCTGTCATAGCTAACCTAGCCCATCATACTACCATTCGCATTATAAATACCACATAACACACTTCTTAACATCACGCAGCCGTTATTTCCTTTCAACGGATTCTATAGCTGATGACCAGATCTCAAAAATTAGGTATTCATTTTATTTCTTACTTTATTGTTTTTAATCTTGCTAGTTATGTTTGTGATTGATTGATTGATATAGATATAATGAAATAAGATAATTATGATAGAACATAGCTATATAACTATATATGATATTATAGAAGTATATATGTTATGGGTATTACTTTATTGTTTTTAATCTTGCTAGTTATGTTTGTGATTGATTGATTGATATAGATATAATGAAATAAGATAATTATGATAGAACAGAACTATATAACTATATATGATACTCCGTATTATAGAAGTATATATGTTATGGGTATTACTTTATTGTTTTTAATCTTGCTAGTTATGTTTGTGATTGATTGATTGATATAGATCTAATGAAATAAGATAATTATGATAGAACAGAACTATATAACTATGTATGATATTATAGAAGTATATATGTTATGGGTATAGAGATTAGTGAACAGTGATGTGGCATGAAGTAGTTCATAACGTTTACACTAGTGAACAGTGATGTGGTCATCATAAGAGTCGTACTAATATATTTTCTCTTCACTTGTGATGAAGGTGTGAGATGAGCTTACTTATTATGGAAGTTGTGAAGGTTGTTTGCGAAATGTCTAGTCATATTTGTGCTCGACATGTACAAATATGCTTTGATATTCCAGAAGGTTTGAGTTACTTTCAAAGCAACATGAATGACAAATTAAACGTCATACATCGTGACATAAAAAGTTCAAACATGGACATTAAAAGTGCCAACATTGTTTTGGATGATGTATGGAATGGCAAAGATTGACGACTTTGGCCTTTCCAAAATACAACATTCAACTCAATAAGGTGACTCATTCGGAGTGGTACTATTTGAAATCATTCCCGATGCAAAAATCATTGTTTATGAGTATGCATCTAATGGAAAAATTATTGTTTATGAGTATGCATCTAATAGAAGACTCGTAGATTGGATTTTTTTCACGGTAGCGACGCATATGGAGATTGAAAGTGCTAGAAATTGAAAGTCTAGTTTATACTAGATACTACTAGCATTATACATTTGGGTGTGTTCTCTTCATGTCGTTTTATTTGGATTACAATTGGATGATTTATGAAAAGTATATTGTATATATGTATTTCTTGACTTTGAAATGTACATAAATTTGTTTAAATAAGTCGACACTTTTTTTTTTATCTTATATTCCATAATAAGAAGTAACTTGAATGTCATAATGAGAATGAGTTTAATCGGTTAACTTATGGTTTGATTACATATATATTGGATATTAAGAAACATGGAATCCAAACATCCTAAAGGCAAAGAAACAATCTAGATGTACAAGATGCTTTGCAAAGAAATAATCCTACTTCAATAAAGCTAAGTGGTAACCATCTCTTCTTCATATCATTAACAATCTAGATGTACAAGATGCTTTGCAAAGAAATAATCCTACTTCAATAAAGCTAACTGGTAACCATCTCTTCATATCATTTTGTTTGTCTAATGATTCTGTCATTTTAATGAAATCGAATCTTTAGTTAAAATGTAGTTTAAGGGATATTCCAAAATCATGCAGACGTTTATACATAATGACAAGTGTTTTTCTTTTTCATTTTATAGGGGTTTTCACTAGAGGTGGCAAAATAGGTAGGTGGGGTCGGTGGCAAAATAGGTAGGTGGGGTCGGTCTGGGTCACAGTTCTAGATGAGTTTGCGTCTAAATGGCTCCGGGTTTATATGAGTCTTCTAAAAACATAGGTCTAAATTGGTCCGGGTCTAGATGGGTTTCGGTCATTTTTTTATAAAAAAAAAAATTAAAATTTGACTTGCTAGACCCGTTTAAACATGAGTAATTGTTATATAATTGTACTTTGTATCAAATAACCAACTATACCCATTTATAGTATTTAAAGAGACTCAACTAGACTCATTTCTAATAGATATATTTACCTACCATTGACCAGCTGCAACTCAGGCGAATCCCAATTGCCACCCCCACCTGTTCCTTATGCAATACCCACGTTGAAAACGCAGACCACCTTTTCCTGCATTGTTCCTTCTCGCATAGTTTATGGGCACATGTATTGGCATGGTGCAAAATCCCACTCACAAAACCCTCAAACATTCGAGACATCTTCAGAATACACACCGAACCCCACATTACTCCCAGCAAACGGAAACCCATCAATTTGGTCATATTGGCTATGTGTTGGGTTATATGGAAGACGAGAAATGAATGTGTGTTTTCTAACAAATCCCCCTCCATCCGATTCGCAGTCAAAGAAACCAAATCACTTAGCTTTTTATGGATATCGAATAGATCCCAAAACCTTCACATGGAATGGTCTAAATGGTGTAGCTTCAATTTTTAAATTTTGTTTCTTGTAATTTTTTTCTAATTTTGTTTGTTTCTCTAGCTCCTTGTTAGTCTTTATATATTAATGAAATTTTGAACGTTCAAAAAAAAAAATATATATATAGATATATTTACCCAACAAGACTCATGTTTAATCAATGAGTCTCAATTTACAATGTTTAGTTTTCACTCGTGAGTTAAGAAAGATATTTTTTTCTTGAAATGATATCTTCAAGAAAGTTTTGAAACAAAAAGTGTTGGTTATGCATGTTGCGATCTATTCGGAGTCAATGTTCCACTTTGTGTGATGCTATTTCACCTATTATGGGTCAAATTTTAAAAAATCCATACATGACATTTGTATCTATACAACTTATAATACATTTTAGCACTTTCCTTATATATAATTTTAAATTTTTCATTAATACTTTTTAAATATTACAAGTAGAAAGCAATGTTTACAACTACTTAAAGCACAAACACATCGATTCAACACATACATTTAATACTCTTCTTAAATCATCTGTCAAAAGTACAACTATTTACTGCATGGTACAATCTAAGCAAGCTACTAATCTAACTACTGTATATAGATTTTTAGCAAATACAACTAATTAAACTAGATGTACAATCAATTTATGCATTAATACTTTTGTATATTGACTGGTCAACACCAGTAGTTAATATAATCTTTAAACACCCCATTAATAAAAAGTATCATTAAAGCATCCACAATAGTGGACCTTTTAAAAGGTCTAAATACTTATTAAATCATTAATTTATAAAGTTTTTGATTTTATAAACCTTTTCAAGTTTATAAAATGCTTAACAATTACACATGCATTAAATTACAATTACACATGCATTAAATTATCAAAAGATTCAAGATTTCAAACCTTCATTCCACATGGACATAAAACATCAACTCACATGGACATAAAACATCAACTCAGGGGGTGTTTGTTATTGCGTTTTGAGCCTGCTTATCTACTTATGAGGTGAGATCCGTAACAATCAACAAATATCTAAAGAATAAACTAGCACATCCTAGCCATCCATCCTGCTTTAATCCAATGGCTGAGATTAAATAAAACAATAACAAAACAAGGGCAAACTGGTCATTACAGCTCATTTAATATAAAAATTAATTTCTCACATTTTTTTTTTAAAATGACATATCTTGCAAACGGTAAATTTTTAAGCTACAAAAAATACACCATCGCGACGAGAATTAAATTATCTTTCTATAGATATGCACTTTTATATACTTTCGACGATTTTTTTTTTCAAAATTTTCACTCAGAAAAATCACACGTGATTTGTAAAATCACTTGTGATTTGTTATTTTAAAAATCACGTGTGATTTTATAAATCACAAAATCACATGTGATCTCAATATCAAATCAATTTATTCATTCTTTTATAAAACAAATTCACATATATTTTTTTTTTGTTATGTTATGAAAAAATGTAAATCACATATGATTTGCAATAAAATCACATGTGATTTGAGGTAAAATCACATGTGATTTGAGGTAAATCACATGTGATTTGCGTTAAATGGTAAAATCATATGTGATTTTTTCTTTTCTTTTTTTGTAACCCGAGTTTCCGAAATCACATCTGATTTTTTAATGTGATTTATAAAATCACACGTGATTCATTTTTTGTTGTGATGTAAATCACATGTGATTCGTGTGTAAATCACATGTGATTCACCATAAAACATAATTTAAGGTAAAATCACAATTACCAAAAGACTTCTTTCAAAAATTGTGCTTTACAAATATTATCTCAAGACTTCTTTCAACCCTTTTGTCAGTTTTACTCGTCTTTCATGTTTGTCTGTAACTCTATACAAAGAACCAATAACAATTCACATACTATCAAGCAAATTACATCATACTTTCATTTAAAAATGCAACAAAATAGAAATATACAACTAACAAAAGCTTGAACCATATACAAATATGAGAAAATGCGTATACTTTCGAGCATTTCTTGTGTATCTGTTCCACCGATTGTGTGGAGATATCGAGAAGATATTTTCCGGCAATGATGACGATGGTTTTTATAGATCTAGTAGTAGCGGTAGATCAGTGATTATGACAGATCCGATGGTAGTGATGGTGGCGCCGGTGATGTGGTACGATGGTACCAGATCTGGTAGTATGGTGGTGTGGTAACGGCGGATCCCGGCTGATTAGGATCAATCAACGGCGGTGGATCAGACAAGTTGTGTCTCCCATTCGAACTATTTGACGACAGTGGCTTGACGGAGGCGGCTCGACGGCAACAAATCAATGGCGGTGGATCGACGACGGATCCATGACAGATCGACGGATGTATGACAGTTGTTTGTGTATGTGTTTATGTGGTTTGTGTGTGTTTTGTAGAGAGATAATTAATGAGAGAGAAAGTGAGGTACGAAATCACATAAATGCCCTTCAGTAAGTAATAAAAATAAAATGGGAAAATATATCAACCGTAGGATAAAAATAGAATGGACGCTTGAGATGAAGTGTTTTGATCTTTAGATAATTATTGTTCTGCATTGAACTTTTGTCATCTACTTATTGCGTTTAAAAAATGGAGATAATCTAAAATGAAGTGTTTGGCAACACAAGTGAATAATCACTTATTTGCGTTTCAAAAGACCCAAAAAAGTGGTTTTGCAAAAGTGATAAGGGACTTGCAGTTTGAAAACGTGGTTTTGCAAAAGCAATATTTGAGAACGTGGTTTTTCAATAAGCAATCCCAAACACCCCCTCACTATGGTTAAAACAAATTATCAACATTTTCATGTGTTTTAAACATTTTATTTAAATCACCATACTAGCATAGTGGATGCCCTAATAGAACACAATGTACAAACCAAGCAAGCTGATAAACACTTTCTTCTTAAAATTTTGAAGGCATTTTATGAATACTTTTAGATAATACAACTTTTTTTTGCAAATAGTTCAAACTTATGAATTATAAAAAAGTAACAAGTTCGTATATTTTATGTCCGAACTTCAAAAAAAAAAAAAAAAAAAAAAAAAAAAAAAAAAAAAAAAAAAAGATTTGAAAGTGGCCTTAGATAAGATATCATCAATGGCCTCCAAATTTCAGTAGTTTATCGTGACTGCAAAAAGATTATCGCCAACTCTAAACTTATTGTCACCGTAAACAAAATAATAAAAAACCATTGTTTGCCGAAAATATCAATTACAAGGTACCCGCCGCCGCCACAACGCGCTGGTACCCGGATAGTATGGTATATGGACGCTCTGAATTATTGAGTTGAGATCAATATTTAACACAATTTTTAGAGATCCAATAAACAAATTATGGTCATTTATTTTTTCATAAAAAAATAGACCACTTTTGTAACTCCCCCAATTTAACGCAGCGAAAAATGATGTCACTGGGGTATTACTTCATAGTACAATAGTCATAATAATAGAAAACGAATTCTAAATGAAACGTTTTAAAAAGGATTATCATTCAATTTCATAAAATATCAGAGTTTACAAAAGAGGTCCCAGTAGTTTCCATGTACAAAAATACAACATAAAAGTCTAAAAGTTTTCATCGAATGATAATAAAATGTAGCCTTCAAAATATCCATGCTACTCCGTGCCAGCCAAATACCTTAAAGACTTGAGATAAAACATGTTAAAAAGTCAACACAAAGGTTGAGTGAAATTATAGGTTTATAATCAAATAGTGGAACACAAGATTTCAGATTAGTAGTGATAATAGCAACGAATACAATTATTAATAAAACAGTTTTTATTTCACTAAACTCATGACACGCAAAACGTTAACTGAAAGTATCAAAACAATGATAATAATAATAATTGCCCCGTGTAGGTAATTTGCCGTATACCTACTATGTTAAAATATAGTGAGTTTGGTGATCTATCCAATCAACACAAACGGGATTCGTCAATCCCAATAAGTCTATTCACAATATTCGCGCTCATACACAAGTGATTAATGATTCATGATTCAGGACCTTTTGACAATAGTGGTACTTAGTCTCAATAAAACATTCGGTTAAACATACAGTTTTTCCAGGTAAAATAGCATGTATCTCTTCTAAAGGTTTATAAACAATTTATATAGTGAAAAATGTGGCTATGAACTCACCATAAGCGAAATGATCACAAATAACAAAATATGTGATAATAAAGAGTCGTGAAATCCTAGAAGCAACCTAAAATAAAATGTTGCGTCTTAGGCTTTAAAATGGTAAAGTACAAATGCAAATAAGTTTCATAAAGTTATTATATTAATTATGCCATTGTACATAGTGTTTTTAAAGTTTATAAAACGACAGGGACTAAATTTGATAAGTTATGAAAGTTTTACGAGTCCTAATTTATAATTTATAAGTCTATAGAAGAGTAAACGGTCTATTTTCCGATAGTAGGTCCCACCACTTCGGTTTTTATGTAAAAGATGGGTTCAAAAATACTACTCCGTAATTTGTTAAGTTTAAGTTTTTATAAAGTATTTCCATTTATTATATCACTATATTTAATGTTTATAAATTTTATAAAACAAATGAGACAATTTTTACAATAAATTGATATGTTTAATAAACTTTGTGTTAAGCGTGATTTTAGTTTTAAAGTTGTTACCCGATTTAAAAAATTTCGTGTAAGGAGTTATACTTTGGTCTTTACGTTCCCGGAAAGGTTTTTGAGGGTACTAATCAGATTTGTGGGTCCCACTGCTCTAAAAATTGCATAACCTAAGTGAAATTACCATTTTACCCTTACATACCAAGTCTGATTCTAACAACATCAAAACAGTCCCACTAAATTGGCGATATCTTGAGTTCTACAACTCGGTTTGATCCCGTTTTTGCGGCTATGTTCAATTTAAAGTGTTACCTACAACTTTTATTCTTTGTGCAATAGAGGGTTCTATGCAAATTTTTAATGTTTTTAGACATTTAAATCTGATTGTCAATTTTCGACTACTTTTACCGTTTATTTTCTAGTTAAATTATCAGCTATCGTCACGCGACGATCCACCCGAAAAATCGAAGCTAAGAGATAGATCTATATCCCTATATTTTTAGCTAAGGCTCAAAGTCTACTAATTAATTTAAATAATTCCGAGAATGACCCTGATACAAAATAGTCTTTGCAAAACAAGTCCCAATCAAGTTTTCAAGTGATATAAACTATGTACATTGCATAATTAAATCTAACAAGTATATAAAACATATAAATTACATAAAATGTAAATAATATCATATTAGAAATGAAAATATGACGAGGTTCCTTACAAAGATTGTGGTGTAAGTGATGAGTACAAATCAAGATCACAATCTAAGGATCACCCAAAACACAACCCTATGCTTCCAATTTAACCCAACCTTCAAATAACCCACCAACTATTTTGTAAACTCTTCAAACCCTTTTAAAAATCTTCTTAAGAAAACCCTTGTAACTCTTTCCAAATGACCCAAAATAGATGAGATTGTGGTGATTTTTGAATCAAGAACTAGTTAGGAATACATTGTCCTCAATATAGATGGAATAAACTTGAAATAAAAATCAAATCTCGGTCATGTTTGTGTGTTTTGGTTCGTACAACCAAGAGAAAGGACACAAAAAAAGGGTGATGGTTTTGAGATCTAAACTAAGTGGTATTAGATTAAACGGTTTTGTAGTTTTAGTACATGGTTTCGTAAAGTGGAAGTAACACTTGTCCTTGCAGGACAAGTGTTAAATGTGTGTTGTGTATAGAGTGAGTGGGACGGTGTATATTTTATTTTGTATAGGGGGTGAGTTATAGCAACGGTCCCTATTTGGTTAGATTAACCCTCTCTACATTGTTTATATTATTTTTTTTTGTTATTTACCTTATTTTGTCGTTTTGTGAATAGTGTTTTTTTTTTTTTTTTTTTTTTTTTTTTTTTTTTTTTTAATAGAAAAGATTATGTATGTATTGTAATGTTTTGTATATGTATAATGTTTTGTATAATAGCACGTTAAATATTACCACATTAAATAAATGCAACAACAACTGTTATTATTAAATTAAACGACAACGTTATACATATTATTTAAAAACAACAACATTTACGACATATGAAGTTTATTCATTTCATTTAAAAGATCATGGAGCCTTGCACCCGACTGACAAGCGTGATCCTCAGGATTCCTTGCCAATTCTAACTCCATCTCCAGCGTCTTTATTCTTGTCTTCAACAGCTTGATCTCATTATCTTTAGCAACGCAGTTTGAGCACTGCGTTGAAGATGAGGCTTGATTAAAGTACGTGTTTTCAAAATCATCTTTCCACATGAAGTATCGACACCCATAGTCTTTTGTACCTGGCTGTTACATGTTAAGAAAATTATAAGAAATGTATTTTTAACAGACAAATTATTTACATAACTGAGCAAAACGTATGATTATTTACCACTGAAAGAGGACATGCATAATACAGTCGCCCACGACTACCTTCTTTCCTGGATTTCCGTTCTATAATGAATCCTCTATCACATCGACACCAGAAAGGATTTCTTCGTTCCACCTGGCCAAAGAATTTGCATAATAATTTACAACATCAATCAATAATGTTATTATTAATTTTAATAAATTTTCAATCATTTACGATATAATAAAAACAGTTATTTACAACATAAATCAGTAATCATTCACAATGTTTTGTCTGTATAATTGTTTACAACATAAATCAATAATTATTTACAATGTTATGTCGGTATAATTATTTACAACATAAATCAGTAATCATTTACAATGGTTTGTATGTATAATTATTTACTGCATTAGTCGATGTTCATATAAAGTTTCCCATGCGGCTGCAACTGGCTGTCTGAAATACCTCCATTGTGGGTGGTTACGCGGAAGTGGAGAATTTGGGTCTAGCGTCGGTACAATGTAGTGAGCACCCACACGGGCAATCACAATGGGGTCGGTTTCATGTGATATGTTTGGCCTGGTAAAAAGCGGAAAACATGTGTTCCAACCTTGTTCGGATATAAATACAACAGGCCGGTTAATTACTGAAGCGATAACCAGCCCCGTCATTGGCATCGTCATCCAGCGATCGATAGGTGCGGGTCCATTGGACCAGTCTATTGTATGCCAAAGTATGTCAAAGTCATGTTGCAGGAACATACTTATGTACGTTTGCCTATGATAATCTAACTCTTGCAATAACATACCTCTGACATCGGCCCACCTATTTTCGTTTTGAGTAAGACTGTGGGCAACGCACCGAAACCCACAATTTCCATCACCCCGCACATCATGTATGCTTATTACGTGTGGACGGAAAATACGTGGAATACCCTCAATAAACTCATTGCTCATACTATCTCCAGCATAAAATCTGTGGCGTAGACTTTCACCCGTGTAAGAACTATGTCTTGGAGGTTCTTTCCGCAAGTCCGAGACTTTTGTAGATCTTGAATTTGTACTTCTTCGGTGATCTACGATTGGTACTTCATTCAAGTCAGGGACTTCATTCAAGTCCGGGACTTGTGTAGCCTTGCCCTTTTTGTCCTTTGCGCTCGGACGTCCACGTGTATTTTTTTGAATAGCTGGTTCACGTGTGTCAACAGATTCAGGCTGAAATATATCTCTCAACTTCATTAACATATTTTTCTTGACAAACGACGTTGATTTGCTAAAAATATTCTTGAATTGTCGCACGCCATCGTTAAACGAAGTATCATCATCATCATCACCAGGTTCGCTGGAAGACCCATCTTCAGACGGGGGCCTATTGATAACAGGCCACGGAACATATAGGGTTCTCCAAAAAATATCAATTTGATCCAGTGGAATGGGGCATCCTGAATTCAATTAAAGTGAATTGTATAAATTACTGATATTAATGTGGAAAACAACTTGATAGTTATAAATTTAATATACTTACCATGTATTAAATAGTATTGCATCTCGTGAAAGCATGGTAGTCCGTAATTTAACCGCAACTTATGGCTACAGTCTGCTGCGGTGATATTAAGTTGGAGTTCTTTGTGCATGAGGTTGAAAGCATGTTTGGAAACTTTATACCACAATTCTTGAAATGGTGGTATATTACACGTATTTAGTTTCTCGTTGATGCTTCTATTGAAAGTCTCTTTTATCGCATTTTCTTGCGAAATGAGAATCTTATCGATCGACCTCAACAACCTGTCTAATTTGGACTGTGTGCCGTCCAAATATAATTTCAACAACGCGTGGTGAGCCTCAACTCTGCACGTTGTTGTCTGGCCGTAGGAGCGATATCGGTCGGTAATATACGAGACAAACATATGTGAGTAACCTCGCAGCCAATTATCCAGATATGCAGCGACATCTGAAAAAAACAATGAATTAATAAAAGGTCATTCGGGTGCTCATTTATTAAACAATGAATCAAGTACCCTGATGGTTGACCAAGTGCTGTTGTAGGCGTCTATAACTGGTCGTACGTTATAATCTGTCAATTCTTTGACCAAACCCAACTCATCATCCTTTAATCGCATTGCATAAGCCACACCATGCAACGACTCTAGCATATCATGATTATGCGAATCATCCTTCACCCTCAAAATCCAATAATTTTTTGTTCGATGATATTTTGCAACTAATCTGAATGGACAATTGGTTTTATATGTTTTGGTTTTCCGTTTTCCACTACCTCGTACGATATAATTCCCACCCTTTGTACACCTATAATTGATTTCATTCATCTGACCATCTTCTGATTTGGTTCTATTTTTAACAATTACAAAACCGAGCTCCCGAGCTATATTTTGTACTCACTTGCCCCGTGAGAATCGAAAACCTGAAAATACATAACATTTTTTATAACATTTACATTTTTTATAACAATTACATAAATTTTTTTATAACATTTATATTTTTATAAAATTTACATTTTTTACAACATTTACATTTTTGATAACAATTACATAACATTTTTATAACATTTACATTTTTTACAAAATTTACAGTTTTTACAACAATTATATTTTTTATAACTTATACAATTTTTTTTTACAAAATACTTTTTTTTTTTTTACAAAACACAACTTTTTTTACAAAATTTACATTTTTAACAAAAAAAAAAAAAAAAAAAAAAAAAAAAAAAAAAACGCGTTTTCCACTCACACACACAAAACACTCACACGTGCCCCTCTCTTTATCACACTATCACACACCACTCACACACACAAAACATTCACACGCTAACTTCTCTCTCTCTCTCACATCTGTCTCTCTTTTTCTCTCTCTATTTTAGATCTAGATCTAAAATCACTCTTGTGATTATCTGATTCTGGTGATCTTTTATGTGAGTGGTGATGTGGTATGTGAGTGGTGAGTTATAGCAACGGTTCCTATTTGGTTAGATTAACCCTCTCTACAATAAGAGGGTGTAAAAAATTGGGGGTTCTGTGTTCTGTGGTGATGATGTTTTGATATAACCACCTACAAAGGTTAGTGCTTAATGTTTTGGGGGTTTTTGAAATTATCTGTGGTGATTGGGTGGGGGTTTGAAAAATTAGGGTTTTTAAATTTTTTTTAGATCTGATTAGGGTTTCGTAAAAAATTGGGGGTTTTTTAAAATTAACGAATAATCGTTCAATTAACCTACGTTAATTGAACGATTAGCTGATTAATTTTAAAAACCCCCAATTTTTACGAAACCCTAATTAGATTTAAAAATTAGGGTTTTTAAAATTTTTTGGGGGGTTTTTGAAATTATCTGGGTGGGGGTTTGAAAAATTAGGGTTTTAAATTTTTTTTTAGATTTGGTTAGGGTTTCGTAAAAAATTGGGGGTTTTTTAAAATTAACGAATAATCGTTCAATTAACCTACGTTAATTGAACGATTAACTGATTAATTTTAAAAACCCCCAATTTTTACGAAACCCTAATTAGATTTAAAAATTAGGGTTTTTAAAATTTTTTGGGGGGTTTTTGAAATTATCTGTGGTGATTGGGTGGGGGTTTGAAAAATTAGGGTTTTTAAATTTTTTTTTAGATCTGATTAGGGTTTCGTAAAAAATTGGGGGTTTTTTAAAATTAACGAATAATCTTTCAATTAACCTACGTTAATTGAACGATTAGCTGATTAATTTTAAAAACCCCCAATTTTTACGAAACCCTAATTAGATTTAAAAATTGTGCTCTGTGGTGATTAAGTTGGTGGTGATGAATACCTGTTGCTGTTGGCAGGTTATCTGTTGTGATTATGTTGTGCTCTGTGGTGATTAAGTTGTGATTAACTTGTTGGTTCTGTGGTAATGAATACCTGTGGCTGTTGGTAGGTTAACACCTTGATCTGCCACCATGAGTGGTATGAATACCTGCTCTGGCCTACCCCACAGTCCACAGGTATGTGATATGTGATTATGTTTTGCTCTGTGATGATGAATGTGATTAAGTTGGTGGTTCTGTGGTGATGAATACCTGTGGCTTATAAGCAGTTTGCTTTTGAAACTTGATAAGCAGTTTGTTTTAAAAAAAACTGAGATATGGCAATGATGATTTAAAAGATAGTTTTGATTTTGGCGTGGCATTACCGAATGGACATGCAAAAAATAAATTTTTTTTTGCAACCTTTGAAGTTGCAGCCAAATATGATAAAACTTGTTTATGATGCACCAATATATAATCTGAGCCTAATGTACCTCTGGTGTGTTAAATGCTGAACTTGACATTTCGGCAGCCTAAGATCTTTGTTGTGCTTCACTTGTGCAATTTCACTTGCTGCTGCTTGTGTTTCACTTGTGTGCAATCTGCAAAGAAATGGTTTGTTAAAATATTTAAATAGTGAGGGTTAATCTAACCAAATACCACCGTTGCTATAACCCACCCCTTTGTGCAATCTGCTTCTTTGTGGTGAGACTGTGTTTCACTTGTGCAATCTGTTTATGATATTGATTGTGGTGAGACTGTGTTTCACTTGTGCAATCTGCTTCTTTGTGAGGAGCCTTGTTTATAATGGAGCCTTTCCTTTCTTTACTTGTGAATTATTGCAGTGCTCTTTCCTTGTGAATTATTGCAGTGCTCTTTCCTTTCTTGTGAGTAATTGCAAGAATCTTTACTTTTTACTGTTGTGAGTAACATGGGTGCAATCTGACTATCTTACTGTTGAATTGAGAATTATTGCAGTGCTATTTCCTTGTTCACTTGTGGCATTGAGAATCTTACTGTTGTGTGGAATGTGAGACTTTTGTTTTCACTTGTGGTTCACTTGGTTTGGGTGCAATCTGTGCACATTTGGGTGCAATCTGTGCACATTTGGGTGCAGTATGCTTGTGTGCAAGCTGCTTGTGACCTTGTGTGCAATCTGTGCACTTGGGTGCAATCTGCTTGTGTGCAATCTGGCACTTGGACAAAAATTTTTTTCAAAAAAGGCGATGACGAATGGTTATCTAAAAAACCGAAAGGCATGGCAAAGTGATATTTTTATCACTTTGCAGCCTTCATATACCGAAAGGCATGGCAAAGTGATATTTTTATCACTTTGCAGCCTTCATATCCGAGCCTAATATTTGTTTAGATTAACCCTCTTTATATATTTTTTTCTAAATTGGCGATGATGAATCTGAGCCTGTTATGTGTGCAACTGCTTATGTGCTATACTTGCACTTGGACAAAAAATGAGCCTGCAATACTGGCACTTGGACATATCATTTGAATCTTTACTTTTTACTGTTGTGAGTAACATGGGTGCAATCTGACTATCTTACTGTTGAATTGAGAATTATTGCAGTGCTATTTCCTTGTTCACTTGTGGAATTGAGAATCTTACTGTTGTGTGGAATGTGAGACTTTTGTTTTCACTTGTGGTTCACTTGGTTTGGGTGCAATCTGTGCACATTTGGGTGCAATCTGTGCACATTTGGGTGCAATCTGTTTCACTTGGGTGCAGTATGTGCACTTGGGTGCAATCTGGCACTTGGACAAAAATTTTTTTCAAAAAAGGCGATGACGAATGGTTATCTAAAAAACCGAAAGGCATGGCAAAGTGATATTTTTATCACTTTGCAGCCTTCATATCCGAGCCTAATATTTGCTTAGATTAACCCTCTTTATATATTTTTTTCTAAATTGGCGATGATGAATCTGAGCCTGTTATGTGTGCAACTGCTTATGTGCTATACTTGCACTTGGACAAAAAATGAGCCTGCAATACTGGCACTTGGACATATCATTTAAATCGGCGATGATGATTGTTAATCTGAGCCTGCACTTGTGTGCAACTGCTTGTGTGCAATACTTGCACTTGGACAAAAAAAGAGCCTGCAATATTGCTTGTGTGCAACTGCTTGCACTTGGACAAAAAAATGTGCAATACTTGCACTTTGGGACAAAAAAATACATGGACAAAAAAATACATGGACAAACATATTTATGTGGGACCAAAAGACAAACAGACAAATGAAAAAAAAAAAAAAAAAAAAAAAAAAAAAAAAAAAAAAAAACTGTCATGAACAGTGGAGTAACAGTACCCTACATTGTTAGGGCGGGGGTAGACCCCGTTTCCCTAACACAACCCTTGTATAGTTTTGAGCAATAGTATGTAGTTTTGATCTTGGTAATTGATAACGTGAAGTTTTTAAAACGCGAAATATAAAATTGTGTAACATAAAAATACAAAACTTATAAAAATGTTAAAACTTGACAACATAACCTATTTTAGTATTTTAGGTTAGACATGGGTTTATTGGAGTGTTTAAATGTTTGTTAAACTTAAAAATGCAAGTTGTAGAAAAAGGAAAAGTAAAAATGCAAAGTTTAAAAATGATAATAAGAGAGAAACCAAAATGAATAAAACGTACAGACTGAGCATAGTCTAGTGTCGGTTGAGTTAAATGTACGTTTAACTATGTACGCTGGATAACCTATCCGGTTACCCGTAAAAGTACGTTTACTTAAAATAAAATAATAGGTAAAAGTAAATAATCAAATAATGACCTCATAAATTGAGAATTGTTACAACTTTTCACTTTTTTTTTTGAAAATTAAATATCTTGTAAACGGTAAATCATTAAGCGACAATAAATACACCATCACGAGAAGAATTTTTTTATCTTTTAGTAGACGGGCACTTCGATATACTTTCGACGATTTTTTTTTTGAGCTTTTTTTAATGTTTAAATTTGCGCATCGAAAAATCACATGTGATATTAAAATAACAAATCACATGTGATTTTTTCAGGCATAAATTTCAACACTCATAAAAAAAGTCGAAAAAAATGTTCGTCGAAAGTTTATAGAAGTGCCCCTCTACAGAAAGATGATTTAATTCTCGTCTCGATGGTGTGATTCGTTTCACGTAATGATTAACGGGTTGTGAGATATTTAATTGTTAAAAAAGAATAAAGTGAGTTTTTTTAGTTTAATAAAAAATAAATGGGTAACATTTGTTCATTGGATCTTTAAAACAATTGGTCTATATATTGAACTTTTCTCATCTATAAGGCTAAAAGGAGTGGAGGGTGACCTCTCACTCGTGAGGTGCCCTCTCACTCGTCACCCCATTCCACAAACATTGCTCACGCGTGAGGATATGGAAAAAGGGAGGCGAAAGGTGGCCGAGTCACCTCTCGGTTCTTGTGTTATTTTATTATTTTTTATTTTGTTTGTGAGTGTGTATGGGGTATTTAGTCGAGTATATTTACATAAAGTGAGTATTTTAATGAAAGATGATGGGTGGTGTGACCACTACGGGTGAAAGCTGAGAGGGCGTAAGAGGAGAGAAAGCTGAGGTGGCGCTGATGTGGATGGTGAGGGGAGGGTGACCACTACCTTTAGACTAAGACTACCCACAATGGTCACACCCTCTTACTTTTCACATCAGCGCCACCTTAGCTTCCTCTCTACATTTACCTCCCCTCACTCCCTTTCATTTTTCATCCACAATTTTCCCCCACAATGGTCACACCACCTCACCTTTCAACTCATATATATATATATATATATATATATATATATATATATATATATATATATATATATATATATATATATATATATATATATATATATATATATATATATATATTTTTTAATTAAAAACTAGAACTTTTATTCATAAATTACTAACATTACATTAAACATTAAAAACATCATAAATATAAAAAACGGAAATTAAACATCACCAGAAAGATGTTCGACCAAATCTACATGAAGGTTTTGATGCGCTTGTGCCTGTTTGATTTGTCTGATAACTCTATGCTTTTGTTCTTGGGATCGTATAAGGTCGTCTGGTTGATGTGCTTCCTTCCTATACCAATCGGGAGATATCGTCTCCCCCGTGTCTTTTTGAATCATGTTATGTAATATGATGTATGTATACATCATATTCCTTATTTTTTTTCTTGACGATACGGTCGTGCGGGATTGGCTACTACGTCCCATTTCTTATTTAGAACACTAAATGCCCGTTCCACATCTTTCCTTGCTGCTTCTTGCATTCGCTTATACCATATTTACTTGTGTTCATCGACGCCTGGTTCTGAAAATGACTTAACAAGTGTCACCCATTCCGGATATATCCTATCAACAAGATAGTATCCTCATCTGTAAGTTACGCCGTTAGCCACAAACGGAATCTCTAGTACTTTTCCGTCTTTGAGATCGTTGAATAAAGGGGATTGATGTATAACGTTGATGTCGTTGTTCGCCCCAGAAACACCAAAGATAGCATGCCATATGTAACAACCGTGGTTTTAGCAGGTTAGTCTAACTATTAGTTTCGATCAATTTAATTTTTACTTGGTGTGACTTAAGTGTTTTGTGTGACATATATGTGATATACGCGTGTTTTTGGCACTGAATCATTTGTGTGACTCTATTGATGTGTCTTGAGTAGTGTTGTTTTGATTAAGTTCATTTTTGCTCACTTTGGTGACGTGGAAATGACTTGTATGGTTTTGTTCGGGGTTTTTTTTGTGTAACGAGTTTTGTTCAAGCTTGTGAGCATTGGTAAGTTAAGCGGTGATCGGTTTTACGGGTTATATTAATAATGAGCGTGAATTTCTATTTTTGGGAACTTTGGTTTGAAAATGATAATTATTCGAGTTGTCGTAAAATGAAGGATTACCGCGTAAGATGTTAGGTTTCGGTATAGGCTTTTATAAAATAACGAAAATACAAGGTTTTAAGTGTAATAATTAATATTAATAAAAATATATATATATATATATAATTCAAGATCAATTGTTTTGAGCTTCTAAAAATCAAGTGGCTATTTTTCTAAGCTTGTATTAACATCAAGGAACACATAAAAATTATGTTCATCATCCAGAAAATTCGTTTGATTTTATTTGTAAATTACGTGTGTTTTAACTCATCATTTTTCGTACGCACGATTAAGCTTGCATGGTTCATTTTTCTTATTTTTTCTGAGCTATATACGACCTAAAGATCACAAGAAAAATACTAGATTAAGTTTACAATGTAAGGTTTGGTCGTAGAAATTATACCTTTTGCTTATGATTATAAGAACAAACAATTTGCCACGATCACACGAGTGCCTCTAAATTCCAACTCCTATTTTTCGTAGCTCCTTAAGATTATAGTGAACACCAGAAAATTATTGGCTCAGCTCCAGAATGTCGAATGAGGTTTTTAGGGATTTTTGTTTGTCGATGTATAAGGGTTTCGGTATATATATGTTTATAAAAATATAAGATTTGTATAAATAAATTATAAGAACCGACTTTTAGGTGATAAAAATCCAGAAATTTTGGTTTTGTAATCTCCCATAAATTAAAATTGTTACTTAATATATTTTCCTAATTTATTTTGTATTTATCCTATTCCAAAAGATTTAATAAATATAATTATTCTTATTTAATTTATTTCGGTATATATATAATTATATATATATTTTGTAATTCTTGGACATTTAAAATAATGTAGTGTTGTTCCAGAAATTGATTTGTTTCATATATGGTTCGTTTTCAGAAGTTTGGAATCGTTTCTGAATTTTATAGTTTATTTATTTTGGTTTTATTGTTTCAGGGGATAATTACTAAAATAGCCCGATTGCCCAAGTGCTAAGAGTATCCGGCCCGCTCACAGAAAATTCCCCCCTTAGCCCAGGGCAACTGATCCGACGGACCACAGGACGCCACGTCACCGACCAGAGTACCTCAACAACTGTTGCTACGATGTATAAGGGATGTATTGTATTTTGGGCAACTTTTGAATTTTGGGCAACCAATACATGAACAAAAGGATATTTTGGTCATTTTACGTGCATTAAAATTAGGTAGTTTTTTTGAAAATATATTAGCCCGTAATTCGATAATTCGATTACAATTCATTACAGAAAACACATCAATACACAAACAGCTTCTTTTCCATAGACAAAGCATCACACAAGTAACAAATCATAATTCCTTAACACCCTGTAATTCGATATGCCGATTCAGTTGTACCGTTGTAAAATCGTTGTTCGATCTACAGTGAAGTTGCTTTCAGAAGTCAAAGAAATTTTGTCGAAGGATAAAAAGCGGGAAAGGTTGTTTAGAAACACAGTCTTTGGTCCGTGGTTGGATATTCGGTTTTTCGATAATGACTGCCCTTTGATGCATTTTGTTTTACAACATCAGGTAAAAGTTTCTAACATATCGTCCGATTCCCCACCATTGCAGTTCAAAATTGGGGATGATTTGTTAGAGTTCGGGCGTAAGGAATTTTGTTTAATAACAGGGTTTCGATTTGGGAAAGTTTGTAAAAATGAAAATAAAGCAAATGCATTTCGTGACCGCGTATTTCCAGAAAAAAAGACAGATGGTATAAAAACTGTATATGGCAGTGATTGTTTGAAACTAGTTAAAGATCCAAATAGGTTCTTAGCTCTTTCGGATGAGGATGCTATTAGGTTGTGTCTTTTGATAGTTGCTATGTTGGTGTTTATGGGTATTGAAGAAAGGAATTGTATCCCTAATCATATACTGTCTTTGGTGGAGGACTTTGATGCTTGGAACGTTTTTCCCTGGGGTGAATACATGTGGCATAAATTTTATCAAAGGACTGTGAATGTTGTTGAGAGACACAGACCAGTTCATTTGGAGAAGTTGGAAAAAAACCCATATTATAATGCGATATACAATCTATACGGTTTTGCTTGGGCTTTCAAGGTATGCCATACTTTCTACTCTGTACTAAAGTTCAATACTATTGTTATATATATGTATCCGGTGTACAAAATGTTTGTATCTGTTTTCTATCCATTACTAGGTTTTTTGTATTAGATATATATTGAATATATAGTTTTGAACACGGTAATAACCTGCAGTTTGAGCATTTTTCTTTTCCACATTATATACATTTTAAACAACCACATATTTCAGATATGGATTTTGGAGACATTTCCTAATAGCGGCAACTGGTGGGCGAAAGACACGAACGTCATTCCACGAGGTCTTGCTTGGTATAAATGTCAAAAGTTGCGAAGATCAGACCCTATAACACTATTTGGACCGGTAAGCACCGCACTATCTTTGAAGGCTAATTTGTTTTACCCTTATTTAAATTTGTTCACATACAAAGTTATTTACTATTTGTTTTTTTAGGAGTCAGTTCCTATTAAGGCACTTTATGCCACCAAACGCGAATTGAGACAACCGTGGTGTATTGCCAGCATCCCCTTTATAAAGGGTTTGTCTGATTCAGACCTGTCAAGTGCAGAGGAAGACCAACAACCGGATAGCGCAGAGGATGATCACCAACCTGCTAGCGCAGAGGATGACCGCCAACCTGATAGCGCAGACGATGACAACCAACTTCGTAGATCAGAGGATCACCAACAAGCTGGTAGCGCAGACGATGAACATGAAGCACCAAGTTTAGAAACTTTAGATAAAAATAATGTTGAAAACGCAAAAGGTGTCCAATCAGGCGAAGGCCAAGATGAAAAGAATTTTGGAACAAATCCTATTTTGGGCAAGATATTTGATTTGCAAACTGATATTTCGTTGATAGCGAAGCACGTAGCGTCTGTCCCTAAACAAGACATTCGCGAGCTGCTTCAGAAGGTGAAAACAAAATTTTCAGAGTTAGAGACAGTTATTAACGAAAACACCGATGATCCAGATTTTCCAGTCAAGTCTGATGTCAACCCTGATATTTACATGGTTTGTATTCACCTTATATGTTTTATTCTCCTAACATTATACGAAGATGAATTCCTCGTTAAGTATTACACTTATCTCATTTTGTCAACTACAGACCCCGTCATCACGTTGTGAAGATGGTGTTGATAATGGTGTTACGCGCCGAGATGTTGATGATGATCATGCTGATGATGATGTCGAGCATGCGCATCCAATGGAAGTTGACAATCCTGTTTGTTTAAAGGTTTACTTTTACTTTGTGTTTTTTTGGCATACGTTTATAAGTATCTCATTTCCCCGTTAATGTTTACCCTTTAATCGTACATTTAATTCATTAAATGTTGCCTTATTTTGTCAACTACAGGCCACGCCATTAGCTTGTGAGGCTGATACTGGTGTTACGACCAGTGTTGCAGCCCATCACATGAAAATTGACATGGATGTTGGGCAGCAAGGCTACAACGAATCTCAGGTGGGTGGGATGGACGTTCTTGTAAAAGCATGTGAATTAGGGGTTACTCCTGACTTCCCTACTCTTGATCATCATCAACCTGCAAATCAAGTTGTGGCATCCCATGAGAAGGACATAAATCAAACAACATCCTTCGTCTACGGTGATGTATGTTATCTTGAAAAAAATACTTTTGCAAAATACAGCCTTCCTTGCTTGCCTATTTATTTATACATCTTTATTGTACCAGTATCATCCGGTGGTGTATGATGATGTCATGAGTTATATAAACGACGGAGCGGATGTGACTAGTGTTTCGTTAGAAGAAGTACCGTTTGATAATGAAAATGGTAAGGGTGTTGAGAATGCAAATGCTATTTTCGTGCATAAAGAACAAACAACCCCATTGCAGACATATGTTGAGGTACTTGGTTTACTTTAAATTTAAAAAGGTTAATAATTGTTCCTTTCTATGTCTTGTGGTCGGTGTTAATTACAACCTATGCTATGCAGGAAGACCAAACAACACCATTTCAACAAACACTCACCAACAATGGGTTTGCAAATGTGGTCGGTCCCAATGACAAACCTTGCTTGCACTCTGTTTTTTCTGAACGTAAAAAGAAGAAAATCCAAAAGAAAAAAAATGCGCATAAAGTTGCTCTAGTTGCTAAAGCCTTTAAATCAAAGCACGATAAGTTTTTTGAATCTCTGAATTCAGAGAACGTCCAATCCGCACGACTGACCAGAGCAGCTACTTGCAGAAAGAAGTTGATTGAGCCTATAGTCATTTTAGATGTAAAGCACCGTAAAACATTGATACTGAAATCACTATCTGGTTGGCCTATGCTAATATATGGTATGTGTCTTTTCAGGACGTATCTGGAAACCCAAGAACTCGGTCAATTACTGAGTTCTATTCGGCCAACCCAGATCCTTTTGTTGAGGTAGTCTGATTTGTTATTCTTAAATTAACAATCTTATGATTCGTTTATTGTTAATCATTTATTTGTTTATTTTAGGATCTGAGTCGACATCCCAAATTGAAAAAGGACAAGGTGTCTCTGCCTGATTCGCTTCGTGTTTATTTAAAGCAAAAAAAAAACAAAAAGCTATAAGTTTCCATGGGGCGGTCGTAACATTGTTTCTGATATGAAATTTTGGCTAGCGTTGGCATGTCTTGAAGATTGTAAAGGCGGTTGGCTGTATGACTATGTAAGGAACCATCATCACTATCTGGTCAAATACATTTGTATATACTTTTGATTGACTAACCACTATAAGTTTTATAATTTTTGTTTTGTGTACACAGCACTTGGATATATGGTTTGACCTTATGTGGTCACTTAGACCAACCAATGCTGATTGGACCTTGGCAGGTTCTCTGTTCGCCCCACATATCTTGGCTGGTCAGATGTACAGTCATTATTCAGATGGAACAAGCTACCCTGTGGCTTGGCGAGATGTTGAAAAGGTTAGTTTGCCACAATCCTTTTTAAATATAATTTTAAGTGTATCCATATTAATATGTACATTTCTTTGTCTATATTAGGTTTATTTCCCCGTCAATGAACCTGATAAACACTGGTGTCTCGCTGAGCTTCACCTACGTAGTGGTGTTGTTTCATTTTATGACACTCTTGGGTTGGTACATGGCAATGGTGCACGGTGGTGGAGAACTTTGAAAAGAATTTTGCCAAAACAACTTACCATGTATCTGGTTCAGCAGGGTATATTGGCGAGCAAGGGCATATCAGCCGAGGAATATAAAATAACATACCATTGTCCTGCAGTCCCGAAACAAGCAGACGTATATGGCGATTGCGGTGTATGGGTATGTATTATTTTATATAGATTGTGCCGCAACCAACCACTGGAAGTAGATGACCCGCTTCAAACAGCGGTAGCATACCGTGAGCGGATGCTTCAATACTTCTGGAAGCACAAGGAGTTAATAAACAATGTTTAATGGTATTTGGAAGGTAGTAGAGTTGATTTATAAATCTTTAACCCAAAATACAATTTACTATTATCTAGTAATCGTTGTTGTTTGTAACCGGTCAATAACATGTAACCCAACAATTTGAATTAGGTAGGAGCAGCAGCAGCAGCTTCAATTTCACGAGCAGTAGGATTCTCCCGTGCATTTCATGCTACATACAAGCACCTACTGCATCAGTGCATTTCACCAACTGCATTAATATCTGTCATGAAATATATTTATCCCTTTAAACAATCCCAAAAACAGGGGTGAATTAAAACAGCAATTCAACAGTTAATAAAACAATTAGATAATAACCACGAATTTGAGTAACACACTTTTTTAGATAAAGACTACACATTACATTAACTTCAACGAAACAGGTTTTTGTAACAAACATCAAGATAAAGACTAAACATAGCATACAATTCGCCAAGACAAGTGTTAGGAATTCAGGAAATAAGATATTTCTTGTTGCCGCCGAAAGTGTAAAGCTGGTTCCTGCCGATAGTTGTGGTTCCTGCTGAAGCTCATTGCTGCTGATAGTTATATCTTGTTTCTGCCGACAGTAGTTAATACTGCAGGTATTATTGTTAGTTATCCCGTATGTTTAGAAAGTTTGTTATATTTATTTATAGAAGAGATTGATGTATATCTCTTCACACGTTTTCTTGTATGACGGGTAAGGTTAAGGAGTTCTTGTTAGTATAAAAGAAACACCCGTCTATGAGTTATGTACAAAGAATCTATAATCAGTGTCAAGCTATGAGGAATAAGATAGTTTAATTCAAGAAAAAACTTTGTGATTTGGTGTTGATCCCAGATGAGGCCTTGATAGATCTTTGTTAATTATATTAGATATGAATGTAAAACAATATGTATAGAAACTGTGTAGGATCGTGCCTCTTGATAGATATTTGAGCCAAAAGAACTTTTACATAGCTTATTTAAACACAAGCCAACTACTATGAGAATCTCTGTATAATAAACTTGTGCTTATGCGGAAACTAAACACAAGAGTTGAAGAAGACAATGACTAAAAGACTTTGATCCTCTATGGATCTTGTATTAACTATTTTCTTTGGAATTGGATGCAAAACACAATGTCGTATGTTTCTCTTCCTAAAATAACAAACATACAAAAAATACGCCATGACCAGCAGTAACAAACACTGCCAGCAGAAACTAAACAATGCTACCAGCAGGAACCATGACCGGCAGAAACCAACACTGCCAGCAGGAATCAAACTACACTAACAGCAGCAACGAAAATTGCATTTGTATTATATACTGACACTCACAAATATTGTCTAGTACACTTACACATGTTAAAACGTTAACACTTATTTCATACATTTATGTGAACAGGTTTACCTCCGGTTTGAGAAGGTATGAAGTTATTGATCCAGCATCGTCGTTTGACATGTTTTCAGTGTGGCTTCGAAGTCTAGTGTCATTCGCCTTTGGAACCTTGTTACCGTCATCAATGGAAGGCGTTCGTTAACATGTAAGCTTCAAGAGTGTGGTTGACAAAATAATACAACATTTAATGAAGATGGTTTATATCAAGCTGTTTGATTTGAGTTATGATGAGGCCGAAAATGTGAGGATGAATTGGGAGTTGGCTAAGAACCTGTTGAAACTCCACCGAGCTTCCCGCACAGCGTTGGTTGTTTTCTTTTAGTCTTGTAGTTTATGCATGTATGGGTTGAATACTCTATGACAACCAACTTCGTATTTTGTTGTTTGCTATTTCCTTATTAGTTATTACCAAATACTGTATAAAGATTTATAAAAATTGTTTTATTCCAAAAGTTTTAGCAAAAACTGCTTAAAGCAAGACGACATTGGAGTTCAATTGGGTTTAATGACCACAGTTGTTTGGTACCCAAAAGGTCTATTTAAGTTGCCCAAAATAGTTATGGCATAACTATTGTTGCTCTATTGTTATTTTGGTACGTTGTTAAGTAAATCTAATGAATCAACTTCCAAAAGGTAGATCACTTTCCAATGCAGCCCTTGCGCTACTGTTCACACAATGGAAATCCACTTTATTTTAAATTTTGTTTTAATGCCACTTGATACTTTAAGCATAATTAATGAGACTCCTATATATTCTTCTGAACGCCTGACGACTAAAATACTGAAATGTTGTCTAGCCACAACGATGCATCAATTTAAAGTTGCCCATTTTTTTTACATTGCCCAATTTTATTAAACGTTGCCCAATTTTGCCATGTAGGTTGCTCTACAGTTGACACAAGTACATCTACTGTATTTTTTTAAATGGCACTTCAACAAGTAGGTTTAATCATAATCAATTAGACTCCAATATGTATGTGTCATCAACTTTATTTATTGTTTCTACTTTGCAAACCCATATATTGTAAGGTTTTTTAAAACGGAAAGACGTTGTATTTTTAAAAATAAATACGCAACAATCTTTTAGATAATAGGTCATCAAATACGCACAACAATCTTTTACCAAGTAGAAAACCCTACCACAGTAACATAAAAAAATGAAAAAAAACATAAAACAATTACAAATCTACCAAATTAAAAATAAAGTGCACAACAATCTTTTAGAAAATACGTAATTACGTTACAAAATATTGTGATGTTTGGGCGAGAAGTCGCTTAAAAGAATTCGTTTTATTATACGCATGCCATTTGAATAACCGGACTGAAGTCAGCATTACTTTTGTCTATATACCACTTCGTATGGTTACTTTTGTCAATATACCGCCTTGGTCTTTTAACTTCTTCCGACCGTTACTTGGTCCTTCATGTTGTAAGGAGTCTTTTGATAATCATGTGCAAGTATGGCACTTTATGCAACAAAATTGCCTCCTGTATCTCCCAGCAAAAGTGCTCTTCCCATTCTATATCTCCCTTCCGTGGTTTTGGGAATGCTTGCAGAGACGCCCTTCTGCACAAGAACGATTTGATATTCACCATACTGTTCGAAAGGACGCTCTAGGATGTTATGGAAGGGTGTTTAGATGAGTGGGATTTGTAGAGCGTTATGGTTTAGGGTTATTAGTCGTCATTTAAGAACGACTAATTGCTATTAGTAGTCATTTAAGAACATGTGTGGGCCGTCAGATGATCCTCTTGACGATGCTTGCTAACCCACGTATTGTGTGAGCACATACTTGAATTAACGAGTATGTAAATGATGATCATTAGCAAATGACGTTTTGGCATTGAGTGAAGACCGTGGTTATCATATATGGTAAGCAACTTTATATTGTTATTCAGCAACCAGTTGTAAGAAAACGATAACATCTTCAACTTGTCTCAAACGGAGGTTGTGAGTTCGGTCGCTGTGATACTCTGTATTATTCTATGTGTTATGTGTTAGATGTCTTTATTATTTTTTGTGGGGTTGGTTGCGCCTTCTTTCGTTGTAATAATAACCTTTTATAGAGGATGAACCACTGTTGTGTCACGTGTGAACAGTCACGTGGTCTGGTCACGTGCCTAAACTTGTAGCTGGATGCCTACCTAGCATGTTGGATTAGACATAAAGTATATTGTCTTGACTTTTCAATGTCTTGGGAAGGTACACAAATTTGTGTTTAAACTTGTTGGGAGTATCGGCTGAAATTTCCAAAGGTGGATACGCTCAACTGCCTTTAACATTTTATTTTGGAAAGCCACATTAATTTTTTTAATTTTTATTTGACCGGCAGAAACCAACACTGCCAGCAGGAATCAAACTACACTAACAGCAGCAATGAAAATAAACATTATTCTAATAATTCCTAACAAACTGTTATCGAATTGACACAATATTAAACACAATTGCATTTGTATTATATACTGACACTCACAAATATTGTCTAGTACACTTACACATGTTAAAACGTTAACACTAATTTCATACATTTATGTGAACAGATTTACCTCCGGTTTGAGAAGGTATGAAGTTATGGATCCAGCATCGTCGTTTGACATGTTTTCAGTGTGGCTTCGAAGTCTAGTGTCATTCGCCTTGGGAACCTTGTTACTGTCATCAATGGAAGGCGTTCGTTAACATGTAACCTTCAAATTATTGGCTACTATTTAGTCATCGTTGTGGTTTATCATTTCAGCAGAAAACTTAGTAATTGTACTATGTTATGTTGTTATTGTGTTGTATTTTTTTACTTGTTTATGTTTGTCGTGGTTTGCAACCGACGTACCAAAATAACAATAGAGCAACAATAGTTATGCCATAACTATTTTGGGTAACTTAAACAGAGTATTTTGGGTACCAAACTACTCTGCTCATTAAACCCAATTGAACTCCAATGTCGTCTTGCTTTATGCAGTTTTTGCTAAAACTTTTGGAATAAAACAATTTTATATAAATCTTTATACAGTATTTGGTAATAACTAAATAGCAAACAACAAAATAGCTGGATGCCTACCTAGCATGTTGGATTAGACATAAAGTATATTGTCTTGACTTTTCAACGTCTTGGGAAGGTACACACTACACAAATTTGTGTTTAAACTTGTTGGGAGTATCGGCTGAAATTTCCAAAGGTGGATAGTCCGCTCAACTGCCTTTAACATTTTATTTTGGAAAGCCACTTTAATTTTTGTAAATTTTTATTTGATTGTCAAATTGAACATACACTAAAAATTGCCTGGAAACTTGAGAGGTACATGGATGGTTCCCATTTAATGTTATTAAATGCAAAAACTCTAGAAAGACTTTTGGCATTGTCGATGCAATCAACTATTGTCTGCAACTGACAGGTGTAATGATGACTTCTCAGGGTAACTTAGTCAATCACACTTGCAAGATGGGCAATTAAAAAATGGGCAACTTAGAAAATGGGCAACTTTATAAAACTTATGAAACTTTAGAAAATGGACAACTTTAGTTGCCCATGTTAACAAATTAAACAACTAAAATGTATTCGTCTGACGTGTTTCTATTTAATTAACATATTAACCAATAACACGTTAACGTTAACATATTAAACTACTAAAAAAACAACTGTTATTTTTATTAGAAAAATAAATTTTGTTTTCCATTTATTTTTCCGAAATAATTTTTTTTAGAAAAATAGTTTTTTTTTAGAAATATGTTTTTTTTTTTTTTTTTTTTTTAATTTTTTTTGTACACGTTAATATTAACACATTAAACAACTAAAATGTATTCGTCTGACGTGTTTCTATTTAATTAACACATTAAACAACAACACGTTAACGTTAACACATTAAACAAAACTAGTGTTATTATTATATTATTATTATTATTATTATTATATATATATATATTATATATATATATATATATATATATATATATTATATATATATATATAAATTTATTTTTTTTTTTGCCTTTGTTTTTTTTTTATTTATTTTTCGTACCAAACGGGCTCTAAAAATTATGAAACTTGCGCCATTATTAACGAAATACTTTTTTTCAACAAAAACGAGTATAAATATGCAATACTTTCTCGAAATCAATATATTTGTCTTTGTTTTTGTTTTTATTATTTTTCGTACCAAACGACCTCGAAAAATTATGAAACTTTCGCCATTATTTTGAAATTAAATTTTTTTTAACAAAAACTTTTTTATTTCGAAATTAAATTTTTTTTATTTTGAAATTAATTTTTTTTTGCAAATAATTTTTATTTTTTTACAAATTTTTTTCTGAATTATTTTTTTTATTTCGAAATTATTTTTTTTTAAATAATTTTTATAAAAATAATTTTTTTTAGAAAAATATATTTTTTTAATTTTTTTATTGTATGTATACGTGATAGATCTGAAGTAAGGGAAAATTAACGTTATAGATTATTAAGGGAAAGAAAAAGGATTTGTAATGTAACAAGAATTAAAGACGAAGAGGAAAATGAACAAGGTGAGATACGTGTGTTATATATAGAGGAGAGAGAATATCAAATAAAATTAGTATTTTATTATTTTAATAATACGGAGTAGTAAATTTATTAAGAATTAAGTATGTAAGTGATGTGAGATGATGGGGTAGGGAGACTAGAACTGACCAAATTTATGGAGGGTTTGTCAGATTGCCCATAGACCCCATTCTTATAACAAAATGGCAATTTAAAAGATGGGCAAACTTAAAAGATGGGCAACTTAAAAAATGGGCAACTTAGAAACTGGACAACTTTAAAAAACTTGTGAAACTTTAGAAAATTGACAACTTTAGTTGCGCATTTTAAGTTGCCCAATTTTCAAAGTTGCCCATTTTAAAACATTGCCTAATTTTGCCATGTAGGTTGCGCTATAAAATGCCTTTTTAAAACATTGCCTAATTTTGCCAGCAGGAAGAGAAATGTCGCCAGCAGGTGCAAGGGTTTCACTACCTGTAGCAATGGAAGAGCTACCAGCAGGATCACTCTTCTTTGCCCATTTTTAGTTGCCCAATTTGTAAAGTTGCCCATTTTACGTTGCCCATTTCTTTAAGCTGTCCTTAAATTTTTTTTTCCCATGAATTGTACAACAAAAAAACAAACCAATAAAACGTCGATACTTAAACCACGTATTGTTGGTTGGTTTGTTGTTTTAAACGGAATTAAAAAAATATAAAATTAAACAAAAACTAAATAAACAAATAAATACGTAAAAAATAGAGGCAACTGAAATTTTAATACAATCATAGTAATCACATAACCTGGTTGCCCAACAAATGGTGCTACAGTTGTATATATGGTGTTGTCAGTCGTTCAGAAGAATATATTGTACTGAAAGTACAAAATAATAAATGGCGCTAGTACATACTCAGGGTTGCCTAACTAATTGTTTGTAACATTTTTTTTGCACCACTTACCCTTATGCAATTTTTGGTTAAAACCACACTAATAGTTGGTGATATTTTTTGCACCACTTACCCTTACACAAATTTTGGTTTGTTGACTTCGGTAAATCAAATAATTCATTGATATTTTTGTAAAAGGTACTAAACATACTAGAAACATAAAAACAACGTCATACTAAACTGCTTCAATGCATTTCACCCCAACTTGTTAGAACCGAAGCTCTCTTCCCTGCTTTCCATCATATTCTTGCTTTCCTTGAGTCGTTTAAACACAATTTCAAGATCGGTAATCCTCTTTTCTAGATTATAAGGGTCGTGAAACCCACCTTGTTGCTCCCCCTTGTTTTGAGGCACCACCACATTTTGCTGCTGATCGTCTTCATTTTGCTGCACCAGTAACTCACTTTGAGCCACCACATCCTCTTCACCTTCCTCCTCCTCTTCATCTTCATCTTCCTCTTCGTCTTCTTCCTCCTCCCCATAATCATTCACTCCCCAAACCTCATCCCAGTAAAAGTCTTGCGCATGCAGCCAGTTCAAAATTTGACCCCTCATCCACGCATCTACCTGCCTATACGACCCATATTCTGCAATCGGTTCATACCCGAAAGCATCAAACACTGCGTCAAATAGTAAATTGTTGTTTAACACCCACTCGTACTCTTCAGCATCATTTTGAAAGTTGCCATTATTCGTTGCCATTGTTTATGTTTTCTTTCAATTGAAAGGGATATATGTGTTTGTCTGTGTGTTTTTGGTATACAATGCATAGTTATAAATAGGCTGGAGAGTTAGATTAAAGGTTCCCAACACTTTGGGCGGGAAAGGGACAAAGGCGCGCGCCAAAATTAATAGATGTGAATCGAAGATGTACGCAAAAAGTCTCGAATATCCTTTTACCAAGTATTGACCCTTCCATGGCCAATGAGTTGACGCAACAACTAGGTGTATCTCATGCTTTGTGAATAATAAACTTACAAACTCAATATTACCAACTGGTTGTTTGTGAAATTTGGGATGATTTGGGATCGGGTTTGTTAATATTGGCCCGAGGGAATAAATGTTGGACCGTTACCGGAAAGGTCAAACAATATGTGGTTTAACTACGGACGGTTTCTTGGTTGGTTTGTTGTTGTAATAAATGGGCAACTTAAAAGATTTGCAACTAATAAAACGGGAAACTTAGAAGATGGGCAACCAACAACTTAAATTATAATGGGGGATAATTACCAAAATAGACCAAACACCAAATGGTCTTTATAATGGCTGTTGGGCAGGGTTAAAAGAATTGGCAACTTAAAATTTGGGAAACTAAAAATGGGATTCGCGCAGGCTAACTAGTTGCCCAAATTTTTAATACAAGTTGCCCAAATTTTTAATACAAGTTTATTTGTGTTGTAAGCTAGTGGACACCAAGGGAGCATCTTTTATAACAAGCTGACCAACGTGACAAGACCCAAGTATTCACCAATTCACTATCAAACATTGACTTTTCTGCCGATAAACCTGCAAACCAAACCCCTATACCCACCATGATTACACAAACAATATGTGGGTTTTTTTTTGGAAGGCGTACAATATGTGGTTTAATAATGAAAAAAATAAAAACTAAATAATCATTTTCCCAAATAAATAATAACTAAATAAGTAAATAAAGAAAGTAGGAAAGGTACCTACTTTCTTTTGTTGGAAACTTTAAAATTTTTACCATTAAGCCCATCATTTTCCCATAAGTAAATACATAAAAATTAAAGGAAACTGAAATGTTAATACACTTATGGCAATCATATCCTAATTCTAATGATGTTGATGAAGTACAGATAGAGACTACTGCTTGAGTTATATTCAGTCTTAAGTAGCTTTTCCATTCCAGATCAGTCCTAAGTAGCCGGCAACAATGTCCTTTGTGCTTCCGGGCAGGGCAGTAAACAAGGATGAGAAATCATGGATTTTCATCCTCTATTTTCTTGATCCACCACACAAACACAATCTATCTACCCCTTTAAGAACGGCTAAAGTTATTAGCAGTCATTTCAGAACGGATCTAGATCATAAGAGTGATCCACCCGCTGTGATACCATTTGTTGGTGCGCTTTAAACTTGAGCAACTGATGAATTAACAAGATAAACATAAACACGTGCCGCTTGGACATTGAAAGAATAACGAGTTTATGATTCATGATGGCAAAATTACAAGGTTACTACGGTGAGAGACAATTAAAAGTAACTAGTAGGCTTGGGTTAAGTTTGTTGGAGGATTGTAAGAATCTAACTATGTTATGGAATTGTTAATCTCGTTCAACGCGCACATTTTGCTTCAGTTGGGAGTGCTTTATATAGCAGCTAGATTACTGTTGTTGCACGTGAGACTAGTTATCTTATTTGATTTCTAAAAAAAGCATTTGATTGTGAAGCGGATCGTGCACAAAAATAGGCTTGAGAGGTAGATGAATGGTTCCCATTTAATGCTATTAAATGCAAAAAAGGTCATGAAAGACTTTTGCCATTGTGGATGGTAATCCACTTATGGGGGCAAGTGACAGGTGTAATATTGGTAGTCAGACTTACAAAATGGCAACTTTAAACATGGGCAACTTAAAAAAAGTGCAACTTTAATGGTGCAACTTTATAAAATTGAGCAAATTTGTGACGCAACTTAATAATGGGCAATTGAGAAGACTTTCCACCTTTGGAAATTTCAGCCGACAAGTTGACAAGTTGCCCAACTTTACAAGTTGCCCAACTTTACAAGTTGCCCAACTTGACAAGACCCACCGTTAATTAACATTGATTTTTCTGACAACTATTTAATTATTTCCCGCGGGAAAAATAAACCCACCCACCAAACCCCTATACACACCATAATTACACAAACCCTTATAAAAAAATTAAATCCAAAACGAAATCCAAACTCTCATTTTCGAGAACTCACCAAAGCAAATCAAATTCCAGCAATACCATGTCTTTTGGACGTAATGTTAGCCCTAAAATGATGGATTATATTAGCAACATGCCAGATAACGTGATCACTAATATTATGAATCGTTTGCCACTAAAAGATGTGGTGAGGACCGATACTTTAGCGAGTAACTGGAGGTTTAAGTGGACTTTGCTCACCGATGTTATAGTTGATGAGGATTTCTTTTATTTTTTGACGAATAATTTTGATGGGAAGGAACTTACCAGACTGCTACTTCAGCTCAGAGGTCCAGTAAGAAGGTTTGTCTTCTCCGTAGATCCCAAACCGCTGTTTGGACAAGATTACTTCAAATATGAAGAGATTCATGATTGGCTGTTGTTTTTGGCTCGGGAAGGAATCGAGGAGCTGACAATTCGAAACTGGTATGGTGAACCAGTTATGTTGCCAACCCAACTGTACTCTCGTATGGAGTTGAAACATCTTGAACTTCATTGGTGTACTCTTCCTAGTTTGGTATCTTTTATTAGCTTTCCAAATCTATTGAGCTTAGAATTGTTATATGTTGACTTTCAAACCGGTTCAGTTTGGAAGTTTATTTCTCGTTGTCCCTTACTTGAGTCTCTTAAAATGAATCGTATTCATAAAAACGGCATGAGACTTTTGGATATGGCACAGCTTGGAAATTTGAAGAAGTTGTATTTGTCATTCGGTGTTTCGAACCATCCCACGACAATCACAACTTACAATATATTTCAGCTTAGAACTCTTCCCAATCTTGAGTCCCTTACATTGGATTTTCAGGAGTGCAAGGTTAGAGAAATTTGAGTTTTACAGTTCAAATTTCATAATGTTAAAGTAATCTCTAATACTTATGAAATATAATCTTTAAAACTTACGATAAGTCGACCATTTGTAGTTGTTGGAAGAAGGAAGCTCCTGGATGAATGTCCCTGTGGCATTTGTAACCCTTAAGACTCTAAATCTATCCGGAGTCGATTTTGGAAACAATGCAATGGTGTCATTCATCATTCAAATGATTTGTGGAGCTCAAAAATTGCAAACTCTAGAAACCATGGTAAGTGGAATGCATATGTATGAAATACGTCATCTTAAATTGACATGGTTATGCATCTCAATACTATCTCAATTTGCAGGCTGCATTGGAAAGTGATCTACCTTTGGAAGTTTATTCATTAGATTTACGTAGCAATGGAATGAGGTCGGGGCAGCTCAAGAGTGTGGCGTTTCGATCTTTTCCTAGATCAGAGAATGAATTAACAATAATAAAGCTCATACTTGCATGTTCCCCCTTGCTGAAGATGGTTTATATCAAGCTCAGCAATTTTAGTTATGATGAGTCTGAAAATGTGAGGATGAATTGGGAGTTGGCTAGGAAGCTGTTGAAACTCCACCGAGCTTCCCGCACAGCCTTGGTGGAATTCTTTTAGTCTTTTAGTTTATGTATGGGTTGAATACCCTATGACAATCACTCTTCTTTGGCCATTTTGAGTTGCCCACAATGAACTGCCCAATTTGTTAATTTGCCAAATTTAAAACATTGCCTAATTTTGCCATGTAGGTTGCGCTATAAAATGCATTTTTAAAACAATGCCTAATTTTGCTAGGCAGAAGAGAAATGTCACCAGCAGGAGCAAGGGTGTCACTGCCAGTAGCAATGGAAGATCTACCAGCAGCATCACATTTTTAGTTGCCCATTATTAGTTGCCAGTAGCAATGGAAGAACTACCAGCAGCATCACTCTTCTTTGGCCATTTTGAGTTGCCCACAATGAACTGCCCAATTTGTAAATTTGCCAATTTTAAAACATTGCCTAATTTTGCCATGTAGGTTGTGCTATAAAATGCATTTTTAAAACAATGCCTAATTTTGCTAGGCAGAAGAGAAATGTCACCAGCAGGAGCAAGGGTGTCACTACCAGTAGCAATGGAAGATCTACCAGCAGCATCACATTTTTAGTTGCCCATTATTAGTTGCCCATTATTAGTTGCCCAATTTGTAAAGTTGCCCTATTTAAGTTGTCCTTTAAATTTTGATTTTTTTTACAACAAGGAGACAAACCAATTAAACGTCGATACTTAAACCACATATTGTTTGTTATTTCGAGTGACGGTCTAAAATTTGCTTATGGCGGCCATGTAGCAACTAAACCAAGCAGTAGAACATTTAGCCTAGCAGTAGTAGAATGTATGTTAACTGGCAGTACCAATTTACCCACTTTAGTATAGTCATCATTTTTATGTTGCCCAGTTTTAGTTGACCGTCCATTGTAAGTTGCCCATTTTAAAAACGATGCCTAATTTTCCCATGTAGGTTGCGATACATACAGTACACAATAGTACTTCAACTTTATTTTATTTCACTGCCACATGGTAGGTGTAATCGTAGTCATGCGATTGTCCCTTTACCAAATTTGGTTCAATGCCAACACAAGTACATATAATTTATTTTATACAGTATTATTTTTAATGCCACGTAAACCTCCAGGTGTAATCATAACTATATATATGTGTCATCTACTTTATTTATTGTTTCTACTTTGCAAACCATATATTCTAACGTTTTTATAAAATGGAAACAAACGTTGAATTTTTAAAAATAAATACACAACTAGTAACATAAAGAAAAGAACAAAACAGAAAAAAAAAAAAAAAATCTACGAAATTAAAAATAAAGTACACAAAAATCTTTTATAAAATAGTTACACTACGAAAGAATGTGGTGTTTTGGGTGAGAAGTCGCTTAAAAGAAGTGTATATACCACTTAGTAGGGTTACAAGTTTTCCATGTCTGGCCAACAAAATAATTGAAGGCATCATTTTAATCCTTTGTTGCTTGATGTTGTAGGAGCCTTTTGAGCTTTATCGGGTCCAACTCTATGAAATGAATTGCCCCTGTATCTCCCTAGCAACGTGGGCTCTTCTCATTATCTATCTCCCTTTTTGTGATGCCACAATGAACGAGAGCCTTGATGGCCAACGAGACCATTGATGGCCAACGAGAGTCTACTTCACTGGGAGGGAGTTTAGATGAGTGAGATTTGTAGAGCATCATGGTTTAGGGTTATTAGTCGTCATTTAAGAACGACTAAGTGCTATTAATAGTCATTTAAGAACATGTGTGGCCCGTGAGATGACCCTCTTGACGCTGCTTGCTAACCCACGTAATGTGTGAGTACATGCTTGAATAAGCGAGTATGTAAATGATGATCATCAGCAAATGACGTTTTGTCATTGAGTGAAGACCGTGGTTGTAATATATGGTAAGCAACTTTATATTGTTATTCAGGAACCAGTCGTAAAAAATCGATAACATCTTCAACTTCTCTAAAACGGTCGTGATTTTGATCGCTGTGATACAAAGCATTCTTCTGTGTGTTAGATGTCTTTATTGTTTCGGGGTTGGTTGCGCCTTCTTTCGTTGTAATAACCTTTTATAGAACAGGAAACACTGTAGTTTCACGTGTGAACAGTGACGTTGCCTGACTCTTTTGAGTCTGGCCACGTGCCTAAACTTGTAGCTGGAGTGCATACCTTGCATGTGGGATTAGACATAAAGTAAACTGTCTTGTCTTTTCAAAGACTCATATTTCCAAAGGTGGATAGTATGCTCAACTGCCTATAACTCTTTTTTTTTTGGAAAGCCACTTTAATTTTTTGCCCAATTTTATAAAGTTGCCTATTTTTTAGTTGCCAAACTTTTAGTTTGCTCGTTTATTGTAAATTGCGCCCATTTCTTAAAACGTTACCACATTTTGCCTTGTAGGTTGCGATACAGTTCACACTTCACACAAGTACATCTAATTTATTTTATTTTATACTTCATCGTCATGTAGGTCTAATCAGAGGCTATTTGTATTTCATCAACATCATTATAATGAGGATACGAGTAACATAAGTGTATTAACATTTCAGTTTCCTTTTATTTGTAGGTATTGTTTTATTTTGTTATTATTTATTTTTAATTTCTGCATGCCATTAACAACTACAAACCAACCAAGAAACCGTCCATAGTCAAGAGGAGGAGATGGCTGAAAGTGACGCGGTGCAGCAAAATTAATAGGATGAGCAGCAAAATGTGGTGGTAAACAAAATGTGGTGGTTCCTCAAAACCAGGGACACCGGCAAGATGGGTTTCAAAGCCCCTATTATCTAGAAAAGAGGATTGGCGATCTTTCGGATGGCGGTGTTTTTATGTTTTTAGTTTGTTTAGTAATTGTTGAAGGTTTTATTATTATAATCCACCATATGCTATGGTGACTTTAAGTGTGTTTAATTTGGAAGTAATAATGTTTCGTGTCTGTGTATCAATCATTTGGCTATGTATCAATCAGTTAGCTATACATTGAATGCGGCCTAATTTATGAGCGCGTGAGACTAATTATGAGGTCCACTTACCTTTTTAAACCCTTTGAAACCAAGCAGTAGATTCCACCACTTACAAACCGATCAGAAGAACCATATCAGCTGCCGAAATTATAGCCAAGCAGCAGGAACTTTGTAACAAGCAGTAGAATGTCTGCTCAAGAGCAGCAGGAACTTTTCCCTCTTTTGCAAAGTTGCCTAATTTAAGTTGCCCATTTTTTAATTGCAAAAGTTCTTAAAATTACCCATTTATTTAAAACGTTGTCTAATTTTGCCATGCTGATTGCGCTACGGTACACACAAGTACATCAACTTTAATGAATGCCACTTGGTAGGTGTAATCATAATCAATGACAGTCTTGTAGTCACATACTATTGGCATTTCATTTTGGGCAACAAATTACTGTGTATGCGTGTAGAGATTTGTACTTTGGGCAACTAAATTTGCATATATAATTCTTAACCATATACAACACAACCCTCAAATAAAATAAAAAAAACCAAAATGAATTCTTGCACAACAGATAAGTTGAAGGTGTTTATACGGTATGAAGAGAATGTGATTGCTGTTTTACTTCCAAAAGACGTCAACTTTGGCAATCTTGTGAAGTATGTATGGAAGAAGTTTGAGGTTAACGATGCATACGCAATACGGTTATCTTTCAACAACGGTGGAGACCAGAGGACTATAGTTAATGAAGTCGACCTCGAAGTTTTCAAAAGTCTTGTTTCGGCGACGCCGTCTCAAGAGCACACAATAATCGTACACTGCGCTATGCATACCGCTGATGTTAATTTAGATCCAGATCACCAAATGCACCGCACTGGTCTTAACTGTATGCCAACCCAACCCCAACCACCCACTTTTGATTATACCGCACCATATAAGAATAAAGGTGGTTTAAAAGTTCATCATCTGTTTGAAGATAAGGAAGAGTGCATGTATGAGATAAGTTTGAAATGTTTAAAAGAAGGGTATGAGTTTTGTGTTTCTAGATCGTGTACGGCAAGATACGCTGTGAAGTGTGTCCAACCAGAATGTGATTGGCACATAAGCTGTCGTCGATATGGGCCAACTTGCCGATTTAGAATCACTTCAGTAAACGACAATCATAAATGTTCAAAAATCAAATTCAATCCAAATCACCGAAATGCATATACAAAAACATTGGCTAGAATAATATCCCCGAAGCTCGGAGATCCGACAAGAGTGTATAAGCCAAAGGACTTTATACATGATTTGAAGTTGGATATGAAGATTGACATTTCATACAGACGAGCTTGGAGAGGGAGACAGTTGGCACTGGAATCAAATCAGGGCTGCCCAAAGGCCTCATTTTCGCAGCTGCCGCTATATTGTCATAATCTAAAGATTGCAAACAGGGGCACAGTTACACACATACAGACCGATGATGCAAGCTGTTTTAAGAACCTATTTATAGGTTTCGGTGCTGTGGTAAGCATATTATTAAGATTCTAATCCTCTTTGTTAAGTTACAAAACATATATATATTTTTTTTTTTGTTTTTTTTTGTTTTTTTTTTTCATAAGGGTATCAAAAGAAATAGCTATGGTTATCATGTCATACACTATCCTAGGGGTATGAATATAGAAAAAAAATAAAATCTAACTTAAAATTAAAAAATATATTTTATATATATATATATATATATATATATATATATATATATATATATATATATATATATATATATATATATATATATATATATATATATATATATATCTACATATTATATATAACAGGATGCGTACGACGTCATCAAATGCATGATTGATGAATAAGCGCTTGATTGATGAGTAATCATGCTCTTATTCCACCTAAGCATGCCATGTAAGCAAAGTTTGACCAAATTAATTCGAAAGTTGACTTTTAATTCCGGATTTAATTTGTACAAAAATGCAATATGTTTGATTCGAACCTGGGTGGGTTAGTCCACAAACAAGTGATTCAACCAATGGAACAGGCCACAAGTTGTGATAGAGAACTCAAAATCAAAGTGTAATGTCTTAATGACACCACATTTTTTACAAGATAACTATTACTTCAATAATATCTATTCCTTAAATATAGTAATTATAAAGATTAAAAAAATCCGGGTAACAAAAAAAGGTGCCTCTTTTTCTCAAACCCTAATATGACCAGGTTCTTTAACATCATCTCTCGAAACAATTTGATTTCCAATCGGTTACTGACCATTTTCTTGGATCTGATTGATGCTTATTTTGGAGAGCTAATGAAGCAATATAACACAGGTAATTTATGACCTCAACTTTTTTTTATTGCGACTACCTTTTGGCAATATATGATATGTTTATGCTCTTTTGGATCCAGAAATTGATTTCAAAATGGTGTCTGATTTATAATTTTGTCTTTTCAATTGGTACTATATATACATTGAACTAAAGACTACATCCATCTTCCCTTTTTAGTCTGTATTATGAGATCGTATTTTGAACAAATTTAGAATAAACACAAGCAGTACAAACGAATATATACCACCAGTACTAACCTTCAATGGCAGTACTAAGTCGAGATCGTAGCAGTACGAATGTAAAAGACAAACGGGTGACATCTCAGCAGTACAAAGTTTTCGTTTGTATTTTTTTAAGCATTAGCTCTATTTTTAGATAAAGATTGTTATTAGTGGTTTGAGAGTAATCAGTAGTTAATGTTTACTTGATAGAGCAAAGCATTAGGCTTTTTCGTAGGAGGCTATACTATTAGTTATATGATCGATTTTTAGATATAAGTTAGTTTTCGACTCACCCATGAAGAAAACTCCATCATAAAAGATTGTTTTATGTCAGGTTTTGGAGGAGCTCAATCTCATGATGGATCAATTTATCGATCTGTGCATTCTATGTGGGTGTGATTATTGTGACAGCATTAAAGGTAGATTCCTCCTCGGAGTCTTTTTAAAAAAAGGTAAAATGTGACTTTCACATCAAGTATTCATTTGAAATTATAGTATAAAATTTATGTGTTATGTAATTTGTTTAATTTGGGTCTTAAAATGAGTGTGTTATAACGCTTTACTTACTTTACATACATGTGAATGTGCTTAAAGCATGGCATAATTCATATTTGTGAGCCATGAAGTTTTTGCTGATTATTTTTACGGCTTGACGGATTTTTTGTTCATATATACAGAAGGAAAGCAGAAGCAATTCCTGCTTTTCAATCAAGTGGAAATTCGGCGAAATCATTTTGCCCTCTGGCGAAGATTCCTTTGTAATGTTTGAGAATACACAGGGGACCTCTGAAGCAAACTGTGGATCTTCCGGTGTGGATGACTATTTAGATTCCATGTTCAGCACGTGCGCTCGGTCAAATAGTAGATCGAGTCAAAGCTCTACAAGTGAGGTAATAACAAATTATAAAAATTTATATGAAAATTGTTCAGTTTGTGCTGCATCTGTTTGATAACGGGTCAAAAGGTTACTAACAATGCAACTGGTCAAATAGGTTGATTACGAATTTTGATGTTCTTTTTCTGTTATTTAATTAATTTACAGCACACTCTTGGAACAAACTAAGGCATCAATAAAATTGGGGATGTGCATACAAGGTTGATGAAGAAAATCTATGCCCCTGTCCCGCAATGGTGGTTTCATTGTCTGCTAATATTGGTGATAGGACTTTCTTTGGTTACATGAGGATTTGGGAGGCATTTGCAGCTTCCTTACTGAGGTTACTGTCTGTTGTTGTGTATTACTGTCCGTGTATTAGACTCTATATATATTGGCCGTGATTAATAAGCTGTTTTAATATTTGCAGGGAGTGGGACTAAATGTTATCACAGTGCTGATCATAGGGTATATATATCCAGGGAGACCACTAGCCAACGTGGTGTTCAAAACTTACGGTGATAACAGCATGAGGCAAGCCTTACAGTTTCTCGCTGATTTTAAGCTTGGGCATTATATGAAAATCCCACCCAAGTCCGTGTTCACTGTTCAGGTGTTTAGATAAAAACATTACAAATCATACTTTAATCAATCAATACTTGACATTGACTATGTATACCTAAAAAGTTGGTAGGGACAATCATCGCATCCAATGTCTACTTTGCTACGTCTTGGTGGCTTCTTACAACAGTGGAATTTCTCACAACAGTTAGTACTTTAAGGTTTGATTATGGAAAGTACTATGGTTCCAAGTCATTTTTTGACTCTGTGAAAAACAGAGGAAATTGAAATGTTATATGAAAATAAAGTTAGTTTTGAATATAAGAAGCTTGAAGGTGGATCATTACATGAAGTTGTAGGCATAACTGCTTCACAGGTAACCCCTTTATTAATAATATTATCTTTGCTTAAGCTACGGCTGGACTAAAATGTAAATTTTTATATTTGAAAGGCCGATGTAAAGACTTCGTTCAAATGAACTGATCTAGAAGAGGTTGAAGAAATGCACCAAAGCTTGATTGATCTGCGGCTTATCTGCAGTGAAATGGATGTATCAAAAAAAGGAATATTTGGACCGTTTGGGTTGTTAGCTTTGGCTTTCAATGATTTAACTGAACAAACTGCTATCTTCTTAATAATTTTACAAAACAATGAACAATATGTTGTGCTAATGTGCAGCGATCGAAGCCAGTTAGTTTACTATAACTCGAATAATCACAATATGTTTAGATTTTTACAATCTAACCTCTGTATCACAGATCTTCTACGTATGGAGCATATGTTAACATCGATCCTCAACAAGAGGAAATTTAACTGATAGCCTTGGTGAGTAACATTACTTATTTCTTTAGTAGTTTATACTATTGGTCTTTGCAAAGCATAGTAACCAATATCTTTCATGTTTGTAGGTCACAGTAAAAAAGAACCCAGAGAAGCACAACAAAAGTAAAAGCAGGATTTATTGACATCGTGTAGCATTTGATTGCAGATGCTACGTCCATCAAGGCTCGGCAATTCCTCGATGCAACAGTGTCGAGGTTGATAACCTTTTTCTTTTATATTACGTTTATAAATTATCACTGTTTATGAGATCTTCTTTTAAAAATAAAGAACTTTATAAATAGGTTAGAAAAGGGTGTTTGGATATAGACGCAGTCAAGAATGCTCCATAGTACACGAACAGTTATATGGTTTAATTCGAATGACGCAGTCAGCGTCGAGAGTGCGAGCAGTATAAGTGGAATGTGTTACATGATTTAAACCCCATGTTATATGTAAACACATTGACATGAAGCAAACTTTTTGGAGTAACCAGGTATCTATGTGTGTTTGGCGCCTCTTTTTTGGGCATTTTAAGGCTTTTTAAAAAAATTGGATCAAGCGCTGGCCTTATCTAACTGAAAGCATGTTTTTGGTTTGTATGAGTTTATAGCTTAAGGATGGGGACATCATATGCTTTCAGAAGCCTATCAAGGCCACAAATACAGAAACATGTCAATAATAAGAACTACACTTACTTTTTCCTATTTTTTTGGTGCAGTTTATTAGAGAACAACCTGTTTAACAGCTCAATTTCTTCAACTTTTGGACTCGTGGAATCATTAGAAGTTATGTGAGTACCTATGATGATCATATTTATATACTTTCTCTTAACCTGAAATGAAAAAATGTGTATCTTAATGGTGTTTTTCATGTAATATCAGGCGTCTTGATAGAAACACTTTATCTGTGACTGATCCATCCAGCGTTAACAGCCTCACCAATATTTTTGAAATGTAAGAATCTGAAAACCATTTATTTGGGGTATTTAAATTATATACTTCATGTACATTTTCTGATTGAATTTTGTACAGGTTTCTGTCCAACATTTGAGTGACTGGCCCTGTGCCTAACTAAAGTGGTCTGAATGCTATCAACTATTTGTAAGTATTAAAAACTCAATATCAACCAACTAATTCATGATTACAGATAATATTAAACTAACTCTTAATCTCAAAATATCAACCACATTGGCTAATTATTTATGTCTTCACATTATATGGCAGTAAGATGTTTGTGACAAACCCTGTAGGACAACTTCCTGCTGCCCTTTTCGACATCCCTCAGTTAGAAAATGTGTGAGTGGATATTTTTTTAGTTTTTTGTGGTATTTAACTTTCTGAAAACTAATGATTTATGACCCGTTATTCTTCAGTGATTTAAGTAAAAACGGGCTAAATGGCACCTTGAATATCAGCTCAACCCATAGCAACCAACTAAAAATGCACCTGACGACCGTGATGATATCACTCCCATATTCGTATAGAAAAAAGCAAATATCTTGCTGATATGTTATCTAAAACCTGACCCACATATCAAATTTTTGATTCTCGCAATTGTGTTGAGGTCTACTGCCAAGAGCATGATTTTGACCGCCACGTCACGGTATTACAGCTCTTTTACAGTATCAAGTCCGCCGTATCTGTCTCTCAAATGCGACAATAGAACATACATATAAAAAGCTTAACATATCAAAAAATGAGCTTTGCGCTTGCGGGCAGTGTATTTGGTATCCCGGGGCACAGCATTTCCTATGCTCCTCATCTGTTCCTTTTTCTTTAATACCCATGATCTTTTCTTGCCTTTCTTTGTCAATTTTTGCCTTTCCGTGGCCTGTTCCTGTCTGAAATACCCACATGCAGAATGGATTGAAAAAGACTTAGGTAAGACTATTATCTGAATGGGTTTCAGAATGAGGAGCCATTGACTATCTGATTTAGGTAAGACTATGCAATTTTGCTGACAATGATTAAAATTTCAAGCACCATTGACTATATCATTCAGTTAGTTAAGTCGTGATACCTGAGACAGAAAATGCACCCGCCTACTGTCAACGATATCATTCAGTTGTTGCAACTCCTATTACAGGTCCTTCTATATGTAGCCGTTTATAAATTTTTTAGATGCGCACCAGGGGTAAATTAGTTTAACCGTTCAGTTTCTTTTAATAAGGTGGTGGTGGGTAGCTTCATAGCATAAAACAAATAACCAAAATCCGTTACGCCCCCATCCCCAAGATACTATAAGTGGGAAAAGCACCAGCTTGTGTTGACACGCCCTTTAATGAAAGGGTTGGGCTGATCCGTGTCTGCTACATGTTATTAATGCATATAAGTGTCAGTGATACTTTTCTCTTAAACTGATCCACTCTATGCTCAATTTGCAGACAAGATGAAAAAATATGGGGTCGAGCACCGTTATAGTACTTTGTAGAAAACAGCAACAGCCAGTATAAAGACCTGACCCGGAGATTGCAGGTAATAATGTCGTTTTATTAACATGTTTTTCACTTTTTTTATGACCCTTTAAGAGGGACGGACTATATTGATGAACGGGACATTAAGGAATATAACCTAAGAGCATTAAGGTCACATATCGCATTAGTCAGTCAAGAGCCAACACTTTTTGCAGGTACTATTCGTGAAAATATTGCTTACCGAAAACCAAGTGCTACAGAAACTGAGATCAGGAGTGCTGCCACGCTTGCCAATGCCCATGAATTCATAAGGTATAATGCCCACTCCTAAACTCAGATTTGAATAGCCTAAGGGACAAGAGAAGTGACTCAAGAATGAGACTTGAACCAAATAAACATTTACAGTCAGTTAAATTCAGAACCAATTCCATACAGTGTTTCGAATCACATATGCATGCCTTTTTGCAGTTTGATTAAACATATTTAAGATGTGTTCATAAGCACCGCTCTAGAAAACATTACTGTTTGAATTAGAAATCTTTGATTAACTGCATGGCTAACTTTGTACTACTTGTGGATGGCACTTGGCAGTGGAATGAAAGATGTGTATGAAACATACTGTGGTGAAAGAGGTATGCAGCTCTCAGGAGGTCAGAAACAAAGAATAGCATTGGCTCGAGCAATTATAAAAAAACCCAACTATTTTATTGTTGGACGAGGCAACGAGTGCTCTTGATAGCGTATCAGAAAGCTTGGTTCAAGAAGCATTAGAACATATAATGAGCGGACGCACATGTATTGTTGTTGCTCACCGCCTCTCAACAATACAAAATTCAGAATCTATTGCTGTGGTTAAAGATGGGAAGGTGGCAGAGCAAGGGTCTCATTCTGATCTTTTATGTCTACGTGGCGGCGCATACTCAAACCTTGTGAAAGTGCAGAGCGGAAACTCACCTTTCAGCCAATAAAACACGGTCATTAAGTTCAGTTTAATATAGCACCAGGATTTGTAAATCGAACATCTTCAAGGTTGGGAGAAAAGCAATTTAATGATTTTGTGATGCGGATAGGAGGCGTATAAATAAGAAGTATTTTTATACCATCTTGCATCAAACATTGTCATATCTGGCCAATTGCATTTTATAATTTTATAAGGAATAAGATAATATAATGACGTATTTGGATTATTTATTAGGACTGCTTATATGTTTATTGTGGTTTTTATATAGTAGTGAGTAGTTTTTACTATTTGGATAGAAGCAAAGTACTATGTGTCATGAGATTGTTCACATAATGTATCTAAAACCTTTCTCAATTATATACCACGTTTCTTATCTATTAGTAAAAAGTTTTATTTGTATGACCAGGACTCAAAATTGCAGTATTTATGTGACAAGCAGTACAAAGTAACAAGGACGAGCATCACAAAAAAAAGTAGTACTTCCAAGAATCAAGAGCAGTACAAACGACCATACGTTGGCAGTACTAACTTGATAAATGCTACGAGCAGTACTAACCATGAAGCAATATTAACTGAGCAGTACAAACTTGAATGTAACAGAAAGAAAAAAAAATAATAGCAAGTTGATTGTTTCTGTTTTTCTACTGCACTCAATTCAACAAATAGATTCAATGATGATGCTTAAACAAAAAAAGATATGAATGAAATGTTTTTAGAATGTTGTTTGAAGTGTCATGATGAAATTATATGCGTTTTATTTTTTTATTTTATTTATTTTTTTTTTATTTTTTACTTTTTTTTATTGTTTGTTAAACTTGGTTATATGGTTATTGTGTTTTGATATAGTAGATACGTAAATTACAATTCATGCCCGCCTTACTTTTTTCAACGATAATCACAAGTCATGCCCGCCCTGTGGGCGGGCTTATATGCCCGGGAGGGCTTACAAGTCATGCCCGCCCATTGGGCGGGCCATGAAAACTATAATTACAAGTCATGCCCGCCCATTGGGCGGGCTTTGAAGTCTAGTATATATATATATATATATATATATATATATATATATATATAAATTGGGAGGTGTTATAAGAACCCTCTCTACGCATGGGTCCCGCCTATTTTTTTATAGAATGTACAATCTGACAAACAGGCGGCAGCAGCAGTAAAGTCAACACACCCTCCCTACCAGGGAGGGTCATTATAACCCAACCTTATAAATTATCTAGTTTTAATGAATTGCAACAGCATATCACTGAAAGTAAACTTATCAGTTATAGAAACACAGAAACATTTATCTGCATACGCAGGAACAACATAAAGGTACAAAATATATAATTTTTTGCAACATACTTCTGATACCTAGTTTTCTAAAACAAAAGCAAGACATCAATATTACGTGCATTAAAACAAAAGCAACACATCCATCTTATGCGCACACCGCACCTGTCATATCAAACAACAAACAACATATTGTTATTACTTAAGGTAGTCGTTTGTCAATTAACAATAAACAATAAATTGTTACATATATATATATATATGTGTATATATATATATATATATATATATATATATATATATATATATATATATATATATATATATATATATATATATATATATTTATTTTTTATTTTGTATCTGTTTATATGTTTTCAACCTTATGTACCATCATATATATGCTACATTGTACTTCACAGATTAAGAGTTTCCTGTGTTATATGCGGCCTCTCATCATAATTGATGCCGCACATCTAAAAGGGACATACCAGGGAACAAATCTTGTCGCAGTTGCAATGGACGGAAACAATCAGATAGTACCGCTTGCCACCGGTGTTGCTCAGGGCGAGACTGGTGAATCATGGACTTGGTTTATGGCGAAACTCAAAGAATGCATAGGGGAAGTTCCTAATTTGGCCATCATATCTGACAGACATCACGGAATCATCCTGGCATGTAAAACTGTATTCCCGAATGCCTTTCACGGCTATTGTTGTCGTCATTTGATGTTAAATACAAAGATGCAGACAGATACACTGAAATGCTTATACTGGAAGACATGCAAAGCGTACACAACGGAGGATTTTGCAAAGCTAATGTCTGATATTCGTTCGGTAAGAAGACAGGCTCACAAAAAACTTGTTGAAGCAGGCGTCGAGAAATGGTCAAGGGCACATTGCCCTGGGCAGAGGTACAATTATTTAACCTCAAACAGTGTCGAATCCATAAATGCTTTAACAAAGCTTGTGCGCCACTGCCCGATAACAACGCTGATGGAATGGTATAGAGGTCTTCTTCAGAGCTGGTATTACCACCGCCGAGCAAAATATGCAGGTAATAGATTGTTTTAATTTCAATACGTTTACTGAAGAATAATGAAATACTAGACACTAAACAAACTTTATTATTTATGGTTAGATGGCCCGGATGATGATCTTTCTGAATGGGCAACTGCAAAACTGAATGGCAGAATGGCCAAAAGTGCAAACTGGAAGGTTTTGGGGATTGACAAGGACAGAGTGTATGAAGTACGAGACACAAAAAAAAAAGGCATATTGTTGATTTGGAACAGGGTGAATGCACTTGCCGACAATGGCAGCTTTCGGGATTACCATGCGGACATGTCTGTGCTGTTGGTAGATTTGCAGGGCTGACTAGTGTGAAGAAACTGGCTAAAGCTTGGTTTTATAATACAACACTTAAAGGCACATACGAAGACATGGTTTATCCTTTAAAAGACATGACGATGTGGGACACTCCAGACGACATCCAAGTTGTATCACCCCCTATTGTTTGCAATAGGCGACCAGGTAGACCCAAAAAAAGAAACAGAATTCCCTCTCAAGGCGAGGTGCCTACAATCATTACGTGCGGAAGGTGTGGAAGGCCAGGACATAACCGGCTAACGTGCAATGCAACAATTGTGATAGAAAAGGTTGAAATTTTATTTATTATGCCACAATTAAGTAGTTGTGAATATTGGGGCCCTAATGTTTATGTGTACGTGTATACAGAAAAGTCCAGCCGGTCCAAGGAAAAAGACCCGTGTGGTGGAGGGTTCATCTAATCAAAGTAACGGAACACAACCCGAGGCAAATTCAGAGTTTATGCACAGGGTGATGAATGCGGCCGAGGCACCCAACTCAAGTCAAGCACAGGAGCAGCCGAACTCATCCAATCCACACATTAATTCGCTGTCAGATTTCCCTACTCCAGACAAGTTTTTACAGTAAAGACCCCCAATGACACACCCTATATTTAAATTTATGCACTCACTTCCTAGTTGGTACCATGTTTTGTTTAACTAAGAATAACAAGTGTGGGTCGTTTGGTGTGTAATAAACATTAGTATTAAACTATGTTATGAAAGTTTGATGGAGGCAAACAATTAGCGGTTGTGTGTGTTTGTGGTAAATTAAATTGAAAATACAAGTAAATAAACGTACCAACCAGCAATCAATCAGATTGCAGTTCAACCATATTGGATCGCCCGTTAATGAAGGCCCTGACTGTATGTTTTTACTACTTGGAAAATGATATGGTTGCTTCATTCAAATTGATTCATTGTTTCAGTTCGTTTGTTTCTACCCTTAACTATGTTTCTTTCCAGCAGATCATCTTCAAACACCTTCGATTTAGCTTTATCTGAACCATTTGGTTTCGCTATTTGTATGCCAACCTCGTGTAACATTTTTTCTTAACCAGTTCCACTTCCTTCCTATATATGTACCATTTTCATTGACATCCAACCAACCATTTTCATTGTACTTGAACGGAGTTGAACTACACCAACACTGGCCAGCGCCCTCCTCTTGCCAAACCATGTTGTTAAAATAATACTTTGATAACGGCTGTTGCTTGTGAGCAATAAACAGGTCCATGGAAACATTGTTCAAAGCATGACTGGAAAATCTACGAACATCTGTATCAATGTGTAGCAAAGTTAAAGCATTTGCAAGTGACATGTTGGGTTTACAATAAAACAAAGCCCATTTATCACCACCAATGTCATTTATAAGACTATTAAGTGCCCTAGTAAAAACACCCCTGTCAGAGGTCAAACACCAAACGTTCCCAACACACCCATCAACATAACGAAGTGGATCGAGAGCAAATTCCACATATTTGTGTACTTTGAACTCAACTTTCATCCAGAAACTTAATTAAACATGAGTATAGTTTATAGTTACAAACTAAAAGCAATTATGTACCTTTTTGGCACCCATAATTAACAAACTAAGTACGTTGCACAAAATAAAAAAAAAAAAAAACAAAAACAAAAATAATCAAATAATAAAAATCTTCTTTATTCACTGTAACATCATATTTATATGAACAAAAAAAGGAATAATATAGTTATGGGAAAGTACAACAAACCTAGAATACGTGATATAAAGATGAAAAGGACAGCAATTTTATTATTTCGGATTCGTGTGGTGACAATGACCTAGGGTTTGATCTGCTTTTTGGGGATATTGTGTTTGTTGGGAACAAAAAGGATATGTGGGGTTACAGTGTTTCCCGTGCAAATTACACGTTTGGTCCTCAGACGTGCAATTTTATAATAAACTTTTGACTTCAATTCTAAAATGGTCCCTGTATTTTATGTTGTAAAAGTCGTTGTCTGTTTACAGCATGTACATTGTCCCTTTACCAAATTTGGTACATTGTAATTTGACTTCAAAAGTCAAATAACAGAATTATGGTTTAAACCAACTTTCGCAAAATATTCACAAAGTTATGGTCTAAAAGTCTGCACATTTTGCACATATTACACAGTTATTGTCTGTTACTTAAATTACACAGTTATGGGTTAAACCATAAATAAGTCAAATTGCACAGTCAAGGACCAATTTCCATTCACTCCCATTTAACACAATGTGCAAAAAAATTTAGGTACATGAAACAGTTTACCAACCGAACATTGAATGACTATCTTCAATAAAAAGGTCTTTAAATTCGCTTAAGCATACACACGACCTACTCAAGAAACCTGTATTATTCACCCAAACTCTTACACAAGTAAAACCAGGTTTCACACTTGGTTATAATATGGTCATAGGTCAGTGGACTAAACCTGTTATGTGCCCCAAGAATGGGTACTAAAAGTGTTCAACCCGTTCGAGTATAGGGTCCCTTTTTTTCAAATTAACTCTAAAGTTTTTATAAGTCTTATTTTAGTAAAAAAAAATTGGAGTTATACAAAAATAAAATAAGGCCTCACACGTGCAAATATTTTAGTCCTTTATATAAACACCCCCGCTCCCAACTGCTTTCCCTTATTTCCCAATTGTTTTAAATCTTGAAACCCTAAAGTATGAGTTCGCGAAATAGAGCGACAACCCGAGTAATTGATGGTAAAATTGAATACTTTTGTAGGTGTGCTATTCGACTCACAGTTAAGACTTCAACAACAAGGACAAATCCGGGTAAACGATTTGTAAAATGCTCAGTTTGTGAAGTGTATGACTTTTTAGATGGTGATCTTCCAAGTGAATACTATAAAGATTTGGTGTATGGATTCTTACAAAACGCCAAACGATTGAACAAGACTGTGGACTACCAGCAGGTGATTGATACTCTTGCTTTGGACAAGTCAATAATGGAAGAAGAGTTGAATGATATAAAGGCAAAGTTGAAGCTGTATGAGCGATTGTTTTTCATTTTGATAGGATCTTTTGCAGTTGTTTGTGTTGGGTTTGGGATGATAATAGGAAAATAATGTAGTGGCGTGGATTAGATGTAGTCCATGGAATGAAATGAAGTTGTATCTTTTGTTAGTAAATACGAGTAATATGTTTCCTCTTGCAAATCTAGTGTTTTATATAAATAAAGATAGATTGATTCGTCATACAAGGCATTCGCATGTTCTGCTTCATGGTTAATCGGATTAAAATGGTTACAATTATCCTTTCTTAGATACTGACATTTTTTTTTCTTTTTTTATTTTTTATTTTTTTTTTCTTTTTTTTTTATAGGTTTATAAGCGGGTATGTTTGGTAGTACTAAAACACCCGCCAAAATAATCGGTTGCCCTAGCATTTCTTCTGTTTTATGGGGTGGTCAAACAAGTAGCAAGAAAATATGATCAACAGAAAATATAACGATGTATCCAAAAAGGGTATGGCATGGCATGGCATTTAACCTTTTTTCTTAATTTAATTACAATCTTGTTGTTTTCAACTTTCCATTACAACAACCCTAGATTGCAACTTTCTATCATTAAGGAACCAACTTATTGTTTCTCCAATACCTCCACTCTTCCGCTGCTTGCATAGAGCTTTATGATACATCAACCTTTTTCGCCTCCGCAAATATGAAGTTCGTGATCCAAACTTGAACTTCCTTGAGTATTTCTTTTTCCCAACACGTCGACCGGTCGTAGGATGCACACTAGTCCCACCTTCTTCATGAACTGCTGACCCACCCACATCCAGCACAACCTCGTCTTCAAAACAGTGATCATTAGAAAGACTTGGCAGTTTTGAACCATTGTAACTGAGTACAGCATTTTGCCACTCATAAGGCGGCGAGCGAGACCACCCAACGTCAATGGCAGGAACATCGAGACCAACAACACCTGGCATGCAATCTTCTTCAAAAAAATAAAGCCCATCAACGATAGAGTCACTATGCAAAAAGTCTTTAAAAAGATTTCTACATTTAAAATTAGTTCCTTTGATTCTCGGTTCTGAAGGAGGTGTTCTTAGAGGAGGTGAACGACCTTCTTCCTCCTCCCATGCCTCCAGAGCAGCAGCCGATTTAGATGTAGCAACTAGCATTGCTTCCGTATGTTTTTTAAACTTTAACAAAATTTCCTCATCATAAAAATCATAAGTAAGATTTTTATAATAGAAACCTGCTAGGTTTTGTGGTGCATGGACAACATACAAATGGAGCAAACCATAACACTCAGCCGTGTCATACATCTTTCGCATATGACATTCAACTTCAATCAAATGCAAGCCTTCTGCTAGAGAATGTCGTGGACAACAAAAATACAAAAAACGAATTTCTTGATCTAGTTGCAAGGTTAACAAGTCAAGCAACTGATCCAATTTCATCCTGTTCGACTTGCATACCTTCAATGTCATTGTTTTGCCATATTCATACTTTAAGCCTGAATATTCTAAGAAAACACCATCATAGTTAATCTCAAGGACTATATGTGTAGTAGTGATGACGTGTGACCTGTACACAAGAAACATAAATTTATTCAAAAAAAATAAAAGTTAGCAACTAAGCATATGATTACATTACACAGTTAAGACATACATGCATACCTTTGTTTGATGTCCGCCGAATCAGCATGGGGGTTTGCAGGGACTTTCTTTGGAGGAGTTTCATGAGGGTCCATGATGATTTAACAAGTAATAATGTAAGTGGGACTTAATGAAGTGGTAAGTTAGTCGAACATATATATATATATATATATATATATATTATATATATATATATATATATATATATATATAAGAAATGCTATCCATTTGGTTGAATAGGAACAAGTGAGAAAGAGTGAATTAGTTTGTAATAATGTAAAGTAAAATATATTATAGAGGTATTAACGGTTGTATGTATTAGTAAATTGAAGACTTTGTTTTAGTGTTTTTGTATCGTTGTATTAACACAAAATTATATGTACCCATGTTGGTTAACTTGCCAAAGTTTACGGTCATATAATGTTGTAAACTAATTTTACAAGCTAATTCACTACAAAAAACTAGTTGAATTATCCAGATTTTAAAGGCCCAATGGCCACGTTTAAGAAGGTGTAAAATTATTGAGTCCACACTTTCTCACGTTTTAAAGGCCAAATGGGTGTAACAAAATATTTTTACACATATAAGTGTGGAGATATTATCCAAATTTATATGTTTAAAAGTGTGGAAATATTTTTTGAATGTGCACAACTAAAAGTGTGGAAAAAATGCGAATAATGTTTATAATAAAAAGTGAGGAAACATTTGCTACACATATTAGTGTAGCTTTATTATAATTTTACACACTTATATATGTGGTTTATTTTTTAAATATTTGTGACACTTATAAATGTAGCGAAATTATTATCCACATAAAAAAATAAGTCCACGGTTGACCATACCGTGGCAAAATAAGTGTGAAGAATAGCACTATTTTTTTGGGGAGTAAATTATATTGATAACTAAAGGTTGAGAATACAACAAGGACACATAAGATGAACAAAAATAAACAAACTAATTGAACATAGGGTAATATCTATGCTTGTAATAAAACCGAACCATCTTTTCACGATACGCTAACGCAACGTCAACGGGGTCATCAACATCCAACGATAGACCATGTGACAAACGATATAGAAATATACACACCCACACACCACAATCACCAAAGATACCCCCTTGCTTTGGAACTTTCTCCTCAAGCCTAAACGTGATGTTATATTCGGTCGGACGCATTCCATTCTTATCGAAAACTTTGGCACGTTCTAGAACCCGTGGAAGTCGAGCCTGTATAATAGGATAAAATGTAAGTATACATAGACGGGAGATCTTAAGGTACACTTTGTAAGTAATGCTATTAAATGTGATCCATTTACCAGCAAGGTTTGTCCATAAACAGTTTAATTGTTTATTTTTTTGGTGATAGTTAGTTCAGATTATTTGTTAAGCTATTTAAGGTTTAGTGTTCCTTACTTCATATGCAGTGTTGTACCATTTGATTAGTTAACAAACTGATTGTTACATAAACTTGTTTAATTTCATTACAAGATGAAAAACTAGTACACCCAACACTCGAGGTACACGGATGATAAACACAAAACACAAAACACAAGAGACTATAGCGTGACAGGAATAAAGAGCAAGCACATAGCAGGCCAGGGATGGAGGTTCAACAGTTATTGCGCATCTTTGCCAGAAATGAGATTGTATTGACAACTTTGATTTGAGTTTCACTGATGAGTATCATCAGTGTCCTACTCTTCTCAAGGTCCTCATCTTGAATTTGAAGTAGCAAATCTAAACACTTAGTTGCGAGACTGGACCCAACAACAGTTTGGAGCTGTTTGATCTGGTCACCCCTTTCCTTGCAACGGCGTGTGAGCTCTACCACCTCCAGCTGAAGTGAGTTTATGAGCTTAAAGTCACGCTCAATATTAGTTTTAACCAAACTGCTCAGCAGATCCTTCAAAAGGTTTTGTTGATCCATAGATATTCGAAGTGAAAGCTTGTGTGTGTGTAAAGGTGAGTAGGGTTCTAAGTATGGTATGAAATTGAACTATTATATGGATCGTTTAATATTTAAAAGTGGGGTGACCCTTACATTTGAATTTAGTCAAGGGTAATAAATTAGATATTCGAAGTGAAAGCTTGTGTGTGTGTAAAGGTGAGTAGGGTTCTAAATATGGTATGAAATTGAACTATTATATGGATCGTTTAATATTTAAAAGTGGGGTGACCCTTACATTTGAATTTAGTCAAGGGTAATAAATTAGGTTTGTTAATTGGTGAATAGTTGGGTCATGTCAATATATTGTTTAATATATAAGCCAGATATTGTTAAACCGGAATTCTGCTGCTATTAAATGACTCTGGACAGTGTCATACAGTCGTCACTTCCTGTCCACTAATTTTCAACGCAACGATAATTCAAATTGGGCACCTTTTAACAAAGATTGCCAAAATAAGCCAAATGTTATTAATGTGGATTAGACAAATGAAAATTAAGCCAAATATAATTAGGGCGGATAAGACAAATGTCATGATTGTGGCCAGAGAGCGTCATAAACTGCCCCCTTACTGTACACTAATTTTCAACGTAACCAAATTTCAAATTGGGCAACTTTTCATCAAAGTTGGGCAGAATAAGCCAAATGTTATTAATGCGGATTAGACAAATGAAAAGTAAGCCAAATATTATTAGGGCGGATTAGAGAAATGTAATGATTGTGGCAAGAGACTGTCATAAACTGATGCCTTCATGTCCACTAATTTACAACGCAACCCAATTCAACTTGGGCAATTTGTTGTCAAATTTAGCGAAAATAAGCCAAATGTTATAAACGGATATTAGATAAAAGTAAATTAAACCAAATATTAATAATGCGGATAAGATAAATGAAATGATTGTGGACAATGAAGTTCATATACGGCTCCCTTCCACTACAAGTACTACTTTGGAACTTTTTTTAAAAATTGGGCAATTGGGTTGAAACATAGCCCAACTAGACACATGGAATTTTACTTTGAGGTAGTTGTATGTGACCTACGTATGGTATTCAAAAAAATTATACTAGTCGCTAATTGTATTTTAAAATTCGTCAACAAGGTTGAAACATTTCCCCAATAGGCATATGTTGTTTTTACTTTTAGATACTTGTATGTGACCTTGATATGGTATTCAAAACACAATGTCGTATGTTTCTCTTCCTAAAATAACAAACATACAAAAAATACGCCATGACCAGCAGTAACAAACACTGCCAGCAGAAACTAAACAATGCTACCAGCAGGAACCATGATCGGCAGAAAATACGCCATGACCAGCAGGAATGAAACTACACTAACAGCAGCAATGAAAATAAACATTATTCTAATAATTCCAAACAAACTGTTGAGATTCTTGTATTTTAAAATTGGTCAACAAGGTTGAAACATTTCCCCAATAGACATATGATTTTTTTACTTTGAGATACTTGTATGTGACCTAGATATGGTATTCAAAAATATTAATATTCGCTAATTGAATATAGAAACAACGTACAGTTAAATGATTTAAGTTAATGGGTAAAGAATTTGGAGGGTCAGCAAAAATTGAATAATGTTTGGGTCAGGATGGTTTAATGTGGAGAGTGCTGACGTTGACTTGTATATGGATAGTGGAGGCAACGCATATGAGTTGGATATGGAGAGGTAATGAGGTTGTGCCTGAAAAGGTGAACAAGGGAGAAGGTAGTAGAAATACTTAAAACTTTACGTGCTGCGCATGCTCAACATGGTTCTGCTGTTGAAGATGTTGCAAAAGTTGCTAAGACTGATTCTACTGCTGAGAATCATGTTGATTCTGCTGCTGAGAATCAACTTGATTCTACCGCTGACATATTGGATGATGCTAACAGTCTGGCACATGCAATACTACAACTGAAGTATACCAACTCATCAACCCCCAAACATTGGATGATGCTGATGTTAGAGGGGGACAAGAATCACAACCACAAGCACAAAAATAAGGTATTAATAAAAATTTTAGCAACACGGACCTGTAAGCACTTCCTAACGCGGATATACCAGTCACGGGTGTGATAGTCATATGTGTCGCCGCTATCATAGAATGTCACCACTCCTGATCGTATATGAAACTGGGCAAGACACCAGTGTTTGTCCGTTTGGTTGATCGGAATAAAAACCTACAATATACAGGGTTTCTGATGAATCCTTATAGTAGGCGACATATCAATAATTACGTATACTATCTTTAAACGGCCAAAAGACCAGACTTTTAGTAAAAAATGGTCATATACAACAACTTGACTCATCATGTAACTTTAACCGCCCACACATAAACGTAGTACCTGATCCACATCGCTCCATGGACAGGGATACCTCTGGCCATCTGCGTAAAAAGATGGTGTGCCGTTTTGAAGAAGAAGCTGAAAAAAGTAACAGCTAACCATCGCCCAGTTTGCATTATTAGGTCTTACATGCCACATGTAGTCAACCCACAAGTCTATGTGCTGCAAATAAGTGTTTTAACAAAGGGTGAGAGGTAACCTTATTTATGAATTAGAGTATGCATGTACGCTCACCTGCTCAGTTAGCCAACCTTTTCTACCAGGGTCTAAGCAAACTAAGCGTAGCCAGAAATTTCGATCAACGGTGTGGTCTTCGGACCATGGAAATTTACACTGGTGAGTGTACCCCGGTTGACCAAGAAATACTTCAATATCATCGGTGAGCCAGACATTTTCCACGGTATGGAACCATCGAGATAGATCCTACAAACGTGGGTAAATTTATAACATATAATGTAAAGAGGGTAACAAAAGAAAATGTAAACCAACTTTAGATCATGGCAATACCTCAACCCAAGGTTGAACTCTTGTCAGCAATTCAGCGGTACGTGGGTTATTAACGTCAGGGCCGTGTTTCTTAATGCTAACTATAACCTTTTCCGCATTTTCTGATTTCGAATCAGGTTCCAAATAATTTCGCCTCTTGCTCGGTGGTAACCGAGCCAAATATCTTTGATAGTGTTTCGAATTCAGAAACGATATTCTGCGTTTCTTCTTCTCCTCCTCCATCTTCAACATGTTTTCTTCTTCCAAGCGCAACCTCTTAGCCGCTTCCTGTCTTTTCATATTATCTTCTGCCCTCATCTTCTCTTCTTCTAACTGCAACCTCTCTTCCTCTGCCAACGCCCATCTCAATTCCTCTTGAATAAGATACTCCTGCAACAGGATATTGTGGATTACATATGCCGCACAAATAATATTACGCTATAAATCGGGTATACGGATAATTTGGAATAACGTATTCTACCTGAGCTAGTTCTTCGTCAGAATCAGGCAAGGCAATCAATTTCAGGTAAAATTTGTTAAGTGAATGGCAAAATTCAGAACTCGTGTTAGGAAAATGTGACTCAATATCCAGTTTCTCCTGTCAAATCATTATATTTTTTTTTAAAAAGTACAGGGTGGATGTCAAAGTAGGTACTCATATTTTTTTTGAAATGTACCTGCAGTCCGCCAGGTCTCTCACGAGCAAGAACCTGTAATATTATAACATGTATTATAAACCCGTATATACAGAGTGCATACTATTGACATAGTAAGCTGAATAAAACGCAACCTCAATAATAATCTCAAGTTTCAATACTTGGCCATTAAGCTCAGCAAGGACACGGTCCTTAAGCCTCTTGGTTGGTGAACTATTACCAGCCCTACGTTGAGTGGAATTTACTTTCAACGACTCACTGACCCGTTTGCGTGCCTTTGACAACCTGTTAAGATAAGCATCGAAGAGGGTGTAATTGGATGTGGCTGCAGCCCTGGGAACGTAGTTTTGGAAGAATTCTTGGCTCTGTATCCACCATGAAGACTCGTACTCAGGTGTATTCGGCTTGAGATCTAAACGTGTATTCGACTCCTACAAATAAACGGGGACAAATAAAATATGTAACCTTACAACTGTTTGAACGACAATTATATCTCACAAGTAACTTTGTGCGCCTAATGTTGACTTTTGAAGATAGTGCAGCTTCAAGTTCATTAGATACTAAATACAACTATTGATTGTGATTATTGTCAGATACTCTTGGTTGTGTTAACCCCATTGTCAAATCTACTTCATTTGCAAGCAACTCTTTGTGATTGATTTTTCAAGGGATTATATAGCCTTAAGGGGAGGTTAATGGAATTAAATGTTGGGTTGGTTTAGAGTTAATTGGGGATTTGACGTTAGTCACACATCATTCATTGCTGCCGATTGACCATCTCATTGCTGCCGGTTGACTTAACGTTGCTGCTGGTAGTGTTTTTTAGTCAAAGGTACTCTGGTTGACTTCATTGCTGCGGACGTTTAAGAATTTGGGGGATTAATTTTGGGAATAAATTAAATTCAAATTAGTCAAAGTTTACGCGAGAAATTTAGAATTTAGATCTGCTAAATTTGCAAACCGTATTCACGAACTAAATATTAAATTCCTCTCCCAAAATAACCGCAGTCTCTCAAATCAATTGCACATCTCATTCCTTCTTATTTGCACATCTCAATCCCTGATTCAACACTATGGCAACCCTTGAATACAAAGAAGATCACAACAAAGTTGGATTTCCTAAGACTTGGCTAGCCCACATGCATATGGCTTGTGGTAAAGGCAGTTTGAAAACCATATTTGGTACTCAATTCACCAAGGTTCTGCTGTAACCAACAATTGGCTAGTCCTGATCAAACGGCTACAGGTAAAGACAAGTCAAATCCGTTTATAGTTGATGATTTACTAAAAATCATATGGTTATCAATGTACCATGGTCTTACACACAAAAACATTGGCTACTCCAGTAGTGATGGCTATTGGTAAAGAGACATCAAATCCATTAATTTTCAATGATTCACCTCTCACAGGAGATAACACACCTGCAAGTGATGAGAATAGTATGAAACTTAAGTGATTTGATGTACACATTGTCATAGTAGCAGTCAAGATCAAGAGAATTACATGGTAACCAGCTTAATTGGAGATGATTATATTATGTTGCTGCTTTTATATAGAGGTTGCTGCTGGAAATGTTTGCTTTAAAGATGTTGCTTCTGGTTACTTAATCTTGCTGCTGCGCAAGTGCAATCCTGCTGGTAGCTTTCGTGTGTTCCTGCTGGCAGTGTTTATTGCTGCTGGTCGTTGCTTATTTTTTAGTCGTATTACAGTTATTCTAGTTACACTTATTCTAGGATCATAGTTCATTAGTCATTGTCTTCTTCACAATCTTATATTTAGTTTCCGCATAAATATAAGTTTGTCATACAGAGATTTTTATTGGCTCAAAGATCAATCAAGGCGTCGATCCTACAAGTTGGAAAGAAAAAGACAATGCAAACTCGGGAGGAGGAAAGAGAAATGTATACTCCGGAAGAGAGACAGGATGCCATAGATGATTTGGTTCTGCAACTTAGAAAGAAGCATAAGGGATAGTACAAAAAAAACAGGCTCCTACCTATGTGTGTTCATTGCTCTCCTTAAGATTATTCATTATATTCGGCGTAGTGATTAATTTTGTTTCAATTCAAGAAAAAGAAAAAAAGATCATTGCTCAACAGGGATTCAACAATTTATTTTACGTAAATACAAATAGAAAAAAATAGTGACCTCTGAAAACAGGTAGGAACGGTCGCTTCTTTTGAATGGTGACTTCATAGACCATGCAATAGCTCTTGGAATCACATTAGGGTCTTTACTCCACCAACGTTCAGATCTTTCAAAAGACTCGAGTATCCAAATCTAAACAAATTGTAAAACACAAACATATCAATCAGTCCATCAAAATGTTCGGCTGAAAAATATATTATTAATAAAAATAAATACAAACCTGGAAAGCAAATACAAATCCAGACAAAGTATAGGTCGGAACAGATTTTGGGTTTTTCTTCAATACTAAAAGGTGGTTATCCGTGTGCTTATCCATTACATTATGAAGTTGGTCATATAAATGGGTCCAAATATGTTCACCCCACGGAAATGCATTCCAAGCTTCTAGGTTTTCAACCAACCTCATCAATGTGTCATCAACTTGGGATGTCAATAAACGACCCATAAAGATCACCTCTAAGACTAACAAAAGAGATATCCGTATTGCGTCTTCATCACATAGCTTGCGAAACTGCTCTTCATCCTCGATGACACCAATAAGGTCTAAGTTGGTTACAATCAAACCTCGCTTGTCAGGAAACACCCTATCACGAAATTTGAGAGCACCAGAAGTGTATAACTCAAAGCTCACACTTCCAAACCGCAACCCCGTCATTAGACAAAACTCAGGACGACCAAAATGCAGAGTATGTCCATCTAGGTAATAGATAAAGGGCATATCATAATGAGACTCGTCCACTCTTCTTTGTTTCCGTACCATATAGTCAATGAGGTGTGTTTCATGTTCAAAGTATAACAAATCCAACCATTTTCCAAAGCATGTACTCCTAAACAAGTTCCGTCGTTTTGCGTCTAATTTCCGATTTATCAACCAAAAGTAGTTGAGTTTGCTACTAATGATTAGTTTAGCTTCATAGTCCTAAAAGGAAAAAATATGTTAACTCAGAACATACAATTCATAACAAAATAAGTTTGAACACATGTATACAGCCAGCGTAAACACTATCATACACAGTTCAGATGACTACAACTTAACTACAACCACTTAGTGTTGGACCATAAGAATAGGGTGTTTTGCTTATGACCTTATTTGAATCAGGCATGGCGTATCAGATACAACCCAAAATCGTGGCTTATCAAATACATCCCAAAACAAAATTCAAATCATAATCCACATAAATGCATAAACAAACAAACAACACTATATTATACCAGATAAACAAAAATCAATAACGATACAAAACAAATGTAATAAAGATTCGTAATACGCTGTACATACCATATTATACCACATTTTTTCGAATCAAACAAACAATCGACGGTGTTAAATGATTTTATTGGAACACTGTTCAATGAACAGTTACTCTGTTTTCAGATGACAATCAGGGAAAACAATGGTAGTAGATTGGAGATTGAAATAATAGTGTAACAAGATAAACAAGCGCGAACATAAACCCAGTTTATTTTTTTTGACCGTGACTGTGAAACGAGATGGAGGGAAGAAGTGTATAGAGGAGATGCTGTTTGTTTTTAAATTTTTAATTTCGAATACGGTAATGAACAGTAATGAAAGCAGTGAACAGTGTAAAATTTTTGAAATGACCAAAAAACCATCTGTAAAGTATACGGTTGCCCAACAAATAAAAGTTGCCCAAAATACACTACCGTACAATACGTGATTATACGAGTTGCCCTGGGCTAAGGGGGGAATTTTTTGAGATCGGGATAGATACTCTTAGCACTTGGGCAATCGGGCTATTTTAGTAATTATCCCTTTATTTTGGTTTTATTGTTTCAGGGGTAATTTAGTCATTTGACAAGTTATCTGAAATTCAGGTATTACAAATTCTTCCCCTCTAAAAAAAATTTTTGTCCTCGAAAATTGACGTGAAACGGAATGGAAACACAACTGACTGTGGACCGGAATATGAAAACTTGATTCCTATGACTCTATAATATCGGTTAAAACTTCGGTTTCCTCAAAAGGCAAAATTATACCGAATCCAAATCGAAAGAGAGATATATCGAACGTAACGAATGATAATCGGATCTTCTCGAAAAAAAGACGCAGGAAATACACGGAATTTTGACGGATGGGTCATCCCCCGGATTTGATTTGACAGGTCAGAATAGAACGTATGGAATAGATTATCGATAACATCAATTGGCAGGAGTTCCCTATCAGGACCTAAGATTATTACCGAAAATTCTTAGAGATCAGCAGAATGCGTGACGAGAATCCAGACGTGCCATCCACCTATGGTGAAAGCAGGTTACGCGTACCGTTAGGATGAGCTTAAGGTCTCACTAATGCGGTTGATCTCAAACAGTTATCATAATTTCCAAAGTTCTAAGGCACTTCTTGAAATATCCGATGCCCACAACAAGTGCACGTTATATGATGTAAGTATTATCACGTTTGCCAGACCTCATAATACTGGCATCATATAAATATGCCCTCATGATGGTCATACTTGATTTCAAGTCGTGAACAAACTAACTTATCTTATTCCACCTAGTCTTCATATGGTCTCAAAGGTCATCAAAGTTAAACACCCTAACTAAGTGGAGGACGAATCACTAGAAAGAGTCAACGAAAGTCCCAGAATGGCTATCAGAATTTGGTACATCGCTAAAAACATCAATCATTCATCCTTTGCCAAAATCTCTCAAAACAAGGTCATCACCGAATATACGAAAAATGAACACGAACAGGAATGCTTCTAGGAACTTAACTCATTCGAGGATCTTATTACGAAACTTAAGTAAATCAACGGGTGAAAGTTAGTCGCCAAGAACTTTGGCCTTCATAGAATTAATTTTCCCCCAACCATAAAGGGTCTTTTCCAAAACCCGCTCATTTAACACATCCAATCTCTTCAAGTCCGGTTAAACTGTTTTTATTAGTTCGTCATTCGGAAAGTGAAACCAAAATTGGAACTTGTGTTTGGTCCTTCGAACTTTCTGCCGTCCTTCTTGAAATGTGATGGCGTAATGTGAATTTCTAACATGCTCCTTCTCGTCTCCGAACGTACCATTAAGTCATACAATGACCATTTGTCCCAGTAGTCACGAGAAAACCTAATTACCAATTTTATAAGCAGTCCGAGCCTTAGCTAATACTATTAGCGTTACTAATCGTCATAACAGTCGTTTATGGATTCGGAAAGCGATTTCAAAACTAAAAATTAATTAATCCCTTGAAAGAAACTTCACGCTCTAAAATTAAACAAACACCTAATCGTTACAGGGTGGAGGAATATCGGTTTCTAACAGTAATACGGTGCAGCTATCTTCAGCCACCATCCTTCTTTATCGCGAACGGAACTAGAACACGCCCAGAAGATACAATTAAACAAACTTACTCCCCGAGCTTCGGTTGTTGCTCCTCTCGGTTGCTCAACCGACTGGTATGATCCCGAACACATCTGAAAGACACCTTCACTCGGTGACTAAGCTTCTTTCGTAACTTGTCAATTCCTACTTCACACTTCGGTGAACAACTTGGTGGTTTAACCAGGAATTTATATTCATAAACATCAGGGTGCCCAAAAACTCTCAAGATGAGGTTTGTTCCTTAGTGCACGAAATGGGTTCTAGGAGCTTCGGTACTAGAATTTCTAAGGAGGTATTTATAATGGATGCCAGAAAACCAAGGCAAACAGGGGAAAATCAAATTCTGGCTTTCATAGCCGAGATGAGCTCGACCAACTTAGAAGGTTGAGAACCATGATAGACACATATCAACATAATTTATTTCAAAATTTTGCTCAAGCCTTATTATTAAATATTTGGGAAAACCCACAATCCAATGGAATCCATACGATATTAATGTCAAAAGAAATCTAAGACAAAATTTTAACAGTAATAACACATATGGCTCGAGCTCTCATTCCATGACTAGACCGTGTTACTTGCAGTGGACTCCAAGTCTGAATCCACTTCATCTTCCTCGCTAAGCCATCCGTTTCTGTTCCCTTCAGGCTGTGGCAGTGGTTGTCTCGCAAAACCATCCTCAGGGTTCCTTCCTTCATCTCCTACGTCGTCCACGAATCCATACAAATTGTGAGGCTCTGCCCGCACTACTCCTCCTTCTTCCACGAACGTGGGACACCTTCCCGGGTACTTGGTCACCACTCCGTCTTTATCAATCACTTTCGTCTCATGCACATGTACCTCCGTTCCATTTATATTAACCACGGTCAACTTTTCTTCAATCCGACAGGGACACATGCTAGCAGGGATCAGCATTCTTTTATTAGTCCATCTCAACTTACCAATCTTTTTCTGGCCTGTAGCGAAAACGGTTGTCCAACGATACGTACTGCGTGCTGGGGGTGCCATGCTGAAAATGACACAAATGATACTAAGTACTAGAACTCGATAGGAATCGAAAGACCACCCATAACTCAAAATTTTAAAATACGCGAAATATCACCGTCTGAACGATTTCAAAGATGATTAACGAAATATGGGGAATAAGCACGAATGACAAAACAAAATCCTAATGTCTACCCAAATCCTCACCAGTCAGAGTTTAAGTTCCTATAGGGAAAAATCCTAGAGCAATTTCTCAAGGGTTGTCCTACGATTACCTACAGTAGAAACTTAGTGGTCCAGATTTCACAGGTCAAGGGTAAATGTATTACGAATCGCAGCCTGTCTCTCTGATACCATAAATTGTAACACCCCAACCCGACAAGGGTAAAGATATCACAACAATGGATTCACATCAGAATAAAACCAAGCATACATCTTCATTAATACAAAAATCTCAAAGGATACAAATGAGATACTAAATCTATAGGATTACAAATGGAAACTTCTACAACATTATATCTAAAGTATATTATCTTCGGTTCAATTCTAAATCCCGCATAGCTATCCAATCTTCTAAGTCCAAGGTACACTCTTCACTCATTCCCAGCTTCCTACTAATACCTGCCGCAGGAAAAGAAATGCGGCTGAGCTACGAGAGCTCAGTGAACAGACATAACGATAACAAACAATATTAGATAGTAAAAATCAAGAAGAATCAGGAATACAGGTCATACCGATAACTTAAGACGTAGAAATGAGGTGACAGGAATAAATAAGGAATAAGACTAAAGAAAAGAAAAGGAACAAGAAATAGGAAAATTCATGAGGTTCAATAAATGAAGAAAACAGAAATCTATCACGAGCCCAGAAACAAGCCATATCATATCATTGCAAATGTAAATAAATAGAGTAGCTAGCTCCCAGATATGTGAAAGACGTGTATCACACACACCATCAGTCACAAGATAAATATAACAATAAATATATAATATAACATATACAGATAACAGGTCAAATCTAGAGTGCACCCATACGCCCCACAGACAAATCAATAATCATAAATATAATGGCCATAGCAAATAATAAATAAGGGACGGAACAGGTCATCACTCTCCTGCCCTAGAGTCATGTCAGAGGTGCGTCAATGACATGGACATGAAACCCTCATGTCTAGTGATTGGCTCGTAATATTAAACTGTAAAACAAAGGTCGGGCGTACTATCAAATAATCAAAATTACATCTTAAGGGTACATGGCAAAGGTTCATGTCAAACAGTTCAGGATTACATATCATAGGTTCACTTAGAATTTATCAGGTTAAATTTTATGTCAGAGTTTAAGTTCAGTTTTAAAAACTATATCAAATGGTTCAAAAGAGTGTAACAAAAGTTTATAATCAAAGTTTCATATCAACAGTTTATCTCTAAAGGTTTCTATTTAAAAGTCCATTTAAACAATCCTTCAAAATGGTTTCCATAACAACTGATCTTACAAAATAGTTTTCTCCAAAATGGTCTTCCAAAACTTTTAGTAACTTTCATTTAAAAGTGATATTACTTATTCTGAAATAGCTTTTCCCAAAACGTTTCATATGTAGTTTAAGTATGGTTCAAAACCAATTAGGTTCAAATAAGGATTTAACAACTTAAGGTTTATATCAAAATCAATTTAGTTTTATAACAAGTCTATTAGATTAAGATTCAAAACAAGGTTCACAGATCAGGGTTCAGGACGAGAAATCAAATACCAGGTTCATGAAAGTTCACAAAACAAAAGATCACATGGAAGGTTCACAAATAAGAGCTCACATGAAAGGTTTACAAACAAGCAGGGAACATAGCAATGGTATAGGAAATCCTAATAAGAGAATGAGGACTGAAAGAAAAAGGGAAATGAAAAAACCCTTACTGAAAGAGGGCAGAATATCTGTACCTTATTACGAGTGCGAGAACACAAAGATAAAAGCTGACAAAGATGAGATTACTCCTTCCTCGAACCTAAGGAGTAGAAGACAGAAGTCCAAAGGGTCTTTAGTTATATTTCCATTACTAGTAAGTTAATAATATCACAGATTAGGTTAAGTCCTTATTAAGATTATTATGGAAGTAAGGTTGATGAGGCGAAAAGTGTACCGCTTTTAAGGGGTCATTTAAGCCCGAAATCGTATTTATTTGATCAAATATTGCCCTAAATCGTTCCTTTTGTCATTTTAGGTACTTTTGAGGAGAAATCTGGAAAAGGAGGCATTTTGGACGTTTTTGGAGCATAAAAGTGAAGAAAACGGCAAAGTCTCAAAATTGTGCTGAAAGTCACCTTTGACGGCGTCAACATTAACTCCAGACGGCGTCATGCCTTGGCAAGAAAAGTTGGATGTGAAATTTACTCATGACGGGCCAGTGAGTTTGCATGAGAATTCTGACGGCGTCACGCTTTAACTAAATCAAGGGCGTCACGGCTTAAATCATAAGGGGACGGCGTCACGTTCAGGATCCGACGGCGTCAAGCCTTGATAAGCCAGAATGGATTTTTGAAGAGCTAAAGAGGGACGGCGTCAAGATGGTCATCCGGGAACCCTAAAAGCGGCGAGGTGACGGCGTCACAATGCATAAGGTGACGCCGTCAGATGTCAAAGTCTATATATAGTTTTCTAATTTTTTGTCATTAGGGGAGAGCTTAGTGTGTGGAATTTTGGGATAAAACCCTAAGACGATTTTAGCTACTTTTTCAGGGCTTTTTGCCCTGAGATCTTCCATGTTTCATTGAAAGATAAGTTATCAATTAATCATTCAATATGTCTATGTGTTGTTTGATTCTATCTTATGCTTGTCTTTTGTTTAACATGTTAGGCTAATTTTATCTTGTGTTTGCTTAGATCTAATGAAACCTAGCTATTGATTATTGGTTGTTAGTGTGTTATTAGTTGTATTGGATGATTGTTTATCTATGTTAGGCTTAAGAAAACTGGCTAACTTCCTATTCGGTAACTTGCTTGAACGTCTTAAGAAACATGAACCAAACGCGTACTAAAGGTTTTTATGGTTGTATTTAATGCACAAGCGAATTCTAGTGATCCCATGTTAGGAGCTTCCTAGCCGGCTCGACATAGGAGTGAAGTAGGAGCTTGTAGAGTTTGGGGAAGTAAGTACGCCACCCCACGAATGGTATTAAGGAATACACCCGTCATCCACGCGACTAATACACACTAATTAACCGGTAAAAGATAGTTAGGGAGTAAGGAAATCTAAGTAAACACATTTCTCTACACATAAGTTTCTCACCACTTTTCATTTTTGTTATTTTATTTTATTTGCATTTGTAGTAATTTGGGTTAGTTGACTAGCAACTAATTCCGCCCACTCCTTCAAAACCCGAGATTTTACTTGCTTTCATAAAATTATAAAAACATAAAAAGAATCTTCCTCAACCCTTAGACCTAATTAGAGTAGCCTTTCACACCTAACGAACACTATTCCCTGTGGAGAACGATCAATCCCCCGTACTTACCACTACACTATACTACATCGGTCAGGTACACTGCCTGGTGGGGTTGTAAGCCTCTTGAGATCCCTCGAGAGGTAAAACCTGTTGTAAGGTTGCAAAACCCACGCATCAAGTTTTTGGCGCCGTTGCCGGGGAATAGTTATTGTTTAGGTTGAATTTTTATTTCTATTAGGTCTACTCACTAGATTCCTTTCTAGTGAGATTTTTATTTTATTTTTCTAGGTTTTCTTTAGTCTATCTATTTTCTTCGTGTCTTTGTTCGTAACCATTACCGTCCGACATCATGGAAGATGGTAATATCCTTAACCCACACAACCCACCACCACAACAACCACCACCACCTCCTAGAGCCCGTACTTTAGGAGAGTATTCCCGTCCTAGCCACCACGGCTATCGAAACACCATTGAGCTCACACAAGGAGCCAATATCACACCCTTGCGATCCGACACCATCCGGTTGGTGCAAAGCGGATGCGCATTCCATGGACTTCGTTCTGAAGATCCTAATCAACATCTCAAGGACTTTCTTAAAATCGTTGATTCTATAGACCTTGATGTTGCCACTCGAGAGACGACCCGATTGCGTCTCTTCCAATTCTCTCTGCGGGACCAAGCTAGTCAGTGGCTAGAACGTCAACCCGCAGGATCCATCACCTCTTGGGATGATCTCACCACTCGTTTCCTTGCTCAGTTTTTCCCACCGGGAAGAACTACCAAGCTAAGGAATGATATCTTGATGTTCCAACAACGTCAAGGCGAAACTCTCTACGAGGCATGGACTCGATTCAAGGGCTTACTCCAAAAAGTCCCTCACCATGGCATAGAACTTTGGCTCCAAGTCCAAATCTTCTATGACCATATCAATCTCTCCACGAGGCAAACCATTGACCAATCGGCCGGTGGCAAGCTACGTGATCTAAGTGCGGAACAATCATGGGCTCTCCTAGAGGATCTTGCTCTTTATGACAACGAAAGTTGGAGTGATCCCCGTGATTTGAATAAAACGGTCAAGGCAATATCTTTGCCTTTGAACAATTCAAGCACTTCCGACCGTAGGATCATAGAACTTGAAGACCAAGTCAAGTTTCTCATGAAATCCTACGAGGCTCCTAAACCTTCAAGCCAAGTGAAAAAAATCACTTCTTCATGTGAGTTATGTAGTGGTCCCCACGACACTCGTGATTGCATGGAACTCCCCGAACAAGCTTTTGTGGACTACGCATCATCGCGTACCGACGGAGCGGGAGATAAGTGGTACACTTTCAAGCCCGAGCCAAACCATTATGGTGATTCATACAACCCCTCATGGAAAAATCACCCGAACCTTAGGTGGAAACAAAACCAAAACACACAACAACCCAATTCTTCCAACCCACCTACTCGTTTCCAATCAAGCGGTTCCAACTCGAACCGTACTTTCAACAACAATCCTTCCGGCAATGGTAGTACCAATAACTTTGAAGGATTGATGTCTCAATTTATGGCATCTCAAGAAGCTCGTTTAGCCAAGTTTGAAGCCGATTTCAAACAAAAACAAAGCGAGATGACCGATAAGATTGACACCTTGTTGAAAGCCCTCCATAACCAAGTGTTATCACCTCCACATAAGGACGCTAGGAACACAAATAGCGGACCCCAAGTCAAAGACCCTTCTTCATCCAAACACGTCCACTTTGTCAACATTGTCACTATTAAACAAATTGATAGGAATGAGGATAATAGTGAGCCTAAGGATGAGGATAGGAAAGTCGAGGTTGATAAGGAAGTTAGGACAAGTGTGATTGAAGAAGTAGATGATGATGAGGACTACTTCAATAGGCTACCCACTAAGGAAGAGCGCGCATATCATACAAACTTATTCGATGACCCCGAAACACCATACTTCCTAGGTAAACCAATCATTGAAATAGGCGACCCTTCTAATCTCAACATACCATGCAACATCGGACATCTACATGTGTGGAAAGCTTACATCGACCTTAGATCGCCCATAAACATCATGACTAGAGCCCACTACAACTTGATAATGAAAAATCAACTTGGGTATAGGATGTTCCCTGACAAGGGTTGGATGAGTAACTTCACGGGAAGAGTTAAGGGATTACCGGTTTATGTAGGAAACTTCACCTATGTCACCGACTTTGTAATTGTAGAAGATATCCGTCCAATAGTCGATGCATCCTTGACTCAAGTGGTTTTTGGAAAACCATTTGTTGAGGTCTCTAGAATGACTTATGAACCTTCCTTAGGGATAGTTAGATTTAAGGATGAGACCGATGAAGTAAGCTACCAAATGCCATATAAGATAGAACAATTCCAACACTTGTCAAATGTTGAGAAGGAGCTTAAACAAGCGGTCTACTATAGGAATGATATGGATAGAAGTAAAGGAGTAGACTATGTTATGGAAAGGATATTCGGTTTCTATAAGGATTGTTTGAAATTAGGACCGGAATATAAAACCGGGAAGGAGAATGGCCTAGGAACCGTGACCGATGATGGAGTCACGTAATGTACGTGACTTTGAGTCTAGCTACAAGACTCGTTAATAAAGAAAAGCGCTTCTTGGGAGGCAACCCAATCTTTATTTGTTTTATTTGCTTTGTGTGTTTATTTATTTGTTTGTTTGTTTTTATTTGTTTCCGTATGTGTGTTTAATTTTTATCATTATTGATTCATGTTCAAAAGTAATTTGTGAAAATGCTTTATGTTGTTTTTAACTTCGTCTTAACTACATATAAAGGTATTTTGCAAAAGATAAGTGTAAGGGAAATCTAAATCGGTTTATTAGAACACAAATTAACATGAATCGTAATAATAATAAATTAACATACATATTCGTGTTTGTTTGAGTCAAATGCTTGTATCGAGTCATAATGATGTTTTGCAGGATTTCCAGGAAGTAAGGTAAAGGTTTTTCCAGAAATTTTCCGGAAACTTAAAACGAAAATTTTTGTCAGGTCATTTCTGACGGCGTCAGGGGTTATAACCTGACGGCGTCAGATTTAATTTCCAGAAATTTTTGAAAATTTCGTTTTCATAAAAAGTTTTTATTAAAATCTCCAACTTATAATCTCCAGGAATCTGCAAAGTTATCATTCCACAAGCATTATATCCTTATATATAGATTTTATCCCGCCGATGTTATGCAGGTTTTCGTGTTTGTTTTCTCAGGTTCAACAGGTTATTTTGGACAAGGAAATGTTTTGAATCAAGCTTATGGCGATGCATTAGTCATGGAGCTTCAACATTCTCTTTGGAGGAAGATTTAACCGTGTAAATTCATTATCCAACGAGCGAATCAGGGGAGTATTTGATTTCATTCTTTTACTTTATGCTTTTACATCTTGTTATTTGAACATTGGGGACAATGTTCATCTTAAGTGTAAGGGGAGGGTAAAAGTACGATTAGAGAATGCTATTGCACTTGATTTTTGTTTATTTAATAGTGGATGTGTAATAAAACTGAGAGAAATACCTGTTAGGGCAATTTTAGTGCCAAATTTAAAATTTTTTACAACATATAGGAGTGAAACTTTGATCCTAATAAGCGTCTCATGGATAGGAGTTATATGACTAGCACAAAAACCGTACCACTAAAAAATTTTCCACCCCCAAATATGTGAGGTTCGCCCCTAGAATTGGTAGGAAAAGCATTTATGCTATGATGTGTATACCGGTAGCACTTAGATTCTAGAACTTGCGTTAGGACCATTCCAAGGCCACAAGTGAGACTACATTCGTGTAGTTAGATTTACTACATGATAAGAGGCATTAGGATTAACCCATTGTTTTACACCTGTGTTTTTGTTATAATTACATTGGCTACATTGGTCAAGTAATTCTCCCACACCCTTTGCGTTGTACTCATTTTTAGTACACGATACCCCTAGTACACCCCTCAGAGCCTATCTTTTCGTTTCGACCTTTAAGCATTTTACTTGAAGGAAGAATTTGTTTACACCCCACTTAAATGTACACCCAAATCGCCTTAGCCTACCTTGTATGCACTCATTTTTAGTGCATTATTGTTACAACATTTGTTTAAACCCAAGTTAATTATCTAATTGATTACATGGTTGCTAAGTCGAGTCATATCCTTGTACATATTGTTTTGGGATGATTGGGACTCATGGGCAAAGTACTAGTGTAATGGAGTAATGGGGAAGAACATCATTTATTACCCCCATATGTGCTAAATGTTTTAAAAGTACTCCAAGTTTTTCAATTATCTTAATTCGAGTCATTAGATTAGTATTTGTAAAGTTATGTAAAAGTTCAAGTGTAAGGGGATGCAACGCCCCTATGATGTATTATTTTGGATGGTAGGGTAAAAGTGTATGCAAAAAAAAAAAAAAAAAAAAAAAAAAAAAAAAAAAAAAAAAAAATCGAAAAAATCAAGAAAAATACAAAAAAATGAGAAAAAGAAAAATAGAAAAAACATACGGACTACCATCCCGTTTCATTTTATGTTTATTTTATGTTTATGTTTTGTTATTTTCTTTCATTAGCTTAAGATCGAGTCTAGTCTTGGCTTAGCAACGTTGTATAGTACATGTAATTGATCAAGATTTTTAACTCGCCACCAGTAAAATATCCTTTATCCAACCAAACCGTGTTTTCCTTTTCCCTACACCTAACGTTATAACCCATTTAAAAGCCCTCTTTGATAGTTTATCTTAGGTGCTTACGCCTAGTGGAGGAGGTTTTCGATCCTTTCCCAAGCCTATGGTAATCTATTTGCTATGACAGGTAGTGAGAGATATTTTCCGTTTTCATTTATGAGATTTATTTTGATGACACTTGAGAGATGTGAGTATCTAAACACTACTTGTGAGGTGCTAGTATATAATCTCCGTGCTTATTATGATTGAAGTGGAACGATTATTTGTTGTAATTACTTTTATGTTTGCATTAAATGACCCCTAACTTGTATTTTGATTAGAATAAAAGCGCGTTTGCTTGAGGACAAGCAAATCTCAAGTGTAAGGGTATTTGATGAGGCGAAAAGTGTACCGCTTTTAAGGGGTCATTTAAGCCCGAAATCGTATTTATTTGATCAAATATTGCCCTAAATCGTTCCTTTTGTCATTTTAGGTACTTTTGAGGAGAAATCTGGAAAAGGAGGCATTTTGGACGTTTTTGGAGCATAAAAGTGAAGAAAACGGCAAAGTCTCAAAATTGTGCTGAAAGTCACCTTTGACGGCGTCAACATTAACTCCAGACGGCGTCATGCCTTGGCAAGAAAAGTTGGATGTGAAATTTACTCATGACGGGCCAGTGAGTTTGCATGAGAATTCTGACGGCGTCACGCTTTAACTAAATCAAGGGCGTCACGGCTTAAATCATAAGGGGACGGCGTCACGTTCAGGATCCGACGGCGTCAAGCCTTGATAAGCCAGAATGGATTTTTGAAGAGCTAAAGAGGGACGGCGTCAAGATGGTCATCCGGGAACCCTAAAAGCGGCGAGGTGACGGCGTCACAATGCATAAGGTGACGCCGTCAGATGTCAAAGTCTATATATAGTTTTCTAATTTTTTGTCATTAGGGGAGAGCTTAGTGTGTGGAATTTTGGGATAAAACCCTAAGACGATTTTAGCTACTTTTTCAGGGCTTTTTGCCCTGAGATCTTCCATGTTTCATTGAAAGATAAGTTATCAATTAATCATTCAATATGTCTATGTGTTGTTTGATTCTATCTTATGCTTGTCTTTTGTTTAACATGTTAGGCTAATTTTATCTTGTGTTTGCTTAGATCTAATGAAACCTAGCTATTGATTATTGGTTGTTAGTGTGTTATTAGTTGTATTGGATGATTGTTTATCTATGTTAGGCTTAAGAAAACTGGCTAACTTCCTATTCGGTAACTTGCTTGAACGTTTAAGAAACATGAACCAAACGCGTACTAAAGGTTTTTATGGTTGTATTTAATGCACAAGCGAATTCTAGTGATCCCATGTTAGGAGCTTCCTAGCCGGCTCGACATAGGAGTGAAGTAGGAGCTTGTAGAGTTTGGGGAAGTAAGTACGCCACCCCACGAATGGTATTAAGGAATACACCCGTCATCCACGCGACTAATACACACTAATTAACCGGTAAAAGATAGTTAGGGAGTAAGGAAATCTAAGTAAACACATTTCTCTACACATAAGTTTCTCACCACTTTTCATTTTTGTTATTTTATTTTATTTGCATTTGTAGTAATTTGGGTTAGTTGACTAGCAACTAATTCCGCCCACTCCTTCAAAACCCGAGATTTTACTTGCTTTCATAAAATTATAAAAACATAAAAAGAATCTTCCTCAACCCTTAGACCTAATTAGAGTAGCCTTTCACACCTAACGAACACTATTCCCTGTGGAGAACGATCAATCCCCCGTACTTACCACTACACTATACTACATCGGTCAGGTACACTGCCTGGTGGGGTTGTAAGCCTCTTGAGATCCCTCGAGAGGTAAAACCTGTTGTAAGGTTGCAAAACCCACGCAAGTAAGGTACATTTTATCAGGTTACAAAAGTTTAAGAGTTGTTATGACAAGTTTACATAGTTTAGGGTTTCACTTGCAATTTCATCTAATTCAAAGGTTTAATCATGAAAATACTTTAAGTTACTGATTTAATACACACAATATTCAGAATGACATTTTTAATCTCTTAAGTTTCACAATTCACAGTTTATACCCCTTTAGTTCTCATATTTCCAAATCAAACCCTACATTTACATAATTCATGTTTTAATCCCTATAACATTCATGATCAAACAAACACCTTACTTTATCAATTTACAGAACCTACCCTCAAAATTATATGCATTACAATTTAGGTCCTTTAACTTCCCAAAACTTATATTTCAAATCCTAACTTAGTAATATTTACATATCAAACCCATAATTACTCAAAATTACATAAAACACCCTTTATAATATTATTTACTCAAAATAACTTCAAGTTTCCAACATTTACACTTTCAGTCCCTCCATTTAAATAAATTCCAAATCGTACCCTTTAGTTATCATTAATTCAATTTCTTGCAATATTTACACTTAGGACCCTCAAGTTATATTTTTACTACATTTGTACTGACCTAATTAACATTATAAAAATAACCTTTAAGTTTCAAAGTTGGCAAAACAAACCCTTGTAGTTTTATTTTCAAATCGTATCACCTCTTTAATATCCAAACCCTAACCCTAAAGTTGCCAATCATTAAACCATCATCACCACATCCTTAATGTGCATTAATTAGACCAGATTCATCACACAAAATCCTAACCCTAATTGATTTAGGGTTTCTTCCTAATTCTTTCTTATTTTTCCAATAATCTGATTTACACATAATTCAAGATCAATTGTTTTGAGCTTCTAAAAATCAAGTGGCTATTTTTCTAAGCTTGAATTAACATCAAGGAACACGTAAAAATTATGTTCATCATCCAGAAAATTCGTTTAATTTTATTTGTAAATTATGTGTGTTTTAACTCATCATTTTTCGTACGCACGATTAAGCTTGCATGGTTCATTTTTCTTATTTTTCCTGAGCTATATACGACCTAAATATCACAATAAAAATACTAGATTAAGTTTACAATGTAAGGTTTGGTCGTAGAAATTATACCTTTTGCGTATGATTAAAAGAACAAACAATTTGCCACGATCACACGAGTGCCTCTAAATTCCAACTCCTATTTTTCGTAGCTCCTTAAGATTATAGTGAACACCAGAAAATTATTGGCTCAGCTCCAGAATGTCGAATGAGGTTTTTAGGGATTTTTGTTTGTCGATGTATAAGGGTTTCGGTATATATGTTTATAAAAATATAAGATTTGTATAAATAAATTATAAGAACCGACTTTTAGGTGATAAAAATCCAAAAATTTTGGTTTTGTAATCTCCCATAAATTAAAATTGTTACTTGATATATTTTCCTAATTTATTTTGTATTTATCCTATTCCAAAAGATTTAATAAATATAATTATTCTTATTTAATTTATTTCGGTATATATATAATTATATATATATATTTTGTAATTCTTGGACATTCAAAATAATGTAGTGTTGTTCCGGAAATTAATTTGTTTCATATATGGTTCGTTTTCAGAAGTTTGGAATCGTTTCTGAATTTTATAGTTTATTTATTTTGGTTTTATTGTTTCAGGGGTAATTTAGTCATTTGACAAGTTATCTGAAATTCAGGTATTACAGGTGGTTTTGTCTAAACCTCGTGAGTTGTATGTACTTGTGGATCATGCGGAATTGGAAGAAAGAAACAGGAATGGGTGGTTGAGTAAAGATGAAGGGGAGTTAGGATGGAATGACGTGGATTCGGATCTGGAGTCCGCAGCAGGTAGTAAGTTTAACTGATCTGAGTGGGGAGGCAAGTGCGAGAGTGGAGCTTGAGCCATTGTGCGACGTCTTTTGTTTAGTGTCATGTTTTGGAATTCTTATATTGTCTTTTTCCGTCTGGAGCCATGTTGGAGCACGATTACTCCTGAATATTGGATCGGTTTTATCCAAGTGATTTTGATTATAGAGTTAAAGTGGTCGTTGGAATTGTTCCATGATCGTTGGAATTGTTCCATGTGAGATGATTGTTTGCATGAAGTGTGGTCATAGGAGGTAGCACACTTGTGAAAGGGAGCATAGATAATTATGGTGGCCAACATAATTATACATGCGTCACAACACAAGTGGACTTGCAAGTATGATAGCATGGATTGTGTTGTGTATTAGGTGCTATGTGGTATATGTGCGTTATCATTAAGATGTGTGGTTTTGGAAGTAAGTATGCGTGTGGAATAGGTCTTATAACTATGGTCGCGAACATAATTATAAGGGTATCACACACGTGGATTTGTGACCATGATTACATTGATTGATGTTTGTTGTTATATGTTGTGGTAGATGTTATGTGATATCATGTTGATGATGGTTGTATGATTAGAGATGTATTCTCTTAACCGTTTGGGAAATCGTTGTATGTGGGAGTGTGTGGGTGGTAAGATTCCATTCTACCTATCATATGCTGATACCTCGATTATCTGTTGGTACAAATGTTGTGATACTTAAGTTGGTTCATTTGCTAGACTATTGAATGATGAGCCTAGTGAACTTAGACCTAGTATTGTAATTGAAATAGCTAGTGGTAAGGAGGTAGAGGTTGACAAGATTATTCGTGGGTGTACAATAGTGTTAGAGGGTATTTCGTTTATGGTTGACTTGATACCTTTTGGACATGGAAGTTTTGATGAGGTGATAGGGATGAACTGGTTGTCTAAACATAAAGCCGAGGTTGTATGCCATGAAAAGGTAGTTCGTATTCCTTTAGAGAGTGGTGTTATACTTCGGATACAAGGAGAATGCTTAGGGAATGATTTGAAATCCCTTAAGAATGCGAAATCCAAAGAACTTAAAATAGAAGAGATTCCTGTGGTGTGTGAATTTCCTGGCGTCTTTCCTGAAGACTTGTCTGGGTTGCCTCCAATCCGTCAAGTTGAATTCCATATTGAATTGATCCCTGGAGCGGCACCTGTGGCGAAATCCCCATATCGTTTAGCACCCTCTGAGATGCAGGAGTTGTCCGCGCAGTTGCAAGAACTTCAGGATAAGGGGTTTATCCGACCCAGTCACTCTCCGTGGGGAGCACCTGTGTTATTTGTTAAGAAGAAAGATGGTTCATTCTGGATGTGTATTGACTATCGGGAATTGAACAAGTTAACTGTTAAGAATCGGTATCCTCTTCCTAGAATCGATGATCTCCTTGACCAGCTGCAAGGTTCTCGATTCTTTTCGAAGATATATATACATTCTGGTTATCATCAGTTAAGAGTGTATAAGGAGGATATTCCGAAGACTGCTTTTAGGACTCGTTATGGACACTTTGAGTTTACGGTTATGCCATTTGGGTTGACAAATGCACCTGCGGTGTTCATGGATCTAATGAATCGCATTTGTAAGCCTTATTTGGATAAATTTGTGATAGTGTTCATCGATGATATATTAGTCTACTCTAAGACTGAGAAGGAGCATGGAGAGCATTTGAAGTTGGTCCTTAAATTGCTGGAGAAGGAGAAGTTGTACGCTAAGTTTTCAAAATGCGAGTTTTGGCTTAGAGAGGTACATTTTCTTGGTCATGTAGTTAATAGTGAAGGTATACATGTAGACCCTGGAAAGGTCGAAGCGGTCAAGAATTGGAAGGCTCCTACAACGCCGTCAGAGATACGCTCCTTTTTAGGATTGGCAGGGTATTACAGACGATTTATCGAAAAAATTTCAAAGATTGCCAAACCCCTCACATTGTTGACCCAGAAGAATAAGAAGTATGTCTGGGGAGAGGAGCAAGAGAGGGCTTTTCAAACATTAAAGGATAATTTGTGCAATGCACCTATTCTGGCGCTTCCAGACGGACTAGATGACTTTTGTGGTGTATTGTGATGCGTCGAAACAAGGTTTTGGATGTGTACTAATGCAGAGAGGGAAAGTGATAGCCTATGCATCCCGACAACTCAAGATTCATGAGATGAATTACACCACTCATGATTTAGAGCTTGGTGCGGTAGTGTTCGCCCTCAAGAATTGGAGACATTATCTGTATGGCACAAAGAGTGTTGTTTTTACGGATCATAAGAGTCTTCAGCATATCTTCAGTCAGAAGGAGCTGAATATGCGACAGAGAAGATGGATTGAATTGTTTAGTGATTATGATTGTGAGATTCACTATCATCCTGGAAAGGCGAATGTGGTGGCTGTTGCGTTGAGTAGAAAGGAGAGGAGTAAGCCTAAGCGTGTGCGAGCTATGTGCATGACCTTGCAATCGGGAATCAAAAGGAAGATATTGGCAGCACAAGAGGAAGCCCTCAAGGATGAAAACGCAACAGCTGAGATGCTGCGTGGGTTGGATCAACAAATGGAGAAAAAGGAGGATGGTAGATTATATTTCTTGGATCGGATATGGGTTCCGATGGTGGGAGATGTAAGAAGGTTGATCATGGACGAGGCTCATAAAACGAGATACTCAATTCATCCAGGATCTGAAAAGATATATTATGATCTTAGAGATGCTTATTGGTGGCCAGGAATGAAGAGGGAAATAGCCGAGTATGTTAGTAAGTGTCTGACTTGTTTGAAAGTTAAGGCTGAACATCAGAAACCCTCTGAATTACTACAACAACCGCCGATCCCTGAGTGGAAATGGGAGAATATAACGATGGATTTTATTACCAAGTTGTCTCGAACAAGTAATGGGCATGACACGATATGGGTCATAGTGGACAGGCTGACAAAGTCTGCACATTTTCTGGCCATTCGTGAGGATTATAAGATGGAGAGACTGGCAAGAATTTATATCAATGAGATTGTGGCACGACATGGTGTGCCAGTGTCTATTATATCTTATCGCGACAGTAGGTTTACCTCGCGGTTCTGGCAGTCGCTACAGAAGGCTTTGGATACACGTTTGGATATGAGTACAGCTTATCATCCACAGACGGATGGGCAAAGTGAACGAACAATTTAGACTTTAGAAGATTTACTTAGAGCATGTGCTATCGATTTTGGAGGAAGCTGGGATACTCATTTACCTTTAGCTGAGTTCTCCTATAATAACAACTATCATTCCAGTATTAGGTGCGCGTCATTTGAAATGTTGTATGGGAGAAAATGTAGATCACCTGTTCTGTGGGCAGAGGTTGGGACAAGCCAACTAATTGGTCCTAAACTAGTACAAGAGACTACGGATAAGGTTTTTCAGATTAAGGAAAGACTTAAGGCAGCAAGGGATCGCCAAAAGAGTTATGCGGATAATCGCCGTAAGCCTTTAGAGTTTAGTGTTGGTGATCTTGTGATGCTAAAAGTGTCCCCTTGGAAGGTTGTTGTGCGTTTCGGTAAGAAAGGCAAATTAGCATCGAGATATGTAGGACTGTTTGAGATTACGGAAAGGATTGGGCATGTGGCATATCGACTGAAATTACCTCAGGAGCTAAGGGGTGTACATGATACGTTTCACGTATCTAATTTAAAGAAATGTTTGGCGGATGCTAGTCTGCATGTGCCATTAGATGAGATTAAGGTTGACAAGACCCTTCATTTTGTCGAAGAACCTGTTGAGATTATGGACCGAGAGGTCAAGAGTTTGAAGCGTGGTAAGATAGCTTTAGTAAAGGTGTGTTGGGATTCGAAGCATGGTCCTGAGTTTACTTGGGAGCGCGAGGATCAGATGAGGTCTAAGTACCCAAATTTGTTTGCTGATATGGTTGGTGAGACAAGTAGCTAAATCTCGGGACGAGATTTCCCTAAGTGGGGGATGATGTAACAACCGTGATTTTAGCAGGTTAGTATAACTATTAGTTTCGATCAATTTAATTTTTGCTTGGTGTGACTTAAGTGTTTTGTGTGGCATATGTGTGATATACGCGTGTTTTTGGCACTAAATCCTTTGTGTGATTCTATTGATGTGTCTTGAGTAGTGTTGTTTTGATTAAGTTCATTTTTGCTCACTTTGGTGACGTGGAAATGACTTGTATGGTTTTGTTCGAGGTTTTTTTTGTGTAACGAGTTTTGTTCAAGCTTATGAGCGTTGGTAAGTTAAATGGTGATCGGTTTTATGGGTTATATTAATAATGAGCGTGAAATTCTATTTTTCGGAACTTTGGTTAGAAAATGATAATTATTCGAGTTGTCGTAAAATGAAGGATTACCGCGTAAGATGTTAGGTTTCGGTATAGGCTTTTATAAAATAACGAAAATACAAGGTTTTAAGTGTAATAATTAATATTAATAATAACGCCCCCCTATATATATATATATCTACATATAATATATAACAATATGCGTATGATGTCATCAAATGCCATAATGCCCAGTAAGCGCCCTTAAATGCCCAGTAATCAGGCATTAATGCCCAGTAAGCAGCCATTAATGCCCAGTAAGCAGACATTAAGTGCCACGTGGCAAAATTCCTATATTCTAACTTTTTTTTTTTTTATACCGATTTTTTTTTTACCGATTTTTTTTTTTATACCGAAATTAAAAATTTAGTATGCAAGATTCGAACCATGTATCTGTTAGCGTCCACACACAACCTCTACAACCAGTGGAGATAACCACCAGACCAACACCTTTTTTGTTTTATATTTTGCAAAAGCATATCTATAAACCTCTTAAATTAATTATTTTTGCTAATCCTCATATATCTAATTAATCATTATCCATACGTTTTCTCAAAACCCTAATATCATAATTTCCACAGCCGTCTCCCCTAATGATACAGTAACATGTTTTTAATTTTATTCGTCATCTCGAATCTGATAGGGTATACTAATCTCACTCAGGTATGTTTTTAATTCAATATATATCTGTTGCACGCCATGTAGTATAATAGGTATGTTTTATGATAATCCTTCTTAACATATGATATATGCATGCAGGTATTCATATTCATTCCCATGTCATGACACCAAACGAATTGTAACTATTCATTATTTTTTTAGTAATAATTGCATGAGTCTGTTAGTTAGCCATTTTATATGTGGGTTTGATTTAGCTTCATATTGCTATATGTTAACGATTATGTTTGATTGGTTTACTATGATTCAATTTTTTTGTATTAGGGTTCAAGTTTCTGGAATAACGTATGGTTTTTTATTTGATCTTTAAATCTTTACTTTGTTTATTTACACTCAATGTGTTGTGGCAGAGGAACTTTCCAAATGTCCGTGCTTTTTAATTACTAGATATTGGACACCAATTGGTTAATGAAGTTCCTCTGCAAAGAAATTCAAGTCACGGTAAGATGTTTAGCAGCACTTTATGCAAATTTTCAGAGTTTTGGTTATGAGTGTTTGTTTCTTATGTTCGGTGTTTTTGCTTGACACAGATATTCGGCACCACTCAGTTAATCAAGCATTTACAAATGATTATGAGCCCAGCACTTGCGATATCAGCTATCGAAAAAGAAAAGCCACACAAGGTGTGTTAACACACATTCAAGCGGCTGGAGATATGCAAAGGCGATACATAACAAGCTGTTTGGGTAACCACGCTGCTGATACATTGGTTCCCCGGACATCTTCTACATACAGAGTTCCACGTTAAAGAAATTCATCTGATGTTTTGTGATAGAGTATTAAATATGTAAGATGGTGATCACACTTGGTTAGGCTAAAATTTTACTCATTTATTAGTATTTTATCATTTTAGCATAAAGTTTTGACATGTTTAATATAGCAGAATATGCACGAGAGTAAGTTGCCTAATGATGAAATCCAGAGTTCTTTATAAAGCGAGGTATAATCAACCTTAAATTTTCAGGAATTGACGAATCTTATGTTTTTATGACTTATTATCGTGTATAAGAAGTATTGTGTCAATCAGGGCCTACGCTTGTGGATGGAACTACTGGGAGAGATCGCCCAGTTTTTGTGGTTACAATTCCTTTTACATTACATCAACTTCAATTTGTTTGAATTGCGTGATTTGAATACTTTCGTTTAAATCAGATTGCATACTATTAGACTTTTATCTTTGCTATTAGACATTGCATCTGTGAGAGGTCTTTGTTTATCTTTTTTAATTTATGTTTAAGTCACTCTCTATATAAAACTGGAGATAGCAAACTGGAAACCTTAAATGGGAATCAAAACTCGATCATATCTCTTAAGATATTTTGCTCTTTTGTATAGGAGAGAAACTCAGTTATTAACTGTTTCACACTTTCACTGTTACACTACCCTGCCTAGCTAAAAGAAGAAATTAGTCAACAAATATATAAATAATGAACATGATAGCACATTAACATATATCATTTGATGTTTATGTATGATATATTGCTTAAAAATTGATATTTACCATGGTTCGTAATTTGATGATGTCTAATGTGATTGAAATGCTATTGCCCTTGCGTCCAGTTAGGAGGTGGCGATGTTAGACTTCTAATCATAACTAGACTAATATGATCCTTCACATTTTGCACCAATTTGTATTTTTTTTGAACGTCTGGACTCTGGAATAAATATCCTATCTGGCACTGACATTCCCAATGTTTCACATGTTATACAGGTTCTTGAAACCTTAATTTTTTTGGTTGATTTTAGTTATGATTGTAGATATTCAATGTTCATTAAGGGATATAATTTTCTATGTTTTTTGTTTGAGTGCAGGCAGAATTTGCCACGTCTGCTGTAGATTTCTTGCACACGGGAGAATGTACGGTGATAACCATATCATGCTTTCAACCTCTACTTTAGCAATCACTTTCATAAAAATATTAATTCAGTATATATTGAGATAAGAGGCACATATATAACCATACCTGATATTTACTAATGATATATTGATAACTGAAATTAAAAAAAAATAAAAAATAAAAAATAAAAAAAAAAATAAAAAAAATCACCAAGTGTAATTACTAAGTTGGCATGAGAATTTTATAATCTGAACGATATTAGATGATCTAATGTTTAAATAGCTTATACTGTAGGTGTTGCACATGAGGTATTGTCAAGTGGAACTGTGGCAGCAAATTCGTCAGCGTCAACTAATGATAACTATTATATACATTCTTATGGTAGTTACGTTTACTATTTCTTTCTTGTGCTATTCACACTTAATCTTAATTACATATGATGCATGGTTGATTGTGAGTTCGGATATAGCATAAAGTGGAACCTTGTCAAAATACTTAAGAAGAAAAAATATATTGAGTTATGATTGATCCTTATTTAACAAATTTGTTTCATTATGTTCCCATTGTTACTAAACAAGTATTGGATCAACATATCAGATAAACAACCTTTGATTACATTACTTTGATATCATCTGCTGCTGCAATGGCTGTTGCACAGGACATTGTTGCTGCTCAAGCGCTTCAAAACCCGAAGAAGTTACTGTTGCATTGGCACTAAATAACATGGATGTTTTAGGCCAATCTTTGAATGTCGAAATGGCAAAGTCTTTGCCTCTGAAACCTTCAATTACTGGTTCGTCTTCTTTGCCCATGTATTCATGATTTATGTGTTATCATTAGTTGTTCTTGCTGAACTTATGGGCTACTATGAGAGATAATAAGACATTGACCTGCATTTTCACATTGGTGAGGGTTGAGGGACTGCATTATCCGTTGACACTGTGACGCATATCCGTTGACAGAAAACTCAACTAATTTTACTTACTTGCATTGTCATTTTCCCCTATAAACTCAACTAATTTACTCAACTAATTTACTTTTTACATACTTCTGATTCATTTTCCTACAGTTCTTTTGGTTTCATATAATTCTGACATAAGGCTATTTTACTGGTCGGTTTATCAGTGTTCGGGATGGCTATCTTCTCCAAGTCAACTATCCATGGCGCTTGTGATGGAAAGCTGGACTGGTAGCAGGGTATGTTTTACTCCTTTCTTAAGCATGTGCCAAACTTTCCGTATGTGAAGGTAAAACTGATATAACTGGAACTCCATTATGGACATCCATGGTTTAAAGGCTGTTAAGATATGGGCGTTGGAACTGATTGTCTGATTATTACGCTTTAAATTTCAGTAATCAATGTTTAAACAACAAAAGCACCTCCAAAGATTATCTTTCGGCATCCATTTTATTACACCCGAGTATCACATAATCATGGTGATCGGTTAACTAACTGAAGTTATTTTTTCATCGCTTTTGCAGAGATTGTTTCTACTGTTATCAGATCATTAGGACATGATTCCAGAACGTTTGGATGAATATCCTCGAATAATATTCCCTGACTTAAGCAACCTTATGCCTATTTAAAACACTGGGGAACTCATGAATTAACTAAAGACAAAACACTCTACACTTGGATTAATGATGAAGGTGAGGAAGCATTCAAAAGGACTTACGCAGAACTTCATGCAAATGCTTCTTGCATACCTCAGAAGCTACTAACAAGCTCGAAACCCATTACATGAAGACTATATGTTGTTCCACTTCTGTTCGTAATGAAGGTACACCTTTTTTTCTTTCTTCATGCCTTTTAAGTTTATATGTTGCAAAATTATCATTCACACAAACTTATATCCACCTATTCGGCAACCTTATTGTAGATGCAGTGCCAACATATGATTGTAGGGCAGCATTTTGGTATGAGGAATGGTTGAAAGGCCACTCTAACACTAGCAGACCTGAGTATCATTCCTGTTGCAGAGGAGGCAAAATTTACATGGGCCCTTAGCCTGATCCCCCGCCCTATATCAAATCATTACTCCAAGACAAACACTTCATGGAACATATAAGACCATATAATCAGATGTTTGCAATGACGTCGTTAGGGGCAAAAGTTGATGATTCTTTCAATGACGGAAAGGCTCCTTATGTTTTCAAATTCTCCAGAGAAATATACCATCGCATAGGATCCTTATGTCCTACCGATAATAACCCACCAAAGTTTTTGCAATTATACATTTATGACACAGAAAATGAAGTGGCATCCAAAACCTGTGTCTCGGAGTTTGTATCTGAAGACCAGACCTTTTAAGATTGAGGCTAGACCACTAGGTTTCCATGCATTGAAGAGAACATGTCGGGGTCGTAAGTTTGATATAAAGGAAGCAAAAGATCAAAACTTGATCAGATGTCTACTCGAGATCACACAAAGGTATGTTAACACGTACTCCCTTATACTTCTTCAAAGTTGAACTCTCTGGCTTGGAATATGAGATGACTGGAAAAATACCATAGCAATAGAATATTTATTGACCCCTGTACTGATCAAACAAATTTATAAGATAGTATATGAATTTGAGGATGATTCATACATACAATGATTGGTAAGTCCATGTAACTCAAAGTTCAAAATATTTCATTTGATTAAATTTATGGTCTCATACAAGTTATGTTGTGAACTCACTGTTAAATTGTGCTTGGATTACATTTAATGCTCTTTTCGATAAAGAAAAAACAACTAAAGCATAACTGTTTTGATGATCGTGTGCAATCTTAAGGCATTTCCTGTTAATCAGTATAGAAAGCTAATTCGCCATATAGACTATCAGGATTTGGGAGTTTCTGTTTACTGATGCTAATCAACATTGGACCAATATTCTTGCAACTATATAGTTTTGCTATTCGTTATTAAGGCCGTTGTATGAATACGTTATCACTTGTGCTCAAAACATGCTAGACTATGCATACAGTAGTTTTTAACATTGAATTTTATTTGTCGAGTGGGTCCTAGCACCGGTTCACCATATTCGTAGAGGTATTGCAGCGTGTACTTAATACCGTGAGGTACGGTCTTATTGTAGTTTAAAATGTATTAAATGATTCATAGGATAATAATGATCTTATAAACAGTATAGAAACCATTGTGTGGGATTATTCAAGAAATGGAACCGAGAAACATCAAATAGTTTAACCAAGTCAAAATGTCAAACTATCAAATAGTTTGACCATCTCAAGAGTCAAAGTGTCAAACTGGAGTAGTCAACACTTTGATGTGGATGAGTTGGATTATGTTGAATTTTGGGAGAATGTATAAGATGGTAGTAGAGGTATTTCATTTAGAGTTACATAAAAGTAGGTAAAGGGAGGAAATCCAAGTTAAGGAAATATGCAATTGACTTTTGCTAAATGAGTAGCTAGAATGTAACATTTTTTACCTGGTAATTTATTGTTTTCCAACATGTACAACCCTTCTTTCAACATGTATACTTTTCAACCATTTTTTACCACCCTTCTTTCACTATAGTAAAATATGCCAACGATAATTATAAGACATGCCCGTGAGGGCTTATAAGTCATGCCCACCCATTGGGCGGGCCACGACAATAATAATAAAGACCTTAAGATTATATTTTATAAACGTTTGCTTTTTTTCGATCTTAATGCAATCAATAAATAATTTGGTATGTTTATAACTTATTTTCGTTAACTTAAGTTTTTTAACGATATTCGTAAGGCTTCCTCGCCCATCAGGCGGGCTATGTTTTGATACTTTGTTCTTTGCATACCACTTTGAAACTTTTTCCCTCTCATATTCGATAACAGTTTATTTGCATTCAATAAAAAATTTGGTATGTATATAAATTATTTTTCGTTAACTTAAGTTTTTTAACGATATTCATAAGGCTTGATCGCCCATCGGAAGGGCTATGCTTTGATACTTTGTTTTTGCGTACCACTTTGAAACTTTTTTCCTCTAATATTCGAGAACCGTTTATTTATTTTCGTTCTTAATGCATTCAATAAAAAATTAGGTATGTTTATAGCTTATTTATGGTTAACTTATTTTTCTCAATGATATTCATAAGTCTGCTGCTCCTTTGAAAACCACATATATTTTGAAATGTAATTTTACTATATTAAATAATATTGAATTGCTTAAATTCATTTTAAAGTTCCTTTGATTATTACCTATGTTTTAAAATGTAATTTTACTACCCTTCTTTCTCTATAGAAAAATAACACAACTATTTTTATAAGTCATGCCCGCCCATCGGGCGGGCTTTGAAAGCTATATATATATATATATATAAAAGTGATATGTATTTAATGCGAATAGTAAGTTCCGTACACATAATTTACACACAAATACAACCTTCGTATACATATGTCACATTATTCAAAATTAATACGTTTAAGGAAGAATCACAAATCATGACCGCCCAATGGGCAGGGCTGTTACTAACTATAGTATTCATCTTAAAATCAAATATTACTCTATCTAATATCCAAATTTGACTTTTATTTCTACATTTATTCTAACTCCAATTCTTCGCCTTTTATGTTTACCGATAACTAATACCTACGAACACATATATCTTGCTATTCAAAAAGTAATGCACTCAAAGAATAATTACAGACAACAACTTCCAAAATTAAAGAATATTGAACGTTATGAAAATCTTTTATAATATTTGATCTTTTGTAATTTATATTGAGCTAATTCGTTGGTGATAATATATCAAAAAATAGTAAAAATTTTTTAATATCCGATAATTTTTACCATAAAATATTCACAAATAAAATATATATGCAATTTCAAACGCTAATCACAAGTCACTTTGAATCTCGATCATTAGGTATTGTGTTCCTTAAAAATCCAGTATTGATTTTTTATAAATTTTGCACCATAACAAGGTTATGTTAAAACAAGACGTATATGTTTATGATTCTGTAGCAGTTAAGACTCGACATAGTTCCATGTTTGAAAGTGACACACGAGGCAGAAGATCTGGAAAACATGATTCTAATGTTGTTACCCAGCCAGAAGGTAGTTTATTGTTTAACGTTTTATTTAAACATTAAGAATTGTGCTTAGACTATGTTGATTAATTCAAAGAATTTAAGCGACCATCCAAAAGAAAATTTGGAAAACATTGTTCTATGTTTTTTTTAGTAAATTACAAGGATTTTTTTAATTATTTATTCATTACACATGCTTTTCTGTAATAGGTGAAATAAGAAATACCGAGCCCTTGGTAACATTCAAAATGTAGTGGGTGCTCGAACCAGTTTTGACATTGGAATGCCAATCATAAGGTTTGTATTTCTCCCTTCTCTTGATTTGGCAACTTAATGATTAGGTCAAGTTGAAGTCACGAGTCAGACGGGTCATCCCACTCAAAAAACACGGGATAGACGTGCCACTTTACGATGGGTCACTACAGTTAAAAGGCACGGGTCAGACGAGTTTTTTGTATCAGGTGTGCCAAGTTGTATATGCTAATCCAACACATTGATGGTCAAGTTAAAGATACGGGTCAGACGGGTCATCCCATTAAAAAACACGGGTCAGACGGGTCATCCCATTAAAAAACACGGGTCAGAAGGGTCACATTTGTCAGACGAGTTTTTTGTATCAGGTGCCAAGTTGTATATGCTAATCCAACACATTGATGGTCAAGTTAAATACACGGGTCAGACGGGTCATCCCACTAAAAAAATACAGGTCAGACGGGTCACATTAAGATGGGTTACTACAGTTAAAAGGCACTGGTCAGACGAGTTTTTTTTATCAGTGTGCCAAGTTGTATATGCTATTTCCAACACATTGATAGAATACATTCAGATGGAGTCCAACCTAGATCACATTAACAAAAGCCAATACATGTTGCGCGGGCTTCGACAACTATTAAGAAAAAATACGACTAAACGTACACTAATACATTTTAAACAATGATAAAAAACACCGTACTTAAAAAACACATTTCCGTTAAGTAACACCATCAGAAGTAAAATTATAAAAACCCAATAAATAGTGGCTCGGTACGATATTAAAAATAATTTACCACTTACTAACACCATCTAACATCTTATAATTATGATATTAAAAAAAAAAAAAAAAAAAAAAAAAAAAAAAAAAAAAAAAAAAAAACGTCCTTAAAAATAATTTTAGAATAACTAAAACCATCCAAATTATAATTACAAGTCATGCCCGTTATTTACATGAAAAATAGTAACTGAAATTATAAGATCAACATTGTAGTTTCATGTTTTCTTCTTCCGGATACACATTTTTATTGTCAAATGTAATTTAGCTTATTAAACTTAATAGTAATAGTTATTCTCTTGAAAGTAACAAACTAAAAATAGTTATGTAAAAAGAGCATATGTAGTTGTTTACTTAGTTATTGTTGTAAAACGGATAGTGCATGAATTCTTTTTTCATTGTCAAATATAAGCTATTCAAGTTTAGGTTGGATACACTTATATGCCTCCGGCGTGAAAGAAAATAAAATGTTTCGTATTAGTACAAATAATAAAGGACGAAATATTCACAACAAAAAACAACCAGACAACAAATATGGGTGGCTATATTTTATTGTTTTTACATATACGTCACTACATTTTATTGTGTTTCGTGTAACAAAATTAGAACATAGTTTAAATACTACAAAAACAACCCAAACTATTATCACAAGTCATGCCCGCCCAACGGGCGGGCTTTGAAGTCTAGTATAATAATATATATATATATATATATATATATATATATATATATATATATATATATATATATATATATATATATATATATATATATATATATATATATATATATATATTATGGGGGGGCAGCCGAATATTGTAGGGGAGGGAAAAAGGAAACCAAATTTGATCCCAATTACAATTCCTAATAATAAGGGTTATCTAGAATATACCATAGGGTATTATAAATACACAAAAAAAAAAAAAAAAAAAAAAAAAAAAAAAAAAAAAAAAAAAAACCCTCACCCCTCTCTTTGTGAAATTCGGTCGATCAAGGGGAGAAAGCAAGAAGAAAAAAATTAGGGTTTTATTATTGAAGCCTAAAAATCAAGATCAAGGTATAATTTTCAATAAATGTGTTCAATTAATTATTATAATTCATGTAACAAGAATATGATGGATTATGGTTTATGTTTACTTCTGTAAATTAATGATGTATAACATGTTGGGATCAATAATTAGTAATATTATGATGATTGGTGAAGAGATTAGGGTATAAAACATGTTAGTTATTGAGTTAGGGTTTAGACAGATTCATAAGGCTGTAAAGATACGAAGATATTTAATAGATGGAGATGAGTTATTACATGAATCTTGAGTCTAAATTGTATTCCAGAGAACGTGCTTTCCAAAAAGTCCGGCCACGAGCGATTTCGAGGTCCGGAAGTCAGTCTAATGATTTTTGCAAGTAAAGGTGTCAAAGCTGTTAAACCGGGACAGATTTAGGTTAAAAGTATTGAGGTCAAAAGTGGTTTTAAAAGTGTAATTTGGGTTATCCCTTATGGAGAAATTGAGTTCTATATTCCCTTTGACTTCCACGCGAAGGGTATGCGTTAATAAGTTGTGAAAATATGTTTGTTAGGTCAAAACATTTTGGTGTGCGTTCAGATCCGAATCTGGATAGTTTTCATGTTTGATTTTTCAAAGAGTACTTGTGTGTGTTTTTAGTGCATGGACTTCTGGGAGGAGCTTTTATGCTCATGAAAGACCATGGTGAATTTTTTGTGTGAGTTGTAGAGCTTATTTTGTTGTGATTTCATGTGGGTAGAAGTACCCCAAAAATCTGCGTATTCTGAAAAAGTGTATGCAAGGGATTTAGTGAGTGTAGGTGTTGGTAGTGGTTAGTATGGAGTCTAGGTGATCCATGGTTGTTTACATGAACCTTAGACATCCATCATATTTGTGCTACATGGACTATAGCTTTTAGCTTGGTCGCGTGTAATGTGATCTTATTTTGCTGTATAGATTTGTGATTGATAATTTGGAAGCTGCAAAGGTTGAGGTGAGTTTCATAGTCCCATTTTTACTTTGTTTTAACTTGGGATGGGAATGATGCTTGTGTTGAAATATTTTTGAGTTACTGTGATTATGTGGTCGTAAATGCATGGACTTTTAAGTGTTATTATACGTGTATTGCATGTTATGAGATTATTGTGTGGTGATTCTGTGTGGTCCATTTGGAGGGTAGCTATGCTCCCATTATCCAAATTGGAGAGTAGAAGCTCTACTCACTATTATTCTGTGTGGTCTGATCAGAGGGTATGGTTTACCCATTATTGTGAACTTGGATCGTGGGCGTGTTCCGTCCCAATTGATGTTGGATATTGCTATTTGGATCGTGGGCACGTTCCGTCCCTTGTGTCCCTTAAGTGGTATGTTGGTTGAATGACTGAGATTGCATGCTATCTAGTATAATGACTAGTCTTACTGTCCTGCTATGTTTTATAATCACAGTGAACTGGTTGCCTGAGATATATTGTGTGTCTTAAACCTATGAACCTCACCAACATTATGTTGACGTTTTAAGCATCATTTTCAGGTGAGCATTCTAAGGATAAGGTAGAGGGAAGCGACTAGACGAGACTTAGTTGCATTTGAGAACGATTTATCTTTATGTTTTGATTTGAATATGTTTGATTTTGATTGTGATACTTTAATGTCTTTTGACTAGTACTTTATGTTCTATTGAAGATACCTTTTGGAGAGTTGTTTCAGTTATTTTCTTTTGGGGTATTGTTACGACACTTGTGTCTGTACTTTGCTCTATTTATGTGCATGTAGTAATTCTCTATTTAGACACCATGTGTTGTGATGATATCCATGAAGTTACACTCGCGTTTCCGCCTTGGCGAGGTGTGACACCATATCCATAAGTCTTGTGACGCAACAACTTCCAGCAAAATAAATGGATTCAAACCATGATCACTTCTACAATATTGCCCTTTATATGCGTTCGGACAACCAAACCACGGTCAATCTGTACAATCAAGGCTTCCTAACATTCCCGAAAACTCGTGCTTTTGTTCGTGAAACGCGTATAGCTTTTCAACATCGGTGATAGTAGGTTTTCGCAAATACTCTGCTCCAAAAATTTCCATCACACACGTACAAAAATTTTCAAAAGCATCACGAGCAGTTGCTTCGCCCATTTGCTTCATCAAGGGCGTCAGGAACGGTGCCGTATGCCAATTAACAAATTGCAGAGGTGCACTTCATCAACGGTGAAATGTCTTTTCTTCCGGTACAGTCAATATTATCACGAAAGTATGCAAAATGAAGAGTTACTTCTTCAACTATCCTTATGAATAGTCTTCGACTCAATCGGAACCTCTCCTTGAAACGTTCTTCCGGAAACATCGTATTCGTACTAAAATAGACTTGGACTAAACGTTCATGAGCACCATAACGATCTCGGCTTATGATCCTTCTCCTCGGTCGATTTGCTTGTCGTCATTTCTTAATAAACAACAACGCTAGGCTAAAAAAATTCATGTTTTGACTAATAACTTCTTCTTCTGATGAGTCTGTGAACATTATCGCTTCGGAATTCATATCCATAATAAGTTTTGTTTGAGTTGTGTGAGATTAAGTTTGAAGTTGTGTAAAGAATGATGAGTTAGAAGGGTATTTATAGGTAAAAAATGGTAATTTTTTTTAATAAACTATCCGTTTTAATATAATGGGTGGCCACTAATTGCACACAAACCGAATAGCAAGAGGCTCACTGTCCGTCCTCTTTTTTCCCCTACCTCACACGTGAGTCACCCCAAAGCAACCTTGTGTTCTCACGGGTGCTCACGACTGATATAATACGACTTCATTTGATTTTTGTATTCAAAAAAGGTATTTTGGTCCCTCGTGTATGTTTGAGTGTTTGACTATGGTAGAACGGTGGCACGCAGTCACGCATTGCTAAACGTGGTGTATAAGTTAGTCCCTCGTGTATGTTTGACTAACATACATATAAAAGATGTAATGAGAGAACCATTCATATACGGCATTAGCTATTTTGGGTCCCCAGTAATAATATATTGTCCGTCCTACAAGGCTACAAATCATGTTGGACCCCTGTTATTGTCACACTAGAGATGAAAAAAACAATCTTTTCTTCCAAATTCTAGTACCTACTTATCATTTTATCAATCTAAACATAATATACATTCATGTTTTGTTTCTTGGACTTTAATATACTTCAACAACTGCAAAACATCTATTCTCTTTAACCTCTCTGTAAGCCTTTTAGCTAGAGCTTTTTATTCATTATATCATTTATTTGGATTAACTGTTTATTTGCAATTCTGCATATATTCTATGAGTTTTTAAATACACAACTTAAAAATGCTTTTTTCCAAATGATAATCTGCTTGTAGGATTGTATTAAAAGGCAATAAGCTGATAAGCAGTTCTAGAAAAGTAATCTCAAGCATCCCTTAATACCTTATTCATTTCTTAGTTTGGGCTCATATTGACTTATTATGAGTTGTTGATAAATGGCATTTAGGATGTACTATGTAGGGGAGCTAGTGCAACAACAGGTATGATGCCGAAAGTTTAAGTACTTGGAGTTTTAAACGTTGCAGTGAACGAGTATTAGCGTATACCTCGTTCATTAGCCTTTAGAATTTCACTTTTAGAGAATCATGAGTGAATACTAAAACCTGAATCATGCTTTAGAACGGAATAATTTTGCTCTGCTAACAGAATAGTGATCACATAATCTTTGATAAACTAAGAAAAGAATCTGGTTAAGTGGAATGTCACGTTTGTCGTGGGGAACGAGTAGCAGAAGGTATAAGTACAGGCTTTAGCGATGATGGATGAGTAAGTGATGATTGCCTTTTGTGGTTGGGCACAGCCTTCCTGTGACAAAATCCTATTATGCGCTTAATGTTGGAATGGTGTCAAACTGTGAAAGACCTAGATTCTTGTCAAAAAAGATGTTCAGCATTTATCAATTCTGCTAAATATTTATTTTTTAATATTAATAATTTGAAAGTGATTATGTGATATTGAATAATCAGAATAAGGTAATCAGATGTAATACAACTTGGCGCATGAGATAGTTCTTACATGTGCTTCTGTTATCTGTTACTTGAAGTGGTAATAATCACTTTTACCGTGTTGAAAGTATTGACAAATTCTTAATATTATCCAAGTTGTACAGGATAAAAGGTAAAATAAGAATATAAGTAAGTTTACTCTACCTTTTGGTAACCATTTTTATAGGCTAAAAGTCTAAACTAACCAATAACAAATTACTGCATAAATATATGCGTAGCAGAATTCAGTTATTTAAACACAAGAAATAAGTATTTTAACTTGGAGTCATTAGGTAAATACTTTGAAAACGCCTATTTAAATTAAATGAGTTTAAAAGATTTTTCATATGCTTTTGATAGGATGGAGCTAACATTGGCCAGTGACACAACTAGTCTGAATTACTGGCTGACCTGGAAGTTCTTTCTCTGCGTAATATGGGTGTTTGGTTCCATGATTATAGCATCATATCTGATCTGGAAATATGAAGGTTCAGGAAATACAAAAACTTATAAAGACGTGACACAAGAAGAGACAGATTGGTTTCTTTATGATGGTGAAGCATGGATGCCATGTATAAAGGGATTGCATCCTGCTTGGTTACTGGTTTTTCGAATCATATCTTTTTGTTTGCTTTTAGCAGCTGGCGTTTCTGATGTTGTCATTAATGGAACCGACTTGTTTTTCTATTATACTCAGTAAGCTTTTTTATATAACTTTATACTAGATATGTTAGCCCATCCATGTATGATTATGTCAATTTGGATTGTGTTTTATCTTAAACGAGTCAAATCCATTTTTTTTCTACTAAAACGGTGAAATGGGTCAAACAGGCTGAAATTTGCCACACATATACTTGTTATTCTTATAATGCATACAACATCCTAAAGTATTTATTCGAAGTTTTAGATTCCTATGTTTCAGCATTGTTCTATAATTATAGTTAACACATTTATCATTAATTTTTTTATAAAAAAGGTGTTTGCGGGTCAAATAACTGACAGGGCTTGTTTTGACCCGTACTAAAAGCCCTTGTTTTTACCCGTTACTGTTGGCATCGTCTGCAGGGTGCATATCTATCGAATACAAATTTTCGGGACCATAAGCTCTCACATAAAATTGAATATTGTTGTTGTATTGATTAGAAGTGCTTAATTCTGGTATAGGTGGACTTTGTCTTTGGTTACTTTCTATTTCGCGGTATGTGCTTCTTTTTATCCAAGTTTCTGTATTTTAGATCAATTGTTTGAACTTACATGATTTTGATACACTTGTTCTTATCACTGTCCCAAATTTTGTTTGCAGTTTGGATCTCTACTCTCGGTTTATGGATGTTTCAGACACCACAAGACATTTAATGTTGGTAAAGATCAAGAATTTTTATTGCCTCTCAGTCATGAGGAGAATACAACGAGTCAACGGGCAAAAAGTCATTTCTTGCTAACAGCTGCATTTTGGAGTTACGTGTTTCAAATTATTTTTCAGGTATTATTTCCCTTTGGTAACTCATGGTCACTTGTTTGCTGTGCTTATTTTATCTTGAATGTTTGTGTTGCTTATGATGGTTCACTTGTTTGCTGAACACAGATGAGTGCTGGGGCGGCGATGCTGACAGATTCTGTTTATTGGATTGTAATCGTACCATTCCTTACCATTGTTGGTTACGAATTGGGATTCGTGAGTACTCGTACTTGCTTTATATTATTATTATAATATTCTCATCATTTGTTAACCATTCCCTATTTTTTAATTTGTATTATGTATTTCATGCATGATGAACCTTGATGACAGTCACAGTGCCAGAAAATCTATGAAAAGGGAGAAACTTTACAAATAGGTTAAAACTTACATTTTTGGGGGAGAAAACTATGTAATTTGTGATATTATACAATAATTTTAAGCAGCTTTACAGGTTATATCTTAGATAAATGTTTTCGGAAGAACCTTGATACACTGATGGATGCTAGATGTGAAAGGGGTAAAATTTACAAACTTTATTTTTGGGTGACAAAAATTCTTTAATTTGATATTTATACAGAAACAATAATAGGAGTGAGTCCGTCTCACTGATTCTCAGAATCAGGCCATATTGCTTTATATACTTGTGGACATATTTGTTTGATGGCTTTCTTACGGGTTTCAGCATTCTCTTTTCTACTCTTATAACAGTTGACGGTTGTTGCACATTCGCTTAATCTTGTTTTGCTCCTCGGGGACACAGCCTTGAATAGCTTGGTAACTCTACACATTCTTAAATCTTAATTGATTGTGTCTTGTGTGTTTAAAATGCTTTTAATAATGCATTTCATTCTATGAATCCTGAAATTATTTTGAAACTATGTCACAGTGCTTCCCTTGGTTCCGAATTTCATACTTTCTATTACTGACTGCTTTCTACGTGCTTTTCGAGTGGATTCTTCATGCATTGGTTGCAACTTGGTATGTTGCATTCACCTTATCTTTAACACATTTCATACATTAATCTATATCGTTCTTTTGTCTTTAACTTATCTCTATTCCAGGTGGCCATACCCGTTTCTTGACTTAACCGTAGAATACGCTCCACTATGGTACGTCTTTTCAAACATCTAAGCATCAATACAAGTTAAAAGAATGTGTCTTATGTTGTGGGCCCCATCCCTTATAATCTTATATCAAACCGGTAACATTAAGCAAATTGGCTACAGGGTCAAATACTCAAATGGGTCAAAGTGGCATTAAACTGCTAAAATTTGTTATTATGTTTAGATAAAGGACAAAGAGGGATGGTGGGTCAACACGAGCGAAACTGTTTTGAACCCCCTATAAATTATCCAATTTGACCCAAATTTGTTTCGACCCGTTGACCAAACTGATAATATTGCTACCTTGTTTTCTCCCCGAACCCCCTCAATAAGTTGTGAATCTGATCCTATTTTCAGGTTACTCTAATGTGGTTTCATTAACTGTGTATGTAAAACGCTATGCAGGTACTTGCTCGTTGCATTATTGCATATCCCATGCTACAGCCTCTTTTTTCTGGTTGTGAAACTTAAGTACTACATATTGGCGCGATGGTTTCCTCATTCATATCAAACTTTGAGATGAAATTTATTGAAATGCACTTCTTCCAAATCATGACCATGGACCCTTACGCCTGGCACATGTACAGCAAGAACGGTTCTATGAATGATGCATTTGTCTGTCCCTTCTCACGTGTCAAAGATGACATGATATAAACACATGATTCTTATATTATTTTTTCCATGAATCATACAAATTAAATGGTATAAACTCTCAAGGGTATGAAATTTGTATTCCTTTTTTTCGGCCCCTATGGCACTAATGCTACAAGTTTATACAGGTTTCCCTTCATGTAGAGCTTTCATGATTATAGTTATCAGGGTGGGCTTACATTTGTATTTGTTTTTGTGCAATGTTATCTTTTTATGATGAATCGTATTCTTTTTTCTGACATTTACTCGAGTTGTAGCCAGATATGCATATTGCTATCAAATTTTATCAGCGTAAAATACAATTCATATTAGGTTCCACAAGATCATGTGATATCACTAGTCCTCTCACACAATGCTCTTGCGTTCCACTTTAAATTAGGTTCCACAAATTTACAGTTACAAAGACTTGTTCTCTCACACATTCTACTGTTGGAATTATTATATCATGACAATCACATATAAACAATAACATCAAAGAACACATTGCGGAAGCGTAGGAAACATAACACATAACTAATTTTTTTTTTTTTTTTTTTTTTTTTTTTTTTGAACGGCAACTTTATTAAACTAGCAAGGAGCTAGAAAAGGAACATTACAAAAAAAGTAAATTTGGGGTTTTCAACCAGCACTCCCAAGAAAGTTTCCTATATTACACATAAATAATTAACCGGGATTAATCGGATTACACGAATTGCCCCTTAGCTTTTTTGCAATTCAATCCAAGATACTTACAATAGTGTGTAAGTATCACGTTCTTGTACACACGTACTAAATCAAACTAAAGTTATGTAAGTAATTTGATCACAAAACTAAAACCAAACTATTTTGTTTAAGCAAAAATTCGATCAACCCTAGTAAGGGATTTAGTTCGATCGAACAAGAAAAAGAACAAGGAAAAGGGAAGAAAACTTTTAGGTTTAGTTGTGTGCACAAGAGATGTCAAAAACTATAACCTTGGTTTGCTTATATAGTGAATGAAACTTATAGTCCAAGTTTGATAGATTTGGTAACCCATATACTAAACCGATCGTCCCTATGGTTATACGGGGATCCGGAACATTCTTGACATCTAATTTCATTCTAGTCCCTTTCCTTTTCTTATTTAACGATCATTAGTCACTTCCGTTAAATACTAACGTTCGTTATACGTTTTGTGATAATTAATAATTAAATATAACGTTTTATATAAAACTATTAATATTTAGTTCTCATACGTAAAGTGTGCCTCTAGTACAACTCGAGTAGGTCTCCTGAAAAAACCTTTAATGATTCATCATTATTATTATCCTTTTGTTACTAATACTACATTAAATAAAGATATGGATATTATCTTTATTCAAATATTCTGTTTCTCGTTGTTTGTGATTGAGCAAGATTACCAAATCTTCTGAACATATTCAGAGAAGATCTTGGGCGTGGCCACGCAAACATCTTGTCAACCCTACGAGGGGCCCAGCAGTATTAAACTCCAAAATAAATTTGAAGGAACAAATTTTATCTTGACTACAAGCATAACTCATGAACTTTGCAACAATTCTGAAAACAATCCTTATGACTACCAGTTACGTATAGCGTTAAATTGTTCCACAGAATGCACTACATTTATAACAATTATCTGGTATCTCAAGTCTGAGGATAACTATTCATGATTTACTTAATAATATCATCCATAAAGTAACATCATGTAGTTGGGATAAATCCTATGTTCAATACATTGAATATCATGTGAATTTGGCATGTCAATGCATCAATATACTTTCAAGTATATTATACCAAAACTCAGATTTGTCTTAATTTAATGATATTCCCATATCATTAACCGACAACGGACGTTTAGAATAACTAATTTATTCATGGATTAAACATGCAAAAAATAGGACAACAATATTAAATAATGAACATAAACATAACCAATACTTTATTTCATTAAACAATAATAAATGTTTACAATATCCTTTATCCAAATACTAAACACAATCATGCATGAAACTACTAGTTAATCTAAGTCCAATGCCATTGGCAAGTTCAGTAAGCTTTTCTTTAGCTAAAGCTTTAGTGAATGGATCATCTAAGTTATCATCTGTGTGAACTTTCAAGAGATTTATTTCACCTTCGTGGACTTGTTCCCGAACATAGTGATACTTCCGTAGAAAATGTCTGGTGCCCTTCATGACTCCAGGTTCATTGGCAAATATGATTGCAGCAGAATTGTCGCAATACATATTAATAGGCGGTTCAATTGAAGGCATAACACCAAGCCCTGAAATGAATTTCCTAATCTAAATAGCCTCCATTGCAGCTTCTGAAGCAGCTATGTATTCGGCCTCTGTCGCAGACATCGCAATTGTACTCTGCTTCTTGCTCCTCCAGTCTACTACTCCTCCATTGATAACAAAGACATAACGAGTCTGAGACTTCGCATTATCTTTGTCACATTGCCAGGACGCATCACAGTAACCTGTTACATCAAGTTCTGTAGCTGGATTTCCACCATACACAAGAAACATATCTTTCGTATGCCTAAGACACTTAAGAATATGTTTAACAGCAATCCAGTGTTTTTCACCTGGATTCTGTTGAAATTGACTGGTGATATTTTGAGCGAACACCACATCTGGCCTTGTGCATCTCACCGCATACATAATAGATCCTACATCCGAAGCATAAGGAACTTTGCTCATGCATGCCACCTCTGCAGGTGTTGAAGCACATAACTCACTGCTCAAGCCATGTTTTACTTCCATTGGCAAATATCCTTTCTTGGAATTTTGCATATTGAATCTTTTCAATATTTTGTCAATGTAAGCACTATGACTTAATCCAATTAACCGCCTTGATCTATCTCTATAGATCTTGATTCCCAGAATAATGCAGCTTCCCCTAAATCCTTCATAAAAAATCACTTTCCAAGATATGCCTTAACCTTTTGCAAACTTGGAATGTCTTTTCCCATGATCAATATGTCATCAACATATAGGATAAGGAAAATTACATTACTCCCACTAGCTTTGTGATATACACATGGCTCATCAAGATTCTGAGTAAATCCAAACCTTTTGATTTCTTCATCAAATCTTTTATTCCATTGCCTTGATGCTTGCTTCAATCCATAAATGGATCTTTGAAGTTTGCATACACGGTTTGGAAATTTTGGATTCACAAACCCCTCAGGCTGCACCATATAGATGTCTTCATCTAGGCGACCATTTAAGAAGGCGGTTTTGACATCCATTTTCCAAATCTCATAGTCATAGTATGATGCTATAGCTATGAGAATCCTAATAGCCCTAATGTCAGCTACAGGAGAAATGGTCTCCTCGTAGTCAACACCAAATGTTTGAGTAAAGCCTTTAGCTACCAAACGGGCCTTATAGGTGTGTACCTTGCCATCCATGTCAGTTTTCTTCTTGAAGAGCCACTTACTTCCAACTACCTTGGCATTGGGAGGAAGGTCTACTTCAATCCAGACATTGTTATCTTTCATGGATTGCATTTCCCCATTCATAGCAACTACCCATTTATCCTTTTCAGGACTCTCAATGGCAGCCCTATAATTAGCAGGTTCATTAAGATCCCCTAATATAGTTTCCTCAACTTCTACGTTAAGACATAGACGTTCAGGAGCTTTCACATGTCTTGAAGACTTGCGAATGGGAACAATTTCAACTTCAGTTGGAGGACCCAGACTTTCAGGTTCCACAGGAAGTACGCTAGTGTTTTCAGAAGGTAATGTATCTACATGATCATCTTCCAGATCATAAAATCTCCCACTGAATTCTTGAGATATAAGTTCCTTTTCTAAAAAGTCTCCATATCTAGCAACAATTACTTTGTTTTCAGGTGGATAGTAAAAGTAGTAACCCATCGTTTCCTTTGGGTATCCTACAAAGATACACTTTATAGATCTCTGTTGGAGTTTATCTGCTGAGTCACGTCTTATATACGCCTCGCAACCCCAGACCTTTTAATAAGACAAGTTTGGAGCTTTTCCATTCCATATTTCATATGGTGTCTTATCAACCTTCTTAGTGGGAACCATATTCAAAATACGAACCGCAGATTCTAAGGCATAATCCCAAAAAGATAAAGGAAGAGTTGTAAGATTAAACATTGATCGTACCATGTCTAACAATGTACGATTTCTTCTCTCAGATACACCAATTTGTTGTGGAGTATATGGAGATGTGAGATTCTGGACAATTCCATTCTCAGTTAAGTAATCTTTAAACTCTTGGCTTAAGTATTCACCGCCTCTATCGGATCGAAGAGCTTTAATCTTCTTTCCTAGTTGCAATTCTACTTCTGCTTTAAAAACCTTAAATGTTTCAAACACCTCATGTTTATGTTTAAGCAAGTAAACATAACCATATATGCTGAAATCATATGTAAAGGTTAAGAAGTAGCTAGCACATTTCCTTGACACATGTCTAAGTGGTCCACACACATCAGTATGTATTAAACCAAGTAGATCATAAGCCCTTTCCATATTACTATGAAATGGTTTCTTAGTCATCTTCCCAGATATACAAGACTTACATTTATCATATGATTCATCATTGATACTTTTCAAAAGCCCATCATGTTGTAGTTTTTTCATGCGAGTCTTGTCTATATGAGCAAGTCTACAGTGCCAAAGGTAAGAAGAATTCAAGTCTGACTTAATTCTCTTACTTATGCTATACATTGAATTATTATTATTGGATACACAATCATTCATGTCAATCTCAAACACACCATTAATAGCAACAACATTAAAATAAAAAAAATACCATTTAAAGAAACAGAAATTCCATTACTATTGATAATGTGATTAAAACCAAGATCCAATAAACAAGAAAATGAAACAACACCCCTAACAATTGAGGGTGCATAATGATAATTGTTTAATAACATTACTAAGCCCGAAGGCAAAACTAAATTAAACACTCCTATGGCTTCAACAGCTGCAGGTGCTCCATTTCCCACATGCAGATATTGCTCCCCATAGGCAAGCTTCATTTCCACTCTAAATCCCTGCAGCGTATTACAAATGTGAATACCGCATCCAGTATCATATACCCAGGAATTAATTTTATGATTTAGAGTAAATAATTCAATCATAAGTAAGTTACCTGAAGTGCTGGCGCCCAAGTGCCCAGTCTTCTTGTTCTTACTTTCTCGCAACTCTTGGATATAAAGAGGACAGTTCCTCTTCCAGTGACCAACTACATGACAGTAGTGGCAAGCCTGATCCTTCTTTGGATTATCCTTCTTCTTAGGAGGGTTTTTCTTGGGTTGTGGTTGATAAGCCATAACTTACTTACCCTTATCAGCCTTACCATTTCCTTTACCCTTCTTGTTCGCATTTGGCTTGTTAATTCTACCCCTTTGAATAGCAAGTACCTTGGGTGTAGGAGCCTTTGGTGGTAAACCTTTCTCGTAATCAATAAGCAGTGCGTGTAAATCAGAAACTGTTGGGAATTAAATGTTCTGAAGATTAAGTATTAAGAATTACAAGTGCTGAAGGTTAGTACTGCTGAGAAGAATACTCTAACAGTTCCAACTGCTATATATCTAAGGACTGTTCAAGTTATAACTAACAGTACTAACTGAAGTTAGTACTGGTAGTACAAAGAAGATACTGCTGGTCGATACTGCTGAGTGGATAAGTGTCAAGTATACTACTGCTGGTTGGATAAGTATTGAAAAGATATTTGTGTACTAAAGTCAAGTATATACGGTAGATAATATCTTTGGACAAAGTGTTCAGTAACAAGTTGTGTACATAGATACATGTTGTATCTATGTTACTGACACACATAAGATAAGCTAGCATGTGTTCGACAAGACTTAACAATATTGTAAAGATCTTTCTTGGACTATAAAAGAAAGTTCTTAGACTAGATATATGTGACTAATTAAGTACTTAATTCATATGCTTAAAACAACTAGCTAGAACAATATCTCAAGTCATATAAACATTAAGATTCAAGGTTTTGTAACCCTAGTGATAGTGAAGATCACTCGTATTATCTTGAATAATATTGAATCGTTTGGTGTTAACATCGTGTGTTTATTGTTCATTACTCAAGCATTACTTTTCCATTTCAATAATCAAATAACCTTCTAAGTATGATTAAGTAGATTCCGCATACTTAATCATATTAACTCAATATATCATATACACAAATCAACAAAGGTCTAACAACCTTATAGTGTATCGATCATCCTCTCAATTGGGTATTTTATTTTCTTGAAAAATCCTAGTTTCATTACCCAAGGAAATATTCATATAACCATAGTATTTTCTTGAAAACTAGGATCCAAATTATCATAGTTTCATTATATCAGTTGATCTGCTAGTAATGAAAGTATATAATAAGGTAATCTGTCGAACAATAATTGGCAAACAATTTCCAATTTCTAGATCACTATGGGATTTATATTGGCAAACAATTTCCAATATAAGCATGTTTTATCCCCATCTTATGCCTTGAGTCCAAGCTCTCACTTACAACTCAATTAAGTCGTCTAATTAAAAAAATGTAAATTACCATAGTCCCATTACATCAGTTGATCTGCTAGTAATGAAAGTATGAAATTTAACTTTCCATTGTAATCTAGTCCAAGCTCTCACATGACTAAATTACAACTTCAAGTGTTATTTTAATTAGATGGCATTGACTTAATTTTAAAGGGTACTAATTTTGATGTGTTAATCAAAATATGTATGAAGAAGCATGCATACATCTTCGTATCATAAGTTTTTCAAAACCTTTTTATTTACAAATTTTAAGCTAAGATTTAAATCAACAAAGTTTTAATTGAGGTATTGGGTTCACCAATCAAAGAATTACCTACAATTATCGCCCACTATATCCTACTACTGCATGAGTCAAAAGACCCAAGTTATTCGGATAATTACCACAAAGTGGCACGTAGAATTGAGGTCAATTCACCATTAAGGTGATTTTGTACATAAATAATCGTACTTGGTAGCTCCAATTTGACGCACAAAGGAGCGTAGAAACAAAGGTCATAGCGAATCTTATTAAAAACCCGTTTCTACTTAAACCCCTCTTATAGTTTGTCACAATTGGGTGAACCGTTCGTACTATTGGTACAAAACTCAACAATCAATTAAAAGTTTATGACTTTAGTCTTAAAAACCATGTTATAAATTATAACCTTGCTAGTCTCGCCTGGGAGTAATTACCGTGCGAAGCGAACCACTATCGACACATAAGACTTTGCAAGATTCATAATTTATTACATCAAGTTTCACCATTATTTAGTCCATTTATTTTTTAATCAAAAATTACCCTTTTTGCTTAAAACATGTCATACAATTAAACAAAAACAAGTAATAATAAAAATAAATAACTAAATAACACACATAACTTAACAATTAATTATGTAAACAATTAGCGACATGCAAACTAATTCGATAAACCTATTAATAATCAATCTATGTTTAATTATGCATATATTTAACTAAGACTATCACTTACAATGGTAAGTGAGCTACATGCATTGACGTATCGATTGCGTTAGTCATAATTAAATATACACCACGTTGCACATAATTGATTACTTAATTAATTAATTGGATTCTTCCCTAGTTCGACATCTATCAATTAACTTACATGTGAAAATAATTAAATCATCACAACAATGAATCCATGCCAAACATGCACGTTTGGATGGATTCTACCTAACAACTAGCATATTGCCACAAGATCACTTACAACACATAAACATGTTAAACCTAGGGTTTCTAATCAAATTAAATAACCAAACATAAACCCTAAAAATTAATCAAGGACAATTGGCCCTAAATTAAAATTAGGGTTCGATTGGATTTTAAACCCTAAATCGACTAAACATGTTCAAACACAATCAAGATTCGTTTTTTAAGTGTTTTCGGTAATTAATTACATGTTATAACGGCTCGTGATGCCACTGTTGGAATTATTATATCATGAAAATCACATATAAACAATAACATCAAAGAACACATTGCGGAAGCGTAGGAAACATAACACATAAATAATTAACCGAATCTAAAAGTTAACGTACCTTGATGATTCTAGCAAAACAAGAATCAAACCGAGCAATATAAGTGATGAACCCTAATTGGGGTTTAAACGGATTACACGAATTGCCCCTTACCTTTTTTTCAATTCAATCCAAGATACTTACAATAGTGTGTAAGTATCACGTTCTTGTACACACGTACTAAATCAAACTAAAGTTATGCAAGTAATTTGATCACAAAACTAAAACCAAACTATTTTGATTAAGCAAAAATTCGATCGACCCTAGTAAGGGATTTTGTTCGATTGAACAAGAAAAATAACAAGGAACAGAGAAGAAAACTTTTAGGTTTAGTTGTGTGCACAAGAGATGTCAAAAACTATAACATTGGTTTGCTTATATAGTGAATGAAACTTAGAGTCCATATGGATTCGGTAACCCATATACTAAACCGATCGGCCCTATGGTTATAGGGGGATCCAGAACATTCTTGGCATCTAATTTCATTCTAGTCCATTTTCTTTTTTTATTTAACGATCGTTAGTCACTTCCGTTAAATACTAACGTTCGTTATACGTTTTGTGATAATTAATAATTAAATATAACGTTTTATATAAAATTATTAATCTTTAGTTCTCATAAGTAAAGTGTGCAATCCCGTGATCTCGAGTTCGATCATAACATACGACTACTAAAATAATGTCCACAAAACTAACATCTACCTCCCATACCTGCTTCGGCGGGATTGAGTATTGTTGTTTTGTTGAAATTCACGTTTACAAAGACTTCTTCTTTGCATTTAAAGCAACCTTCATTCCTCTCTTCCTACCAGGATGATCATTAGGATGAAGACACAATGGATGATTCGGTTAAATTAGCATCATCATTCATCGGTGTATAATCTATTTGTTAGTACAAATCTTTGGCACACTCCCAGACCTAGGTTAGACTAGCTCTTGGAGGGTAGATCTTGCACCGATTACTTCTTGTTCACTGCTAAGATAAAAGTAGCACCGTTAGTCTTACCGCGGAAGGGGGGTTCCGCGGTTGGCCTCCGGTGTGAGAGTAAGTATATTTATTTAGAGAGGTAATTTAAGTGCGGACTAGGAGTAGTAAATGCAGTTAGGTGTGGTAATAAATGAGATGGGAGTATTTATACTACCCATATACTTACTGTAGCTACCTCGAAACTCTGCGCATTAATTACTGAGTAGGTAATTGTCAGAGCAGCGCATGGCTGCGCCATACCTTAGTAGGTAAATGTCAGACCAAGTGGAAGACACAATCCCACAAGATCTGGCTTTAGCTAGTCGCGGCAGGATAGCTGTCGACATCGGATTAGATCCCCGGACTTGAGAGGCCGGGGACGATCTTGTCCGGATTGCGGGATTAGAATGTGCCGTGGTATAGGACGTTAGTCATGCCCGGCCTAATGTGCTAGGATCCGGGGATACTATACACGATCAAGTCCCCCCAGTCTAGTATACTTGTTTAATTTGAAGAGCGAGTGTGCTAGACTTTATATTTATTTTCCGCGGCCATTTAGAGGTTGCGGCATTGTGCGGGCCGTGGAGGTATCCGCGGTTGGTTTGGAGTGTGTCCAATGTTGCTGACTGGACATTCCACTTTCCATGTGGTTGATGGTGACAGGCTGTCATGGGGAACAGCGAAGTGTTTTCACCCACGCAATTACTGACTGATGTGACGTTTCTGCGGCTGGCCGTTGATTTTCTCCATCTGTCCAGATCTGTGACCGTTCAATAAACGTCCGGAGACGTGGCAATTTTGTGGCCTTGCGATTGGATCTGATAACACGTGCGTGTGTAGCTATAAATACTGAGATTTACACCACTTTTAAACTTTTTACACACAGTTAAAATTTTTCCTCTCCCCTAGAAACAAGAATTCCTTCCGCCTTTGTTTCTCTTGCCCTTTTTATTTCCGGACTTTAGTATCTTCAGGTTAGATTTCTGTTATATTTGTTCTTCATTTACCATTTAAAATGGCTCATATAAGTACGGTAACCTCCAAACTTAGTCAGGAAGATGTAAACGCATTTTGTGATAAGTATAAGATTCCTGGGTATCTTTTACCGACAGCGCCCGGACCTAGGGATACTATTAGAGATGCTCCGGACGGAATGATAGGTGTATATACTAGGTTTTTTGAGTTTGGTAACTTTAGGATTCCCCTTTCATTGTTTTTGCTCCGCGTATTGGAGTATTTTCAGATTCATCTGTCACAGCTGTCCGTTTTAGCGGCTTGTAGGGTTAGCCATTTTGAGATACTTTGCCGCGTACATGGTGGTGTACCGACTGTAGACTTGTTTAGGCATTTCTATTATGCGGGTGTTAATTCTGGTTGGATGTCGTTAGAGAAGAGGAAAGGCCCAAAGTCTTTGGTTGTCCCCGTCTGTTATACTAGTGCCCTAGATTCAGTTAAGAACTGGAAGGACCATTTCTTTTTTATTAAAAAGACTATCTTCCCTTTGGATATTCCGTGGTTTGAGGGAACGTCTGTGGACCGTGACCCTCCGCCTTCCGATGTGGGTGTGGATCTAGAGTTGTTGCGGCGCCTGGATGCTAATAGGGCTCCGTTTAAGAAATATCCGGAGGAGTTTCTGAATGTCATAGGTTTGAGCCAAACTTGGGATGATGATAGTGCCCGCCCCACGTTTCTACGGCCGGATGAAACGGGTGGGTTGAATAGACTTGCATGTATTTTTGTCTTCTATTTGTGTTCTTCCGCGTCTAATTTCATTTTACTTTGCTTTGCAGAGATGGACTTGTTTTCTTATATCAACCAGCCTGACGTCTTTAAGGTGAAGGTCGGGGAACACACTTTGGAAAAGGACGAGAAGTCCTTGCGGGCTGAGACCGCTACACGTGTTCTTCGACCGCAGGAGGGTACAGTAAAGGTGGTACAACATACGGTCGTTGATGAGATTGCTGCGGCTAAGGAGGGGAAGAAAGCCGGGAAGAAGAGGGTGGTTATTGATGTGCCTGAGCCACCCAGAAAGAAGAAAAGGCTGGTCCGCAAGGATGCTGCGGCTGGATCTGGTATGAGTTGCTTATAATGCCCTTGTGTGCTGTTTTCTTCTCTTGTTGTTTTGTAACCGTACTTACACGTTTGCGTTTTTCAGCTGATCCTTCCGCGGAAGGTCATATTATTGTTGATCTGGAAGATGAATCGGGGTCAGGCTTGGACCGCTCCGGTCCTCAGACGGATGAGGGAATTACGAAGAACACAACTTTCATTTCTTCTTCGTCCCACACACCTACTCAAGAGCGATCAGAGGGGAATTCGGAGACTCCTCATGTGGATATTAATGAGTCTGAGAATGTGGAGTCCAAAATGCCAAATCTTGAGGTATCTGAGCAGGACAAACCTTCCGGACATGTTGAGGGTGTGATCGCTTCGTCTAGTCATGCGGTCAATGAAGAAGAGGATGCGGGTGGGTCTGATGATTTTGATAAGTCTGTATCTGTTGAGACCGCGGATACTTCTTCTACTTATGTCCCCAAATGGTTGTCTACTAATGGCTTCAAGATGGATGATCCCTGGGTCTGCCGCAGTATTGTTGACAATGTTGCAACTCCGGTGTTTGCGTCTGCTATGAGGGATATGTCTAACGAAGACTTGATGAATGACTTCAATAAGTTATCTGCTCACCAGATCTGTGTTAATTCTGAGGTGCGACTGCGGTTGGAAAACACCTTGTACCAAAATGGCAGGTTTAGGAAGCAGCTGGAAGGGAAGAAGAAGATGGTGGTTGAGTTGAAGGCTAAGTTGTCCGAGCTGGAGAGTGAGAATGCCGGGGTCATGGCTATCCGTGACCAAGTGTCTTCTTTGCAATCAGTGGTGGATGATAAGGATAAGGAGTTGGCAGAGCTCCGGGCTGAGGTTAAAAGGTTATCTCCGGAAGTTGAAACTTTGATTGGGAAAAATGCAGGGCTGGCTGCGGAAGTTGTAGAACTTCGTGGTGAAAAGCAGGGGCTGGCGGAAAAAGTGTCCGGCCTAGAAGTTCTTTGTGACACTCTCCAGCAGCAGTTTAAAACCGAGACGGAGAAGATTGTCGAGGATAGTATGAGGGCGGCCCATGCCACTTTTGAGAATCATCTTGCGGAGATGGATAAAAGGTTGGTCGCGATCAACGAAGAATTTGACACAGATCTCTTTCCCCAGACTCTGAGGGCTGTTGAGGGCCGCCGGTGGGTCATTGGCCACGGATTTAGGTATGTTATTGAAAAATTTAAAGAGTCCGAGGATCTGAAGTTGAGGCTAGGTGGTTGCATTTCCGCGGCCATCAAGGACGGGGTACGTCAGGGGTTGGAGGCCGGGGTTGTGCATGGGTCGCAGGGCATAAAGCTTGATCAGATAGAAGCCTACGACCCGGAAGCCAAGCAACGCTATGAGGAGTCCGTGGTCAGGCTGTCTAAAGTTCCCTTCCCTTTGTTGGATTCTTTGGAGGAGTGTCGGGATGCTCCGCTTGAGTATTTGATGGCGAAATTAGTGTTGGAGGAGCATCGTCACCCTGGTTCGGGGGAGCTGACCTTTAAACCCCCGGTCGTGGAGGAGACAGTTCTGCCGGAGTCTGTGCTTCAGTTTGTTACACGTCGTCCGCGGGCTATTGCGGCTTATAAGGAATTCAAGAACAAGAAGTATGGGGTAGAGTTTGATTACACCGACAAAGGTCTTGCCATTGTAATTCCTACCCCCGTTTCTTCTCAGCCTTCCTCCGGTGCTGGGCCAGTTGGGCCTTCGAATGTTGTTGCGACTTCCGGACCAGAGACCATTGTGCCCGGGGATGATGGGGTTAAACATGATGACATGTTTGATTCTTCCATTCTTGACTCTCAGAATCCTGAGAATTAGTTTTCTGCGGCTGTTCTTTAGGGGATATTTTGACTATATCTGCCTTGCCGCAATCTTGTGAAGCTTTTAAACATCACCTTTTTTGGTAAGTGTACCCCGGATGAATGCATCCGTGTATTTTGTAGTAGTTTTTTTTTTCCCGGATGAATGTATCCGCGTATCTTGTTATCGTTGGTGAATATAACTTAGACTTTTTGGACGTGTAATAACACTTGGGTTTTATTTTCTTGTTGTTGCCGGGACTTGTATGTCCGGACTTTATTTTACCATCTTTGTGCACCCGTACTTAGGATTTCCGGGGATGGGTTTAACTGGTCAATGGGTTTGCAATACCACTTATATGCCTTTAATAATTTGAGGTACAATGTCCTCATGCCGGGCTTATGAGGCCACTTACGCGTCCGGATTTGAGGTCCGGGTTATGCATGCAATAGAAATAATGTAAAAGATGAAACGTAAATTTTTAGAAAGTGTTGCGGAGTTGATCAGACCCCGCATATCATTTAAAGATGTAATGAACTTCCGTGGTCAAATGGAATTGTGACCGGATACAAAGGTTACAAAAGTTAGGAGTACTTACAAAAGATATAGAACTTGGTATGAGCTCCCGCGGCCGGATTGAACCGTGACCGGGTACAAAAGATAGGAGTGCTTATACTTAATTACAAATAGCATTTCTTAAGGTGCCGGATGTTCCAAGTGCGGGGTATATCCCTACCATCTTGCCCTCTGAGCGTATAAGCTCCTTTCCCCAAGGCTTCCACGACTTCATATGGGCCTTCCCATTTGGGGCCCAGCTTGCCGGTGTTTTCCACAAGGCTTGCATCATTGCTGCGGTAGACGAAATCTCCTGGCTTAAAGCTTGTGCCGCGGACTTTAGCATTGTAATACTTCTCCATTTGGGTTTTACTTTTTGCTTCCTGGATTGCCACGACCTCTCTTCTTTCTTCAACTAAATCTAGATTTAGCTGTAGGTCTTCATCATTTGTTATTGGGTCAAACAAGGCGCATCTTAAAGATGGCATTCCGATCTCGACTGGGATGACAGCCTCCGTCCCATAGGTCAGAGAGAACGGGGTATCCCCATTGCTTGATTTGATCATAGTTCTATGCGCCCATAGCACATGCGGAACTTCTTCCAGCCAGTCCCGGCTTCCTTGATCAATCCGTGCTTTGATCCCTTCGCCTAAGCTCCGGTTTGCTCTTTCTACAAGTCCATTTTCCTGGGGGTGCTTGACCGATGCAAATCTTTGTTTGATGTTGAGCTTGTCACACCAATCCTTGAAGGGGTTGTCCCGAAATTGCTTTGCGTTGTCCGCGACTATTTCTCCCGGAAGTCCGAACCTGCATACAATGTTATCCCACACAAACTTCTTGACCTGATTGCCGGTGATTGTGGCGAGGGCTTTCGCTTCTATCCACTTGGTAAAATAATCTATTGCGACTATCAGGTATTTGATCCTTCCTGGGGCTTCTGAGAATGGGCCGCAGATGTCTATTCCCCATTTGTAAAATGGCCAGGGGGAGGTGATGGGATTTAACTTTTGTTGAGGGTTCCTGGGAACCGGTCGGTGTACTTGGCAGTCTTGACATTTATCTATGATTTCCCTTGCGTCCTTGTGCATTGTAGGCCAGTAGTAGCCGGATCTGATTGCTTTGGCCACAATAGACCGCGGTCCTGAGTGCATGCTGCATGAGCCCTCATGGATTTCTCTGATTACGTAGTCCGCCTGCGCCGGACCTACGCATCGCAACCACGGTTCTAGAAAGGACTTGCGGAATAATACCCCATCGATAACAGAGTATTGTCGTGCCTTAATTTTCAATTTCCTAGCTTCTTTTTGATTTGCCGGGAGTACTTCGTCCTTTATGTAGGCTATAAGGGGGGTCATCCACGTCTCCTCTTCTTCTTCTACTACGGCCATTACTTCCTTTTCTTCTATTGATTTTACTTTCAATGTTTCGACAAGGACTTGTTTTGACAAATGAGCGAAACTGGTGGAGGCTATTTTGCTTAGAGCATCCGCCTGTTTGTTCTGGCTGCGCGGCACCTGTCTGATGGAGAACGTGCGGAAGCTTTGTATCAAGGCCTTAGCTTTTGCTAGATACGAGGCCATACTCTCTTCCTTGGCTTCGTAAGCCCCATTAATCTGGTTTGCGACCAGCCGGGAATCAACATTCGCGGATAAGTGTTGGACTCCCATTTGCTCAGCTATCCTTAAACCTGCTATTAGTGCTTCATACTCCGCTTCATTGTTAGAGGTGTCAAACTCAAATCTTAATGCATAAGTAAATTCCACACCTTCAGGGTTTGTGAGGATCAGGCCTGCTCCGGACCCTTCTTGGCAAGATGATCCGTCAGTATATAAACTCCAAGGCTCAACATATGGATGTTCTTCCGCGGATTCTACGGTTGCCGGAGTCTTTTCTTCTGGGATTTCCGCAATAAAGTCAGCTAATACCTGTCCCCTTATTGATTTCCGTGGCCTGAAGTTGATGTCATGTTCTCCCAGTTCTATAGCCCACTTAGCCAATCTCCCAGTTTTTTCTGTTTTTGCGAGCATTTGTTTGATGGGCTGGTCCGTGATGACAACTATTGGATGCGCCTGGAAGTATCTCTTCAATCTTCTGACTGCATGAATCAGTGCTAGAACCAACTTCTCCATTGGGTCGTAATTTACCTCCGGAGGTTGCAATGTGCGGCTGATGAAGTAGATGGGTTGCTGGACCGGCCCTCTCTCCACTAGCAAGACTGCACTAATGGCTTCTTGTGCCGCGGAGAGGTACATAAGTAGTTCTTCCCGTGGTTGTGGGGCCGCTAGGGTGGGAAGGTTGGCTATGTGGTTCTTCATTTCCTTGAATGCTTGCTCCGCTGCTGGTGTCCAATGAAAGTCACTTTTTTTGATGCATTTCTTCAATGTCTTGAAGAACGGCAAGGACTTTTCCGCTGACTTCGATAGGAAACGATTGAGACTTGCCAATTTACCATTTAGGCTCTGCACTTCTTTAAGTGTGCGGGGAGAGGGCAACTGGGCAACCGCCGCGGATTTATCCGGGCATGCCCCAATCCCGTTTTTGTTGATCAAATGTCCTAAAAACATTCCTTCCTCTGCCCCAAAGGTACACTTCTTTGGGTTTAGCTTCATGTTAATTTTTCTCAACGTTTTGAAGGTTTCTTCTATATCTCTTAGCATCTCCGTCTCCGAATGGCTTTTAATTATACTAAATCGTCCACATATACTTCTAGGTTCCTCCCAATCTGCTTCTTGAAAGCCTTGTCCACCAGTCGTTGATAGGTAGCTCCTGCATTCTTTAATCCGAAAGGCATTTTTTTATAGCAAAATATACCCTGGTTCGTGTGAAAGGCGGTTTTTTCCTCGTCTTTCGCGGCCATTTGAATTTGGTGATACCCTTTGTACGCGTCTAGGAAGCATTTGAAGGTGTAACCGCAGAGGGATTCAACTTTGTGGTCAATCTCCGGTAGGGGGTAGCAGTCTTTTGGACATGCCTTGTTTAAATCTTTGAAATCCACACACATTCTCCAAGTCCCATCACTTTTTTTGACCAAGACCGGATTTGACACCCAGTCGTGATAATGGACCTCTCGCATTATGTCTGCCTCTACCAACTTTGCCACATCTTCATTGATGGCCCTGTTTCTTTCAGGAGCTTGTCCGCCCTTCTTTTGCCTTATTGGCGCGTATCCCTCCCGAATATTGAGCCTATGCTCCGCTGCGTTCCGCGGCACGCCCGTCATATCCGACGGTTGCCAAGCGAAAATATCCAAGTTATTCCTCAGCAAATCACATAGGTCTTTCTTCCCTTGATTTGTCAAACTTCCCCCTAGTGTGACTGTTTGGTCCGCGAACTCGGGATGTATAGCAACTTTTACGCCGTCTTTAACTGGAACTTCTTCGAAATTCTGCTGCGATGACGATTCTGCTATCGTCCGGCATTCTATGGGCACTATTTTGTCACTATGTATTGTTACCACTCCACCTTTCGTGGGAAATTTAATCATACCGTGGGCCGTGGAGGGAATGAGCTTAAGCTGTCTTATCCCCGGTCGGCCTATTATGCCGTTGTATTGGGAGGGCGATCTGACAACCATAAAGTTCATCCAAGCACTTGAGGAGTTCTCTTCATCTGCTAAGGTTACTTCCCGCAGAATTTGCCCTAAAGGCCACGACAACTCTCCACTGAATCCAAGCAGGGGGGTCGCAGCAGGGATCATTCTTTTCTTGACTTCTGGACTCAAACGATTGAAGCAATGTTCGTACAAAACCTCTGAGGTGCTTCCATTATCCACATACATTCGGTGTACATGATGTCCGCCTACTTCTGCCTTTATCACCAGCGGATGATCGTCCCAATCATCCTCCCGTATGGGAGGGAAAGATATTTCCATATTGGGGTAGGCGTTGGAGGTTGTTTTTTGCTTCACATTCCGCGGCCAGGCCTGTATCATGAATATGGCCGGAGCTTTATCTTTAGCCGCGGTTTCCTTCTTTCTCCTCCTGGAGGTTTCGCCTTTTTGGGTTCCGCTCTTGATCTCTTTTACCAGATGCGCCAGCTGTCCTGATCTGACTGCTTCCTCAATTTGTCTCTTCAATTGAAAACACTCGTCAGTGTGGTGGCCTTTTTCTCTGTGAAAATCACAGTATTTGTCTTTGTTTCTGAACTCGGCCGGACTTGACATTGGCGGTGGGGCCGTAAATTTGACTGAATCCATTGCCAGAATTTCTTTTGGTGTTTTTGTGAGGGGTGTGAATCTATCGCTCCGCCTTCGATCTGCCCTAGAGCGTTGTTTGAATTCCGTCTTCCTGTCAAAAGGCTGGGTATTGGTTGTCCGGGATCCTCCTTCACCGGATTTCCATGCGGAACGGTCATGTTTTTTCTTAGATAAGTTTGCCGCGGCAGTTTCCCCACGGACGAAGGCAGTGGTAATCTTCCACATTTCGTCCATGGTCTTTGGAATTCTGTCATTAAGCCTTTTGATTAACTCCGGGTTGTTAATACCGTGCATGAACCCTGAGACTCTCATGCATTCCGGGGCACCCTTCACTTGCATGCTTTCTGTCTTGAACCGATCAACGAATGCCGTGGTTGTTTCCCCTTCTTTTTGTTTGATATGATGGAGCTCCACGGGTCTTTAGTATACTTCTTTTGTTGGAGAAAATAAGACAGGAAGTACTTCTTGAGGTCCTCAAAGTTGTCAATGCTTTCCGCCGGCAAGTCGTCAAACCACATTCGAGCATGCCCCATGAGAGTGGAGTTGAACATGTGACACCATGTGGGCATGGCCCATCGCTCTACTTTTGCCGCGGTGCAGAAGCTTTTCATGTGGTCCTCCGGATCTCCGGTCCCATCGTAAGTCTTGACATTATTAGGCATTCTGGTTCTTTTTGGGAATTTGAAACACCGAATCCTTAATGTGAACGGATTAGCGTCTTTAACGTCGTAGGGATGATAAAGATCATCCTCTTCCCCTTTACTCCTTCCAGACCTTGCCCCCCAGTATTCCCCTGCACTGTCCTCACTTTCTACAGGTGTTTGCTTCTGCGGTCGTTCGTGTCTTGAGTACGTGGACCTGCTTCTGGTTCTATGTTCCCTAGAACGAGGGACGCGGCTAAGGGTGGGGCTGGGTGACCTTTTCCTGCTGCTTTCTGGGTATCTTTCCTCACGAGGACGCCCCTCTTGTCTGTAACGCTCTGCTTCAGCTCCGCGCTCTCTTCTTGAACAGCTTTTTGTTTTAAGTCTAGAGAATACGTCCGCCTTCTTCTCTCCTAGGCGTGACTTAACATCCCCCCTTCTTTCTCCCAAACGGGTGAAAACGGTAGATCGGGGATATTCCATTTCTTTGTCACCGCCCCTAGGTTCCTTGCTGAGCCTAGAAAAAACGCTTCTGGAGTAAGAGCTTTCAGAGGGCCCTGACTTGTAACTAGGACTGGATTTCCGCCTCTTCTCATTCTTTCGTTCCCATAGGGATCTTGACTGGGAGTTTCTGGATAGTCCTTGCGGGGAAGGGTCTTCCCGCGACTCATCCTCGAACTCAAGGCGGGTCCTTACTTGGTTTAGCTTTTCTGCGTGAACCTTTTCGGACATTAGTGGCAGCAATCGGTCGTAGTGCTGATCGCAAAACTTCCTGATTGCTTCATCCGGGAGGGATTCCGCATGGAGTTCCTGCTCCTTGTTTTTTCCCTTTTCACGAGTGTTACGCACGGTGGACGGTTCCTGGGAAGGAGAAGGATTGTTTCCTTGATTGCTCATGGTAGATTTTTCTTCCTTTTGAAACGCAGTGTAACTGGTCCCACGGATGGCACCCGAAAATCGTAATGAAGCAGCGGAAGACTTAAACGGGGTATTACCAACTAGATCACAGTCATAAGTATAGATTTTTGATAAAAAGGGAAATTTTATATCATTCAATGAAAACTCAATATTCAGATATTACATTATTGTTATCAAAAGGGGTAGTAGTTCACAAAAGTGATGATGAGTTTGAAAAGAATGATATAGTTATTTGGAACAAAGGTGGGTCTTTTCTCCATACCCGTGCCAACTCCGTGCTTGAGATTTCTTTAATTACCTGAGATAAACATGCTTAAAATGTCAACACAAAGGTTGAGTGAATTCACAGTGTTTTATTTGTAATAGTTTGAACACAAGTCAGATAATAGTAAAAACAATGATATTGTAGTGTGATATAAATATTGCCCTAAGCCTCATGACACGCAAACCTTAACATCGGGTGTAATAATAATTAATATAAATGGCCCACATCATAGCAATGATGTAGGTGATAATGCCCTCGTCGTAGGAGTTTGCCAAACTCTTGATAATTCGAATAAAGTGCACTTGGTTACCATTCCAGGCTAACTTCAAGTGGGTCGTCAACTTCCAATAGATCTATTCACTGAATTCGCGTTCACTCGCAAGTGATTAATGGTTCATGATATAAGGGACTTTTTGGCAGGGTGGTAACTTAGGCAATATTAACTTAGCAATATCAATCAGGATAGCATACAAAAATAATTGTGTTCAGATTTATAGCATGTATCTCCCCACGGGATTTGAAAACATAGAAAAAGTGGGACTATGAACTCACCTTAGCTTGCAGCAACGCAAGATATCACAGTGGGCACAACTGGCATCAAGAGCTAAACACAACGATATCGCGGGTACAGGCACAACGGTGCCGGGTCGGCACAACCTAATATATATATATATAGTTATCTCAGAATACGTCTCGGAAAGTATAGGGTTTTGAAAAGACAAACGTCTTAATTTTCGTGGATTACTCGTATCAAAGTTTGTAAAAAGTTCAATGTTAACGTTTCATGTGGTGGTAAGACAGCATAGACTCAAGAATACTCACGCCAAATATGAATAGAAAATCGACACAGTCGAGAAAAGTACGGACGAGAACTTGAGTCGAGAAAGGAATGACAAACGAGGTCAAGGAAAATAGTGACCAAAGAAAATGTCAACAAAA